>VZRZ01000277.1:2412161-2494376 GCA_013398175.1 Climacteris rufus | reverse complement strand
GGAATTTTTTACTGAGAAAAAAAAAAAAAAAAAAGAATGTGCTATTCCTTCCATAATGCCTTTAATGTTCTGCCAACTCTACTAAGCTGGCTACTTCTAGTCAGTCACCATTTCTGCACCTCCCTCTACAATTCTCTCTGTCTGAAACAGCAAAATCTCTACTTCCCATCACCACCACAAAAAAAAACTTCAAAATTAACACAACTATAATTGCACACAGCTCATTGAACAATTACTACAGGAGAGCCCCCAACTTGCAGCACAGGGTGGGTCTGGTCAAAAAACTGGTGCAAACGTGATGAAAGATAAAATGTCCCTCAGCACCATGATGCTGGCAGTGAAACCACAGCTGAGAAGAGGTACAGATCACCAACTGAACAATTTAGTGTGGTACTAAAGCTTCTACAAACTTCCTGATCAGGAAAGGGAAAAGCAAAACTCACAAAGAATAAAGGGAAGTTCGATGTATTTCCTTTTGAGCATCCCATATCAATCCTGCTTGCTCTCTTCCGTCACCTGAACACTGTGCTCTCCAGTTAAATCACTGCACAACTGCACCAACTTCCTTTAGCTGTGCTTCTGTAAAAACAGAGCCTTGGCACAGAAGCAGCCAGGACAGGCAATGGAAGTGCCATATCAAGAAATGCCCTTCTTTTTTTTCTTGTGACCCATCTTTTTCTCAATAGCGTCCAAACACGTATCCTCCTCTAACCTTTCTCTACAACACATCATTTCAGAAAAAAACATAGTCTGATACATATAACCTTAGTAGAACTCCAGGCAACATTTAAAAACCACGTTGCATTTGTAGAAGTCAAATGAAGACAGGGTCCATATACTGAATGTATTTCTGGAAGCGGGATGCGGTATTATGGAAACACTTCTGTACACCTCACAAACTGTTCAGCAGCACACCTCCAGAGCTATAAATCAAGGAACGCTCTCATTTATCCTTCAAATAATCTTCCAATCTGACATATCTACACAAATGATACATGGTGACTTCTCATCTAGTAACAATTGAAAAGATGCATACACCTAGAGTGCAGCAGCCATGGAAGGGTTAACAGCCCAAACAGCTCCTTCCAGCTGCAGCTCAGACCCACGATTGAGTTACTGTGGTTTAACAAGGTATTGTGTTTCTGCTGAGCTACTGTCAATGACCACATATGTATTCACCGCCTGTGACAAACACAATGTAAAACGCTTTAGCCTGACATCAGTGACAGAGACACTGACAGGCAAAAGCTGGATTAAAAGACTGCAGAATACACAGAGTGAAGCAGCTGCAGGAATGGATGTGAACTACCTCAAGAAAACTCCAGAAGAGCTGAGCAGAAGTGACTTTTGGAGAAGACCCAGAAATGCTTTTGGGAATGGAATACGAGGGATAGGAAAAGCCGTAAGAGGCACTGCTCATCTCTTGGCCCAGCAGTTGAAAGCTGGGTGGGCGGGTGGGTTGTGAGTGGGTAATAAGAAAATGCTGAAGCTTCTAAGACTCAGTGAAAATTAAATGCAGGACTTAAGGTTACCAGCTCAGTAGCCCAAAGGCAGCCATAGTAATTAAAACCTGTGGAGCCCAAAGATGGCCCTCAGGGGGAAACAAGTCCAAGACACTGGCTGCAGCCCAACCTGCACTTCTGGGGCCCCAACAACAGCCTCAGCTCAAAATGGACTTTGTACACCAAGTCATAGGCTACTGAGCCATCACCGTGCATCAGGACACAGCTTGAAGACTCATGTCCCCCTGGCTATGCTACCCCCAGGCTAGAGACAGATAGCCTACTGCCCAACAGGAGACATGAGCAACAACTCAGGGGCACTGACACTAGATCTGACCACACTAAAAACCTGCACGTGGCAAGCTCAGCCCAGGAGAGACTGTGGGCGCTCTTACTCAGAGAGCTGCAAGGCTGTATTTCACATCACAACAGCTGAGCATAGGCAGAACCAACCAAAACAGGCCCACAAAGACAGCATCAGGTTTCTGGAGGTGTTTGAACTCCTCATCCCTCACACTCACTGTGAGGTCTGGGTTACCCTGTTGTTTTTGACTTTCCAGGAAAAGAGTAAAGGTGATGTAACTTTTATTTAAATTTACCATGCACTAGCCACGTGCTTAGTACTGATCAGAGCTCAAAGAATGACATGTTTTGAGCCCCAAGGTGCCTATTAAAGCAGTCAAAAGCAAGATTGAAAAAGCAGTAGCTAACCAAAATACTGTATTTCACAAAGGGGCCTTGGTTTATACTTCAGATGAATACACCAACAGGTACATGAATGAGCAAGATGATGGTGAAGTCAATGAAAGACGTGCCTGGGGGAGAAGAAAGAATAGAAGCAAATATAAGATGTGTAACAAGTTGGGCCATAGGTCCTTTAGGATAATTTCTATTCCATTTGTAGTAAGAGGAGCAGAATAAAAGCAGGTGAGTGTGCATACCATCACTTTTAGGTATACCTAAAATGGAGAGATCCTTTAAATATTGTTAAAATTTTTAAAAATCTTTTGAATGATTGAGATGCTAAACATTCTTTCACTCAGTTGTTCCTTGAGAACAGCAGAATAAAAGCTGTTTTATTGCTTTTTTCCTCACTCATGTGACTCTCCCTGAGATCTACGTACCGCAATGATTACTCAATTTACATCTGATTTAGTATCTGCTTTTGTGTCTCATTTACCTAATTCATACACATATTGAGTAACGGGTTGTCTAGAGGCAAGCAGCCTATTTCTACAGGAGGTCACTTAGATTTCCATTGGGTTTAATGTTTTAATTCTTTTTTAGCTGCTAGCAAAATATATTTTGGTAACTAAAAACTTGTTTTTTCATTCATTTACATAATAGTGGAATGAATACATCCTTCCTTTAGACATTCATAAGCCATAATCACTGAGGGGAATGGGTATATTTCAGTTGAGTATCTGAGGAGATAATTCCAGTACAGTGCTTTTAAATTTTTTTATTTCATAATAATTTTTCAGAAAGACATGGTCTATAGTGACATCAACAATCCTATTCTAACCTGCGTCTTTCATCAGGAGAAGACTCATTTTCATTTTTTCAAACATCATCATCTAACAAAACTCTAGAGGCAGGCAAGTCTCACAGTTTAAAATAAAAGCATTAAAAAAAAAATCCACCTCTTGCCAGTAAATTGAGGACATCTGATATGGACTCACAAAGAATCAAACAATATCTAATTTAGTATTGTTTTTCAGGGTATTCTACTGGAGGCATATTTGTCAGAAATATCTTCCCCATAAGCTATGCAAGTGTTTCTTCATTCCAGCTCATTCTATTGTGCTGGATTTGAGCTTCTCCCCCATAATTAGTATCTGTAATTGTAAACAAGAACAAAACTGTCTCAAATAAAAAAAGGCAAGCCATGAATTCAAGGGATTTAGAGATTCTAACTCAGGGTAACAAGATAGATCTTGTAGAAGCATTAACTGCCCCAACGATAAAAACCCACCCATCCATAAAATATTGCCTGTTCCCAATAACTACCCCACACCTGTAAAATACTGAACTGACCAAAGAAGCTGCCTTTGCAGGATTGTAAGTAAAGAAAGGGAGGACAGAAAAACCTAAGAAGGAGATAACAGCTATGTTGACCTTAACATTTAGGATTATGACAAACTGAAGATGAAACATAGCCCTTTCATAACACAGAATGAGGAATGTGAGCTTTGGATAGACAAGACTGAGGTCTTAATGTTCTTCCATTTATTTCAGAGGTGACAAGGAGTGATTACCAGCTTAGACAGGATCCTGCCCTCTAAAGAAAATCCTGTCTCTAATGAGGTCATTGGGTTTTCCCCCATTCTGTGAACTTCAATGAGAACATGATTTTACCTTTGCTGTTAAATCAGATAAAGTTTTTCTGCCTCTCTTTTGTCCACATTAGTTGTACCCTGGGTGAAATGCAGCAGATTACAGACAGCCAACTATCAGAAAAGCCAAGTATATTACAGTCTATATTTTACTGCATTATGTGATTTTATTTACTCACAACTACCCTGGAGTTATTATTTTGAAGTGACAATATTAGTAAAATTTAGGTTGTAAGGAACACTCTGAAGGTCATCCTGCTCAGTCTCCTGCAGAAAGCAAGGCTGACTGCACAGATGAGGTTTCTCAGTCTCCTGTCAACAGGATGTTCCTTGTTTTGTGACTATGTGGATTAGGCAGTGGAAAAACATCCCACGTGTGTCAAAATTACTTTGACATCTTTCACCTGAGATGTTCTGATGCCTTTAAAAGCTCCTCCTGAAAAATGGTCTTGGAGCCTGCAGAGACTTTGCAGCACATAGTTGCAGCGCCAGGTCCAAGTGCAGATTTAAAGGAATACTCAGGTTGCAGTTGTACTTTTCCATTAAAAAGACATGTAAGGTGCTGTGCACATCGTACCTGTGTCCCTTTTGTAAACATTAACTCATTCTGGAACAAATAGTAATGAAAAGAGAATCAAAATAACAATACTCTTGGAAAGTAAGACTTAACTTTCCTTATACTTTAGTCATTGGGAACTTAATGTCAGGAATGCACGCAATACCAATTGCAGTCAAAGCCACATAATCATCCCTCCAACCTCTCCAAGTGATACATCAAACAAACTATTTTGGAGAAGTTTATCAGACAAACAGTGAACAAGTATAAAGTAACCACAGTATATCTGCAGAAAAGCTATGGGGAAACAGACACATCCATCTATGAACTTACTCACTGCCAGTGACTAACTCAGCTCTAGCAACTGCTGTAGCAGGTAGCACTCAAAACCACTGAGGATTGTCTTCAGAAAAATACCAGAGACATTGTAATGACCATGGGAAGGCACAACATTGATCTGACACCTTACGAAAACCCAGCAATCACAACCATATGCAGTAACACTGTTCGGGATAGACCCAGACTGGCAGCTACTGAGTCCCTGGGGCCACCTCCTTCAATAACTGGGTATTCTTGGAACATCTCCTGCATAGATACTCATAGCTCCACTTTCTAGTGACACCTCGTGAATTCATACACAAACATCTCTGCAATTGAATAAACATTATGCCTTCATTTGAATGAAATCCTAGCAGTGGAAGGAACAAGCCTAGCATCATTTGATATGATACTCCATGCCCATTTCTTTATTCTACACGACACTGAATGTGAAACCTATTGAACAGAATCTCTCTGTACAAGAACAGGAACAGTCTCCATCTGTTAGTTTGGGATTCACAGGTTTCTTCTAATTAAGAGTCCTCGATTTGAAAGCAAAACTCAGCTTTGACTGAGCAGTCAAAGCTTTAAGACTTTCAGGTATTTTGGTTTAAGATCACTATGGAGATTTACACATGCAAACAGATTTCCTGCCTGTCTATCCCCACGAGTCGCATTCTCATTTTTATCCTGTAGTAGTTAAGGGAGTCTGAAAACAGGAATTCTGTGCTGTGTCACTACTTCAAAGTACATGCCAAAGATTTATGATAGACTGTCATAAATCACAAATGGAAGAGCAAGGAAGGAAATGCTGCTTCCAAGTAATTCTTGTGCCCTTATTGATTTCGGAGTGGGCAAGAGCTGACCTACATTCAGTACTGCATCAAAGAATTCCCTAGGCCAGGGTAGTCTGTCTCCTATGAAGCACTGTTTTAGCCTGGTTGGCTAGTACCTGGGCCAGTTTCACTTCATTAGTTTGGTCTGCACAAGTTTCTAGCAATATTTCTGGTTTACAGAACCAAAACAACCATCAAGTAATAAAACTCTGATATATACAGAAAAGAACATGCACTGGCCCATTTAAGCAAGAAAGAACCAGGCTATTGGCCCCGAGCTGCCTTGACCTCTTAGGTGGACAGGTGGTACAGCTTCTGAAAATGGGTTTCCAGATGAAACCAGTGCCTCAATGAAGGGCAAAACAAAGATGATAAACGGCTTGGATGAGAATACACGTGCTTACATTTTGTGAGCACAGCTATGACACTCAGAAGTGCTATTTCCATCAGTCTACAACACTTGGAATAATGTTGTGATAGTTAAAGAAAAAGGACAATTCTATGTGCCATTCTGTTATCATCAGTTCTTAATGTTCTTAACCTGGGACAATTTGGGATCAACTGTAGATGTGATGTTGTCTTAAAAATGTCCTCCAGCAGTGAAAAAGCCACAGGAAGGAGCTCAAAAATTGCGATTTCATTCTAAATGCTATAACAAAACCTGTGAAAGGTAGGTGAGACCCATCTACCTCAGCTACTCATAACCAAACATCGATCTCCCAGTGTTCTGTGGTAGGCTTTTATTACATGTTCTGGTATGCAGAGCAGCAGCAGATCTAAAATGAGAATCATTCAGAATCAATGGGTTGGGATTAATTTGTCCTCCTGTCCAGTGCAAGTGCTGCCACAGTAATAAACAGAAATCTGATAACTTCATACTGTCAGCACAAAATGAAACTATGACCTTGACCTGTGCAACAGCATCCAGTAATTTTTTCATAACTTCAACATACCATACTACACAGCTATGATCTAATAAGAATCTAAAAGTAATTAACTGGAATTTTTGAAAACTGAAGCCTTAATCAAATACGTATTCTTATCAGGGTTGCAAGCCAGCAATGAATTGGGACATTTAAAAAACTGGGATCCAATCCAATCCGTGATCTGATCAGGGTTCAATGGTTATAATAAATTGAGAGTATTAAAACTGGGATCACATCCAACACTTTATTTTGTCTAAACCACAGGACCTAGCTGTGCTGCAAAGTCAGGAATACTCAATGAACAGATATACCATGTTGGATTAACCCTTAATAAATAATGATGCACAAGCTCAGGTGTCTCAAAAACATGTGGTTTAGCACAGAGCTTAATGGTGAGAACAGCAATTACCAACATTTTATCAGAGATCAATATGAACTATAAACAGCCATAATAATGTTTTTAGACTTGGCAAGTGGAACACATGGGAACAAAAGCTACATGGGGTCGGCAACAATGCGCACATGTATGAGCGTGTGCTAAGATGTACTTTGCATTTAAAAAAAATACTTGGATTTTTGCAACAGTCTGAATTCCAACTTTTGATTCAAAGCAATTTGGCTTTTCTACCATACTGCCATGCATCCATCTATTCTTGTTTTCATTTTGATTTCCAGTAACATACAAATTGTTTGTAATTAAATATAATGAAACAAATGCTGACAGAAAGGGAATGAAGTTTCACTCCCAAGTACTCTCTCCTCTATAAGTGGACTCTAAATGTTTTTATGTCTGTGAGATGCATTCCCTTCGTAGAGCGATCTTGCAGCTGCAAAATGAAACCTCTGTTTGCCAAATATCAAAAACATATGTATTGATTTTTTAACTATGGAAACAGGCAACAAGCATCAGAGCTGATAAGACAAGAGAGAAATGTTCTTCAGTTCCTGGAAGGTTTCTGAAAAGTAAAGGAAATTCAGTCTTTCCTATAAAAATGAAACTATTTAATTTTACCCAAATTTGAGATACACTGTAACTTAAGCATTCGCTTCAGCCATTGAGAAAGCAAAGGCTAGATGTTCCTTCTGCTTCTACTAACATACTACTCAAACCTTAATACTATTAAAAAAATTCCCTCAATTAATTCCAATGATGACTACAAAACCAAGACTGTTTTAACAAAACAACAAACTACTCCCACAAAAATGTGCAGAGCATTATTTTTTACATAGAGTGCCTCCTTATTAACCAACTCTCATGCTACTTTTAAAGATCATCCTATTTTCAACAAGGTGATTAATTTGTAAATTCTATTCTAATGTCAAGTAAGTGTTCAATTCTGTTGGAAGAGAGACTTAGGTCTCAGTAGGAATATTTCAATAAAATAATACTAAACAGACATGAAAAATAGTTTTCTTTCAATTGATAGTAACTTTATTTGCATTTGAAAGGCCAATAGATTATTATGTTAAAAATTAAAGCATCTAATATATTTATCCAGTTTGTTTTACAATGACTTTCAAATGTTAGAAAATTAAAAGACAACTTCAAATGAGTGGGGAAAGAAATGGAGAAAGGGATGAAGAAAAATCTTTTCTGAGGGAAGGAAAAGACAAGGCCTCTTCCAGTATTTAATAATGTAGCAAATTCTTGTTGTAAAAATGATAAATTCTGAGTAATTTAAATTGAACACACTAAAAATACAGATTTGAGTCAGCTTGATCAAAATAACCCTCAAATACAGCATTTGCTTTTTCCTTTTATGGGCAGAATCTCGACCTTTGGAGCACATGCTTTATTACAGCCAACCTCTTTGACGCATGAACAAAATGATGAGTTTATTTAAAATAGGGCCTCAGTCCAATGAAGCACATGACTTGTGTCAGGAAGGACCAATCACCACCTCAAAGAACTGTACCACCAATTAAGTCAATACTGCTGAACTATCATGAATTTCTGTCTTTTTCCAATCAATTTTCAGTGACACTGGATCACCATGGCACAACGAAAACTAAGGGAGGTAGCAGGAGAAGAAGAAAATAATTTAAAGGAGGTGCTGAATTCATATTCAATTGGACACAGATAAGGCTATTACTAAAGAAGGAATGCCTAACATCCTAAGTTCCTGTTCACTACTTGAAGATTGCAGAAGTAGTACTTGTGTAATGAAGTATTGGCTTTGAAAAGAAAGGAAGCCTCGGGCTGAGGTTTGGAATGAATTCTTAGCCTGACAGGGACTTTTTAGGAACCCGGACAAGCAGCTGCACTGCCTGCATGTCACATTCCCACCCAGAGGACACTTTTTTTTATCCTCTCAGATTTTCTCTCTTCCACCTCAACCGTAAGTGCTCGGGGTCAGGCCCAAGCTTCCCTAACAGCAACGAACACAATGAGACCTTGATCTTGGTGGGCATTGCTAGGGAATACAAGCAGCAAAAAAATAATGATGTCAGCATTTCAGTGCAGGATGTGGAGCTGTTTCAGAGAACTGTAGCTACAAGGCAGCACAGAGAGTTGTACTGAAAACTGAGACTAGGACAATGTGGAATGGAAAAAGAAATTACTAGGCTAGCAAAATACTAAATTTATTTTCACTTTTTGAGGTTCAAATCTGAAACTTGGCAGCCCATAAAAGGAGTTGCCAGGCAAATTTATGCTGAGGACCAATGTGCAAGCAAATCCCATCCTTTTGGGAATCATCTGTACCACAGTGTGAGCACTCTGTCTGCATACGCCTACTAGCTCTAACACATTCTGGATGTGCCAGACTTGTTGCACATGCACTGTTCAATTCCTTCTCTGTGCAAGCAGGAAATCCAACCTGTTCCAAGGATGATGGGCTTACACTCGTGCAGCACACCTACGTAAGATCTGATGTCTCCTGTCAGAGCCAGAACCACTGAGCTTGTACTGCACTGCAAGCAGTGAACACATCTGACATTTTTGCATGTCTAAAGCTTGTCAGAATTTCTCGAAGAAGCTGCAGTCTTTACAGAAAGCCTATCCCTGGGATTTTGCGAAATACTGTTGTGCCTATCCAATACCAATCAAAAAACTCTGCAAAACTGTGAGAGACTGTCTACTCCTGTAAACTTAAAATGCACTTCCTACTGAAAAATATTTCTCAGCTGAGATCTTGGAACAGTATTCTGTTTTTTTGGAGAGCTGCCAAGCATATATTGCATGCAAAACCAACATCCAAAACCAGGCGAGTTCCACAGCTGCTAAGATGCTGAAAAGCACTTGATCATTAATCCTGTCACACCCGGCTCAAAAATCAACTACTCCAGCCTCTTCCACTAATGTCCAAAATGGACAACATGGCCTCTGAGAAAAAACCTGTCAGATGAAAATTCATAGCATCAGTTAGTATATTTAGGCAGTCAGCATTTAAGAAAATGGTTAAAGCAAAAAATCTGACTTTAGGATTGTAATTATTGGATTGAGGATCTGAACAAGAATTACTTATACAGCTAATCTTGGAAAAGTAAGATTAGGTGTGTGTTTAAGTTAATTCTAGAAAGGCTAAATGTTAGAAAAGAAATTTTAGTTTGTTCAAGCAGTTAAATATAGGATTTGATAACAGGTATCAGGGGATAAAACTTGCTACATTTCTGTAGTCAGTTCTACTATTACATCCCTAGTGGTTTTAACATACACTCAACAAGAATAGGTTTGAAATTATGAGTATGTTCTACTAAGCTTTAGTTTTATAAATATGAGACCAAGTATGCAGGATTGCAGATAGTGAAGTCATAGGAGCAGATGATCTATGGTGTGAATGTGCCACAAGGTTTTCTTTGCCAATATGTGCATTAAAATCTTGGACTTGAATTACATTATAGAATTACTAAATTTTGGGACAGAGCTATAAAACTTGTCTTTGCTGTCTTAGTGATCATCATCATTAGGTGAACAGTCAACAACAATGCAGAAGGACTGATCCACCTTCAAGTTAGGTAGTCACATAATGTTTCCTTAGTGATTTGAGTTAACTTCCCAAACAGTTTTTACCCACATGTGAGAGTAGCTTCTTTATATAATTTTCCTCTAGGAAAAATAAAGTCTCTTCTATGTTATGAGCAACTCAAGAAGATTTCAATAGTCAGCCTGTAGGTAGCTCTTATGTGGGCAAACGTACACAGCCATGCTTTTACTTCATCTACAAAGTTGAAGCAAATTGCTTGTTTTTACAGCACGTGTTGCATTCCTTTCAAGATAACATAAGGAACACTTCTCCAATCTTTTTTTTTAAATTTAAATTTAAATTTTTTAATTAGAATCCCCCAAAGATATAAGATGCATTACCTGATATAAAAGTGTGACATTGCTATTCTTATGCCTTACAGAAGAAGAATCAAATAAGTGAGTTAAAAATATCATCTTGGTTCATCTACTTCTCAACACACCTGCTGTTCTCCATTTCAGTCACAAACTCTTCCAGGTCAAAACTGAAATCATTACTAGAGAAACCCGAATGATGAAGAGACTGAGCTGCCAGTTTCTAATGCAGCCGTACCAAGTTACTGTCAATCAGTGACTGTAATTAAAAAAAAAGCATACAACGCTAAAGAAATATTAAGAACAATTATCTTGTGTCCAATTGGAATGTTAGACCTCTAGACAGAAGGGTTCATTCCTTGCAGCCTGCCAACATTTTAGTAAATGACACTGGCCCTTTAACAGATGGGATACATGCTTCTTAGCTTGCCAGGATCCTAATAAAAGACACTGGCTTCTTTAAAATGAAGGACACATACCTCTCAAATTGCCAGTATCCAAATTGGGAGTCAGCAGTTTAATATAAAGGCACTCATCAATCTGGCAAAATCAAGGACACGGCGCAGAAATTTTAAAACAAATGGTACAAAGTTTCTCCTGACACTACTTAACTTAGATGAACTAAATACTCAAACACTGGCTAAGCATATCCAGTAGCAGCACTGTAGTAACTAGATATCTTACTAGCTTTTAAAACAGTAAAAATTAGCAGCAGACTTCAAGGATTTGGATTCACTTCTTTCTCCCACCAAACCCATTAGGTACCACTTACAGGGCTGACCACACACTGCATGACTCAAATGAAAGCAGGGTGTCTCTTCCCTGGGCACTGACCAGTAGCACAAAGGTTGGCCTGTGTGCAAACACTCTGTGCCCAAAATGAACCATGTCTGCTTCCATTCCCTCTTCCAGGAACAGGATGTTCCAGTGAAGGAAAGAGACCTCTGAAAGTTTTCTCCTTGCATGGACAACACATACTGGTACAACTGATAAAGTTTACAGCAACTGCAGACACTTCTTGAGACCCAGCAACTATGGTCTCTAACTTTTCTGATAGCAGCCATCAGAGGGAAACAAAGACCTTTTTCAGCGTATCATGAAGTACTTCTGGATGAGTAGGGGAAAGGGAAAGTGAAGTTTTCTGAACCTTGTTGAGACTCACAAACTATTTCTGGTTTCTGAAAGGTAGACATGGGGGAGAGCAGAAAATTGTACATTCTCTTCATCCGGAAAGAGGAATTTGCTAAGACTGGGCATAGAAAAGTGTAATTTATGAACAGGACAGACTCCCAGGGCCTTACCTTAGAAATACAGCTACTCATAGCTGGCACACACCCAGCTTCTTGCCTTGCCCCTCACCCTCCCCTCTGCCGGCAGACTCCTGCCTCTGCAGACTGATTTTAACCATCTGAACCTGCTTTTTTCCAGGTGTCCCTCGGCATATTCAACATTTGCTGCATACATGTTTCTGCAACATGTGGCTTACCAGCAAACACTGTGCAGAAAAGAACATAACTAAGTACAAAAACTATCATTTGATGGCACAGCCAGCTGAAGTCAAAGAGGTCTGAAGTGCTGCAAAACAATTGCAGATGCTGTCAGGAGAGAAGGAAGAGGTTTTTGCTGTGAAGAAGTAGAGGAGAAAATTGGGAAGCTGGCCTTGGGAATGGGCAGAGGTAAAACAGGTTTTGAAGGAAGTGATCTTCACCAGCTAAAGCAAAAGTTGGGATTTGAATGCTACAATGCAGTGCACAGAAACTACAGGAGAACAAGCAGCTCCTATCACACAGCAGCTCTGACTCAGCCAGGACTGGCCTAATGCTCTGGGTTCCCTGGACCTGACTGCCAGAGGGCATTGTCTGAAACACCTCCAGCCAGGCTGGCTGGCTGCTCCTTCAGGCAATCCCTTGCTCTGAAGTTTTTCACTTGATGAACAAAAATGCTGCTGCCATTTACTCACCTTTCACGTTCATCTTTCATTTTCTCCAGCTCCTCCTCTTTAAGTATGCCATGCTTTGGAGTCCCCTTCTGATCTGCCTTCCCACTTTTATCTTCTTTTTTCTTTCCAAATCTGTTAAAGATATCAAGGAAGGAGTCATGAGGAAACAATCACAGCAGAAAAAACAGTACTTATCTATCATAAACCACATAAATTTTAGGCAATCAAAACACTGATTTTTTTTATCTTAGTGACTCATAAATTTCCCACGTTGCAAGATAAGTTATCAGTATTACCTGGGCCATGTGCAAGAGGAAGGACTGGTTACAAATTGATTTGGACCCTGTACTTTTGAAAGCTATTGCTTGAAACAAAGTTGGAAAGCCCCACCAAACCTGAAATACAAGGTATTGCAAAGTTGGAATATTAATACAGCACATGCTAAAGTGGCTGAAGGTTCCTCTTCCATTCACGACTGGCCCTAATTTTAGGATTTGTTCTTAAATGAAGATGCAATCAAAAAGAATAAAATCTTGCTATGTTCCAAGACTACAAACCTAGATAGTTCAGAAGAGCTATTATTTAAACGTCTAGGGTTCTGGGTTCTGCCTAGTAATATACTATCATGTAATATTTATGTTGTGAAGTCCTCCAGAGGCCTCAATGGGCTTGGGGCTTCCATTGTTGTTTTATACACTGTACAAATATGCACAACAAGTCTGCTTTATGCAGCCTATAAAAGGTGGCTGAACTGGGGAGCTATATTTAATTTCTGATGAAGTTACACAGAATACTGGGGTCAAATATGCTCATGAATTATGGACGAAAAAGTTTTAAAACCTCCCCTCCTCTTTACCAATTTGAAATTCTCAGTTCCAGAAGTAAGTAAATAATAAACCTGTCTTCCCCTGCAAATCAATGTGTCCTTACATACAGGACAACAATGTAAAGAAAATTCTTTTTTTCATTACATATATTGCACACTAATTACTCTGATACAAAACTGCAAACTCTTCTGTGGAAATCTGCAGCATTGCCTCAGTGATCTTTCCTTTTACCCTTTTTATTTTTCATGTCAGCCCAAACTGCTCCAAGTGGAACAGCTGAACTAGTGTGCATATACTTAAACTGAAAATAATTGACTTTTTCTCCGCTGACAAAAGCGAAATTTTGCAAATAGTCAGACTCATAAGATAATGATCCAAATACTTCGTGAATTCAATTAATAATTCTGAGCTTGTGGTCAAATAAAGTCATTGTGAACTCTGCAAAAAGTTTTCCAGACAATAAGAACTTGGTTAGAAAGGGAATGATGGATGTGAGAGACCGACACGTAGCACAGGGGGGTAATAAAAAGGGCAAATACTACAGGTAGCAACATGAGATGCTTTATTGTGGCTCTGTCGTGGACTGTGCTGGGGAGCAGAAAGAGTCCTATCAGTTCATGGGTTTCCCTTTATTTCCTACACGTGGCAACAGTGGTTGTCTTGCACTCTTTGAGGGATCCTTTGCTCAAAATATACATAAATCTTGTATATAAACAATCTTCAGTTCTTTTTTTATGGTCCCTACTCATTTCAGTGCTTCTAGACATACAGTATATGCTTTTCACGCTTTTCCTGAGTGTGGAGCAGCACAATGATTTCACTGTTACTTTCAGAGTTCCAGCAATTCCAAGAGACTGGAGTCACAGACCCCATGAGAAGGTAGTGGTGTCAGTGAAGGCAGCAGTCAGGAAACAAGAGGGAGACAAAGGTTGTACATACAGAGTGAGGAGAAACAAAGTAAGAGGGTGCAAAGATATGAAACGACCCAGGTGAAAAAGCCAGATGAAGCTCTGCATATATTGCTCTCTACAGAGATGCCAGGCAGTCAAACAAGAAATCACCTGGGTATGAGCACCAGCAGGCTGCTCCCGAAACACCCTTGCTTTCTGACACTTGCTCATGCTGGGAAGGCCTCATGGCAGTTTTCTCAAGAGACTGTATTAGCACTTGCATCTTGGTCATAATCCAACTCTGGTATTTTGCTTATATTCAGGCTTCCTGCTTTTCTCCCACAGTTTCAATTATAGATTTGTGGAGTCTCATATTTGACTGTAGCATGTATTGATTTTGAAAACATTATTCTTGGGCATTTTGTATTGCTGCAGGGAGTTGAAGTCGGATATATTGCATACTCGAGGGAAATGTAAAAACAAAATAGTCTTTAACATGCATCCGTTTCAAGTCTAGATATTATTTCTTGCTTACTTGAGAAATAAATTTTAAATGAAATAAAGTGACAATTTTGATAGCAATAACTGCCAACATGACAACTCACAGCAAAAACAGTGCTGTTTGCTGGGAGAGCTGCTCTTGCCATAAAATTGGCAAGTTTCAGTGTAATTATAAGCTGGGAATAATGAGTTGGTCTTGATGAAAATAACTTTTGTTGTTGTGATGCATTAAGGGCAGTGTGGCCAGAAGATCAAGGGAGGTGATTGTGCCCTTACATTCTGCTCTCATGGGACCCCGTCTTGACTGTTGCATACAGCTCTGGGCTCCTCCAGCATACAAAGGATGTCGACCTCTTGGAGTGAGCCCAAAGGAGGCCACAAAGATGGTCAGAGGGCTGGAGCACCTCTCCTATAAGAAAGGCTGAGAGAGCTGGGCTTGTTCAGCCTGCAGAAGAGAAGACTCCAGGGAGACCTTATAGCACCTTCCAGTACCTAAAGGAGGCCTACAAAAGAGATAGAAAGGGACTTTTCACAATGGCAAGGAGTGATAGGACAAGGGAGAATGGCTTTGAAGAGAAAGGGGGTAAGTTTAGATTAGGTATTAGGAAGAAATTCCTCACTGTAAGGGTCATGAGGCACTGGAACACGTTGCTCAGAGAAGCTGTGGATGGCCCATCCCTGGAGGTGTTCAAGGCCAGGTTGTACGGGGCTTTGAAGGTGTCCCTGCCCGTGGCAGGAGGTTGGAACCGCATGATCTTTTAGGTCCCTTCCAAGCCAAACCATGATATGATTCTGTGACTATTTTTTGCTTCACAGAGGATTTGTGCAGGCTTACAATTTTGACCTGTTATACTAAGTATGCAGCATACAGCTCAAGGCTAGGGAATATTCAAATGTAGGGGTTTTTTTGGCTGCTTCTGCATATTGCTATACCATAAAAATCCATTCTCTTATTATTACTGTTGTTCATTCCATTCTCTTATGATGTTTTTCAGCTCAACAAAAATCTAGCACAAGTATTAAAAAATAAAAGCAGCAAAACATTTAACATTGTTAAGAAAAGCAATACAGCACAGACACACAGAACCCAGTACAATCTCTGCCTGAATTTATATACCCTGTCCTAAAAGTTATGGTCTGCTCATTGATGTGTTCTAATTGCAATGGGCTTCTGATGACAAAATTAACTTCCAGCCATTGCAATTTTGCATGGGTTTGTGCACTACAGGCTTAATAGTCTCTACTGCTTATTGGAACAACAACAAAAAAGTAGTAAGAGTACTTGCTGCATGGTCAAACTAAGTTTGATCATATTATCATTGATATCAGTATGAGGCCCTACACTGATTTCAACAAGGACAGGATAAAATCTGTTGTCAAAATTATACTATGGAATTAATCAAATCCAGATTAAAATTCTATGAAAACCAAACGGCTTTAGGATTTGAAAATGCCAATTCTCCAGGCAACAAATAATTGGACTGTGGTAAAATCTGCCTTCTGTATTAATACTACTGTCAGCTGAATAAAAACATTAATGAAAAATTGTACAGCACACAAATTTTTAAAATGTCTGTTTTGCTATACTGTGCACAGTCAAATGCTCTTCAACTTAGTATCTGATTGATGTATTACTCTGAAAACCTTTTATAACAAATGGAGAAATATAACTAAAAGACCTGAAAACAAATGGATCAGCTGTATCTTCTCATTCTATAGTCATCTATAATCAATTTATGTCAAATGAAGCCACTGGTCATTGTAATGACAGTAAGGAAAAAAATCCATGTCTTCCTAGGTTGAGTGAGTGCCCGAGTTCTTTGATCATCCACTGTAAATGCCTGGGAAGCACTGTTAAAGATGTTACAGCCCTATTAAACTTAGTATACTTTTCAGTTGGGAAAGTTAATATTCCAGCTACTCAGAGCATAGTTCCCTGGTAAATAAAAACATAAAGGGATTTTCTTTATGTGATCAGATCTTTGAGTGCTCTGTACTTTTGGGAAAAGCCCATATGCAGCTGTTGAAAACACGCAGTGCAAGAGTGAGGCTTTATCCTATTTCTATTAATTTCAAAGAAACATTAAGGAAACAAAGCCTCTGAATACCAAATGCATGTTGTCTTTTTGCAGTATTTATATCCATTCTACTGGCTATAGCATTAAAGCATATGTATGCTTCTTTCCAAGGATTCTAAGGGATAAAAATGAAAACAAACCTACTATAGACCTGCTCTGTTATCACGTGGGATAAATGTCTTGCATGCAAGACCTAAAGCTGTGGTCATGGCAACACTTCGTTTCTGTGTGGAGCCGTGGGCTTCCAGATCTCAAATGTGTTGATATTTGCTTCAAGGATTAAAAAGCAGGCAGGTCTATAAAGTCCCAGACTTCTAAGCAGCAGAAACATCTGGTGGGTGGAACCTCTAAGCAGCTTGCTGACTAAATTCAGCAATTTGGATTTCTTAGCTAATTCAGTTGCCCTAGATCAGGAGGTTCCACTGCAGCTAACAAGGTACATAATGAAAATACAAACACCTGTGGGAAAATAATTCAAGAGAGCCTATGACACAGTCAAGCAACATACAAAGCCTAGAATTGTCATAAAATCTTGACATCTCCAGAAATGATTTGTAAAAAACCAGAGTGATTCTTAAAGTACATATAACAAAAGCTCTGACTCTTAGACATTGCACAGCAAAACGGGTAAAAATGCTGAGATTATTAAAACAGGTCCCTTATGAAAGACTAGAAATAACTCTTAAAATTAAATTTAAATGCAAGTAAGAATGAATAAGTAAGAAAGAAAGATAAAGATACTAATAAGGTATGATTTTCAGGTCTGCACAGGGACTATAAAAAGCTTATTAACTGCCACTACTGCCGTATGTTTTAAGTTATTTTATCACTCAGCTTTTACGATAGAAGAAATTCTCTAGAAGCAGTGCGGTGCTTTGATTAATTGCTTTCATACATACACTTTTACAAAGTATTAAACATTGCTGTAAAGATCCTTAGTGAGTCAGACTTGCTGGTGATTACAGGCCAGGCTCATTTTACATTTATGTTAATAGCAGCATTAATGAAATACATCTTTCACATTTTTAGTGGCTCTTTAAATACCTAAAAGGTTTGTTACTAAATGCTTACTTATTGGCCAGAAGTATGCCATTGAGTATTACACCAGTGGGATCAAGAGCTTTGCAACAGCTAAAAAAGCTACAGAAAGAAAAGAACATGTTGTGGTAAAACACATTTGACAATTTGAGAACACAGCAAAGGCTGGGCAACACTGTTCAAATCTTCATCAATATTACGGAAGATGAAAGTACCTCCATGACACCAGTTAAACTTCTGGTAAAAAGGCAGCTCTGTGCAGGGTTTCTGTGAGGCAGGAGGGGTTAAGCACCCCTTTTCCTTGCCCCTCTGCCAACCCCTTGCTTCCAGAGGGTGGATCCCATTCCTTCTGTGGAGGATTCAGCCCCAGCAACACTGAGATGTCCTTCCCTGTGTACAACACCCATTTCAGCAAATGACAAAGCCTTTTCCAGGAGCAGGTTTTGATCCAACCTCCCTGCTTTCGCAGGGTGAGAGGAAAGCCCCAAAAAGATCATGAACACAGGACAGGGCCATTTCAACCCCTTCTGCTCCCTGCTGCTAGGTGGATAGTGCCTCCAATTCTGGGGAAAGGGAGAGAAGGGCTAAAACGGCAACACCACCACTGGGCTGGGCAGTGCTGTGTACAGTACTATTGGGTAAGCCGGAAAGAGATTTGGGAAAGTAAAGGAAAAAAAAGCACTTTTAACTGGATTTGGTGAGGTTTGCTTTCAGGAAAGACTGTTGCAGCTAGGATGGTGCCTTCCTGTTCTCCCACTGCTGAGGCTCACTTCCAGGGCAGCAACAAGAGGAGGGCAGCAAAAGCCCAGCTTTCCACAGCAAACAACAGGGCAGCTTAGGTAACCAAAACCAGCTCCCTAAAATGACCTAAACTCTGATTTATTGCATCAGTGTAGGCATGCAGCAAATTGTTCAAGTGTGCTGTTCTACAATTATTATTTGTATTTCACAAATGCAGCTAAACTTTATGAATGTATCCTCATATTTAGCCATCTTAAACTTATTTTGGGAGCTAAGCCATATTATTCTATTGCTGTGATCAGAGTTAAAATTATTATGATCAGCAGGAAAAGACAAGGTTATTCAGAAATAGCAAATAAAAAGAAATCCACCTTATTGTGCTCCTGTTACCTCAAAATTAAACAAACAAGTGCCATTTTTGAATTTAGTTTTTATTTACTGTATCAGACTGCTGGAGCTAGACTAAAATGACTGAACTTCCAGAACCAGTCTAATGGGAGTAAAACTTATCTTTTTAAAACTCTGATTAAACACAACCTCCCCCCACCCGCTTATTTCTTTGATGCCCAAATTAGCATCTTTTCTGCAGCATACTGAATTAATTAGTACAGTGACAAAGAATTAGTCCAGATAAGATCAAAGCTGAAACCATATTTATCTGGAATTTGAAATTAAGAGCAGAGAGTATTAACCCTCAGCACTTCAAGGAGCTTTCCACATGGCACATTTAGTAAACCTTGCACGAGTTCATTCAAAATAAATCAACAGTGCAATTTTTTTCCCCACTGAAGTTTTGCTAAAAGGAAAATAAATTTGCCATGAATTCTGCTACAAGGCAAAACTGCCTTTAATGCAGACCCTGTACATGCTACTCATTATGTAACTTGTAGGCATCAGTAGAACAAAGCAAACAAAGCTGAGAAAAGATACTTAATCACATTTGTATTAATGCTTGGATTGTCACATTGTTCACAGATTTAAGGGCTACTGAAAGAATTCCCAGCACTGAATCTGAGAAGCTGCATGCTCTAACACCTCACAGGTAAATAATCTATGATCTTCAGTGGAGAGGGTCACACACAGAAACAAAATGTCAAACAGAAGCCCTAAATTACACAGGGAAGTTTGAAGTTTACCCTGAAAGTATCAACCATGTGGACAGTAATAAAGAAAAATCTTCATTGCTGGCATCATTGCCTCGGATGTTATCTATGTTTCTGTATCAAATAAAAGGCTATTTCCCATGTGAAATGCAAGAGGCTGATTTTCCGCCTAGAAACTGCAGGACAGAGGCAATCTACATAGTCACCCCAAAATCTTCTCACTCATCTTCCCAAAGCCTCTGAGCCTCCCACAATCTTACTTTTTAAATGTAGAACTTGCCCTTAATTTACACAGAGGCGAGTTACTGTAACTCATTCTGATAATTAGGTACTAGGAAATCCTTACCAGTAGAGCACTCCTGTTCCTCTGTACCATATATAAAATCTTACTTCTGCAGTATATAAAAGGACCGAAGACAAAGCCCAAGGAATGTGATGGCATCCTAAGACCTGGGTCACCTGAGCTGAAGTGTAAAACTACAAAGTCCATCTACTGAACCAATGGAATGGAATAACTCTCATCAACTACTATGTAACTACAGACAATAGAAGGCAGCTGTGAAGAGTCATCCTTTATACTTCTACTCAAGGAACTTATTTTTAGAAAACATGCTGAGGTAATCTCAGTAGTGGAGGTAGCACTTATGAAAAGGGGTCATTACTACTATTATCTGACCAGGAAAATTATAATGTTCAATGGCAGCTATGCATCTGTTCCTATGAAATGATGTTGTAATCATCCAATGACCATGCTGCCAGTATCTTTGGTCACCAGGAAAAGAATTCTGCATCCTATATCACATATCCCACAAAAGACAAATCTGCAGTAAACAATAACAGTTGTGATTTACAGCTTGATCAGAAGGAGGAAAAAAGTCAATTTATGGTCTGTCCAATGCAACAAACCCCGCCTGTTTGTCCACCAGACTGTGGAATTATCCTCCACCAAAGTAAGAAATTATTCCCATATATTCTTATTTGTCCCTATTTTCATACAGCATCAGGCATTTTCTCCTCTTGGTTTCCCTTGACAGGCATGTAGTTTCTTCTGAAGTGAATATTAATTCTGTCCCAGACAGTACAGAGAAACACCGCTGTACCGCTCTGTATGGAGTTTGTAAATGCCAACCTGCCAGCCCCAGGGGAACACGATAATCCCATCCATGTCTTGGCCATGGTAACTCCATATTCAAAAGGAAAGAACAAGCCCTTGAGTCTGCTTTCTTAATTTCCATTTCATAGTCAGGGGAAAGGGAAAAGAAGCAGGCAGTTAGGTTAGCTACTAATTTTTCTGGAGATTTGTTATTCTCTGTCATGCAGCAAAAAATAAATGCAGTTTCTGACTGAACCTATTACTCTATGGTGCAGTCAGTAAGGCAAAGTAGGAGACAGAGACTGGCTGTGCAGTCTGTGGATGTTGCCAGATGCCCTTCCAGAACTATTTGCTGACTTCGTGATTTTCAAAATCCTGGTGTTGAGAGCCAGCACATCTCTATCCCAGCAGCACCTCCAGCCTTCTGAGAACCACTTGAAGGTGGACAGGGAAAAGACCAACTGAAGGGAGCTAACAGGCTCAAAACAAACTTGTTTTGTGTCAAAACTTGTGTCAAACTTGACAAAACCAGGCTGCTGAGTTTTTTATTTTCTGTTTAATGTTTTCTCCTATGTTGTGTGTCTCTTTCCCCTATTACCAGCCACGTGACCCCAGAATTCACTAAAATATCAACTACATATATATGTATAGTATATGTATGTACTATGCATGTTTATCAGGGGAAGGACTTTTCATTTTTCTCATATCATAACTCTCATGGTATTCAGTGCTTTTGTTAGCATTTCAGCTACTGATGCACTATATTAGAATCTTCACTTGCACTACAAAACTTTTTCCTCAGCCCTCTTGGCTACGGAAAAACAACATAGAACTGTGACATTATCAGAACTGCAGACACAAAACTCATGAGGCAAATTAAATATACGACATTTGCAAAACAAAACTGAAAACCTGCTACATTGCACTCAGAGCCATGATATTTCGAGGTGTCAGACTTGCTAATCATCTCACCACTGCAGCACTCACCTTCTCAACCAAATCACGTGCCTTCCTCCCCTTACATGCCACAGTGGGGATTTGTTGGGGCTTATCTGACTTTCATGAAGCAAACCTGCACATTGCAGGTTCCAACAAGATCTCCAAGAAAAATCCTTGAAAAATAGCCGGAATAGAGAGGACTCCCCTCCCCATGTTTCAATTGAGACAACACCCCAGTCTTCATGAAGGCTTCATTCTATGGAATGTAGTGACTCTAATGAGTAGTTAATGTTGAGCATATATCATCATATCCATTCTCCTATGAAGAAACTGAGTCACAAAGGGTAAAAATTACTTGCCCAGTTTAAAAAGTCCTGTTCTCTTTCTTTACTTATAATCTCAGAGCTATGATTCCATTATCACTGCACATCTACCTGCTTCATTTTCCAACCAGTTTGCTATGATGTTTTTTCCCCCCTTGATTCTTTCCCCCATCTCCCGTAAGTTCTCTCCTCATTCATTTCCTTCCCCCCAACACACTTGCTCTACTCCTCCTTGCTGCACACTCCTTTCATATGCTCTACTGCTGCACAGCTACAGAAATACTCTTCTTGGGGATTTCTGCTGGAGACTGTACAAAAGAAATGTGTCTTGGGCACCGCTTGCTTCTGACACACTGAGCAGCAATATGCAGTAAAAATATACAGAACTCTCTACAGTGGCTGGGCTACCACTCTTTCTCAGGAGGATGCATTAGCCTTATTTGAGCTCAAGCTTAGGGTACTGAAGGAACTCTGAACTAAGAGACAGTTCACAGTAAAGAGATGCTTTTGAAGGGAGACTTATAAGAGGGAGATAGATGGCTCTTGAATAGGCAAGGGAGGCTGTAAAGACAAAGAAAAAAACCTACAGTGACTTGTTTTTAGGTTTCATAATGGACTTCTGAAGTTAAATTCCACCTCTGTGCCTTTACTATAACTGGCATTTTTACAAAGCAGTAACATTCAAAACAATGCCAAAGTAAGGGAGTAGTTATGTATATACTGCAATTTGAAAGATGTGTTTTGGCATAAAAAATAATAGATGTTTTTGCATTTTTAAACTGTCAAAATCAGTTCTTCTGATAAATAATACCTACTTTCTTGGCCTTGGCTATTGTACATTACTAATTAGACATAGTAGTTTGTGGTTAATATCCTTCCCCGCAGATTTATTATTAGCTTGTATATTCTTTTCAGTAGAATTGTGCTAATGGTAAGGTCTGCTGGAGGCCAACTGCATGAAGCCACTGGGAGGAGAAATCTGTTTGCCTGTCAAAACAGTGGCTATCAATTAGAACTGTAAATGTGATTCCTTTAAGTGTCTTGGATGGTAGCAGAGACTTCCAGTGATGGATTAAGGGGCTGAATCACTTTCATATTGTACTAACGGAGGCTTTCAAGCAAAAAGCTATCTGCATCTAACAAATTCACCACTATTTTTGAGCAAGTCTAGAAGAACCTCTCTGACCTGCCAAAATTCCCCTCTGCTATTTTCCCAGAAATCCCAGCTTTACAGCACACAATGTGGCATACTGACAAAACTGATACTAGATTATTCTGTGGTTTTCTTAGGAAAACTTGGCTTAGAATAGCTACAGCAATAGAAGAAAAAAGCAATGAAGCTGCTGAAAGACAATCCATAACAAAGAACCAGTGAGACAATGCAATTCCACCATTCAGTGATTTGGAATGCAGTCCTGACACACAGATAGTAATTTCCCCTCTGATACAAGCACCCAGCTCTCATTAGCATCACTAAGAGTTGTGTGGACATACTGACGGGAATATGTTCCCCTGTATTTTGCAGGAAATTAACACCACTTGGGGACTGAAGGAGGCACTGTCTGTCACTCTCAGACATACCCTCTGCCAATTAATTAAACAAAAACCTCTGCCACAACTCTCAAGAGGAAGCTCTTCCCTGTTCTGCTCGGTACAGCAGACTTGACACAAAGCAAAATGTCAGGAGCAGGACCTAGGAATGTTCAGGGAAGATGAACTTCAGCCTGCATTTGCCAAGCTCTTCTGCCACTAGGTTTTCGTGGATTTTGAAAACATTTATTAGAAATCAAATTGATTAGTTATAGCTGAGTTTAAGCTTTAGGAAAGATTTTGGAAAATATCTTCAGCTCTCATACACTGTGGCTTTTGGTTACTGGTTATTTCCAGCAGCAGTAATCCCAGATGACATGTATAAAAACCAGTCAGCCAGCCTGCAAACCCTCCAGGACTCCACTGCTGTTTTTGTGCCAAGAGAGTGACTGAGCAAACCAGGAAAAAGTAAAGGACTCAACCATATCCACAAAATGTGGCTCTGGCAGCTGAAGGACAATGGTTCGAGATGGGGGAGGTTTCATCCAGTCATTAAACAACAGACTCTCTCATCAGGCTCAGAAACTAAACTGAACATATTAAAAATCTCTTCCCAGTGCCATGTTATAAATAAAAAATAATTATAAGAACTAAGTTGTTGCCCATTTTTCACTGTAAAATAGCTAGTTTTCTCTGTTAGACAGTCTCAAGGACGATTTCTGTAAACATAGCTATGTTGTTGTAAAAATTATCTTTTTACATTCCTTTCCCATGGACACAGATCCTTTTGACGGACACTTCTTTTAACCAATATAGTTAGAGNAACTAAGTGACCGAAATTTTTAGTCAATTATATGAACTACACAACTCTGTCATATCTGTTTGCAATAGTATTGCTCATGAACTGTGAGCCAGAAAATTTCTTTGGAAGGTTTCAATGAAAACCTGGCAAACACTCCTGTTTCTTGTATCTTAAAAGAAGTAATTCTGGTGCAATCAGATAAAGAAATACATTTTACTGGACAAAGTCAGAGAAAATTGCAAGAATGGTGCTTGAAATAACAAAGTACTTTTACTTTGCTGGCTATTAGAACCACATACCTTGAAGTTGCACAAACACCATAAACAGCCCAGATTCTCAAAAATTTTTCCTTCTTGCACATTTCTTGTCTTTCACACATTGACTCCCTACCACAGATGTTCACATACTAGTTTTAAAATAATTATTTGCTATTTTTGTTTAGATTACCAGCCAGTTAATTGCTGTGTGACAATGTAGCGGAAAATCTCTGCTTTCTTTTTCAGCTACAGCAATTCCTTGTTCACCACACAAAGGCTTTGACTTCTCACCACCTCCACAGCTCCATGTCCTAAGGTTATATTCACTCATTCAACTATATGCAATACCAAACCACTGGTCCTAATTTTACCTAGTGACCAAAATGAGAACAGATACCTTAAAAATTCTGCATGTTACCACCTTAGCTTATAGAAGTTGGTCTAAAAGAGAGCTTCATTTATGAGGATGTTAAAACAAATGTTAAATTCAAAGCCCACAGCAGCATAGAAGGCTGAAGAACACAAACGAAGTCTATAATTAATTTCATTAAAACTTCTGCCACAGGAACTGCCAATACCACTGCATGACTAAAAACTAAATGGTGTTGATAAAAAACTACTCCAGGCTGCGTAGTCGTTCACTGAACCTAAGTCTCTTTTTTTTCCAAACTGTGCTTGATACAATCACGATTTCTCCTGAATGTATTAGACATTAGCCCTTGCACAACAAATAATTTGTAGGGAAAAATTCTGACTTACAAGTTACCCCTGAATTACTGAACACAATCAGTATTCATTACCATGAACATTCTGCTTATTCATCATTAACTGCAGCTGATCGCATGCACTGTTTCTATGTCTTAACTTGATAAATAATTGTTCAAAAACTACCTTCACAAGCACCAGGGAGGAGAAGCCACTCTGCACTTCTTGAAAAACATATTTTGGCAATGGGCCCAAAAATTTACTGCATTAAAAAACCCCACAACCATAGGAACACAAATTGCACCAGGCGAGTGCTCACAGTTGATGAATTACATTTAGCTGAAAGTATTTAAACTATAAAACAAACTAGAGACCTGACAGTGAAACAACTTAAGCATCTGCATTTCCATTTCTTTTGCTGTATGCTTGGTCTCCTATCATAGGAAAGAGTGAAAAGAGTGCCTAATTTATCAACTACATATATATAACTCATTGTTTGATCTAACTATATATACCGCTCATCATTTGATCTCTCCATACCCCTCTTTATTTTGATTTATTAGTTACAACATTTAAAACACATTTTTTTTTTTGGTCATGATAATTGAGTTGTCTTTGTAGTCTCATTGTTGTGTATCTAGACAACTGCATCAAAGATGTGCAGAATTTTAGACAAAGTTGCATTATTGATTTAGAGTGCCATGATGATGTTATTTTGTCATGGTCTTATAGCTAAAAATCCCAGTTGTCTGGCTTCAATTTTGTTTCTCTTCTCATGTGGGGAAAATGAAATCATTTTACCCCTCTCTCTGCAGACCTACATCTTCCTGTCAACTTCTGCCTCACTTGTATCACTGTCTATTTTCCGCTACTGCTGAAAAGACAAGTATCACTACAAATATAGTCCAGTGGTTCTTGGAAAAAAGAAGCAACAGGACACGGGAATGTAAAGCAGAAATCATTGTCAAATCCAATGTCCTGAATTTCAATAACTGGAAAGCTGTACACATTTCCCCCAAGTCCACTCAAAATAGCTGGAATTAACAATTACATCTTTTGTACTGTTAGACATACTTCCTCTAGCAATTAGTTGGCACATTCTCTAAATAAGCAGAGTTGTAAAAGCCAGCTAATGCCCCAGTGCTTCTATTGGAAATCTTTAACAAAAATCACTAGTATTTAACAGATTGGCTGAAAGCTGGTTCCAAATAGGGTACTTTCCTGTTATACAGAGGACAGTGAGAATTTCATCTTACATAATGTGGCTAGTGCTATTTGAAACAAATGTAAAAAGAAAAGTAAAGAATTGACGGTGCCTAAAGATTCTCATCTTGCTCAAGAAATATCCAGAAGTGTAATGGAGAGTCCGAAAAACAAAATGCTGTGCACTAAATATCTTGATCTGCGAGTTGATCTTACATCTGTTACCATCATTTTTAAAAAACATATTTGGTTGACACCACATTCTAATTTGTCTTACTAGCACAACAAATATGAACTGAACACAAACAACACCCCACCTGGGACACCCCTTCTCTTCTTTCCAGTAGTTGCTCCCTGAATTTGAGCATGACCTAGGAGACGAGCTCAACATTTAAGCTTTCCACATCCTTGTGGTTCCAATCACAGGGTATGATAAGGAATGTTCATTTTCCTGAGGCAGGACCAAAAGAGAAAGGTCTATTTCATTCCAGCCTGTCTTTTTAAATTCCCCAGTACATGCAGTGTTTACCATTTTACACAACAGCAACTCAGAACAAAAGCAAACACCATGTTCGTCCTGTGGTATTCAAGTTCTCACACCAGAGAAACTCCATGTCTTCTATTAAAAAAGAAGATATTTCTCAGATGCGTTATTCTCCCAAATATCAGACACAGAGAGCAAACTGGTTGAAAATATGAAAAAAAAATTAGACTTTATCAAGACACAGAAAAGTTCTTCTAAAAGGAAAACCATTAAGATAAATCAGGAAAGGTCTCTCCTATCATCATTAAAAAGTAACTTGAGCTCAGGATTACACTTAGCCAGAACACTTACACTATTGATGACCTCTTTTTTTTTTAATCAATCTGTATCATAGCCCTTGATGTTCCAGGTAGAAGTCTTAGACCCCTTCCCTCCTAAATCATAACCCTATCCAAGAAACTAGTGTGTTACTCCTTTTCTGAACCTTATACCAAACCTCCAATCACAACCCAAACTTAACAGCAACCTGTATTCACAAGATGAAGACTCATCAGTCCTCCTTAAATTCCTTTTGTTACTGGCCTTCACCATTGGCCTCTGGGCCCTTCGATAGCCAGCAAGAAGCCCCATTCTTTGAGTTCTCCTTTCAGATCCAAACCACAGTCTGTTACTAAAAAGGGCTCACCTTTGCCACGTTGAAGCCATGCCACTGCAACACATCTCTGTCCTCGCACAGCATCTACAGAAGTCAGCTGGCATCAAATTGAGGACATTTGCTCATCCTGGGAGCACTGGCTGCCCACTAGAATGCTTTGCACTTGATACTTGCTCATCATGCTAAGACCAGCAGGGATCTTCCACTTGGGGACTGACTGGAACAATTTCTTACTTGAGAGCCAACATCCACGAAATATAGTGAACTTGGAGAACTATCAGGTCCAGACTTCAGTGATGTTCAGAGAAGAATACTTTCTTCTTTTATTTATATTTTTTATATATAATAAAGGACAGAGAGGGGAGAGAAGAGGGAGCTGATGCAGATTGATACTACAGTCAGAAAGCATATGATAATGACTAGGAAGTGTTTCAAGGCTTTCTAAAGTTTTACAAGATGGACTATGTAACAAGGTAAGTGCTTTAACACAGCGCTAATTCGAAAAGCACCAGCTATCCTCTTATTTCCTGGAAAGTCATCAAACACTAAGACAGAATAGAAGGATGTACTCAGTGGGGTAGCTCATAGTTAAACAAAAACTAATGTGACTTCTCTCATGAATTTGCCATACTGTAGACTGTGCAATCTTTCCACTCTGTCAACAAAGCAAAAGTTTAATCTATGTGAATTAAGTTAATGTATCAATTTCTACAACTCTCTAAAGCTCGTGAAAGCTTGCAAAACTAGAAAAACTGGTGGTTTTGACAGGCTTTTGCCATTAGTGTGAAACATGCCCCTCTCTCCATCCTTTCTTAATTTTGTTTACATAGCATGATTTCCAAGGGCACAAACGTGGCCTCCCCAACACTGCAGAACCTGCCAGTTCTATCCTGCTGCCCCATGTGCTTTTGCACCAGAGCAGGAATGATTTCTTCCCTGCAGTATCTTAGAGGAGCAATTACTAAAGGACAGAGTAGAGCTGCTCAACTGAAATGCATAGGACCCTACACCAACAGATTGTTTTGTACTTGGGAAGAAGCCTCATCAGCAAAACAGCAAAGAAGTCAAAACTCGAGAACTGACATTTGAAATTTTTTTATCTCGCTGGATACTCACAGCTCTGCCTTTTCTTCTGTTTCTGGCTGTTACCCTCATCTACAACAAATTAAATCTAAAAAAACCCCACTATTGTTGTGCATGAGGACATTCACCAAGCCTTCTGATCACCTGGAGAATATGATATCCCATAGGCTTAAGGCAGCGACAAAGCCTAGCACTCCAGTTGGAATGTGGCAGCAAAGGGACTGCCAAGGCAGCAGTAGGCTGCAAACAGAAATCTTTCCCACGGAAATTTTTCTTCTGGGCAAAGGCTGGGGGTCTTGAGGTAATGGTAAGGTTGAGGTAACAAGTTATATTAGTTATTCTGAGATTAACCAGTTTTCAGCTATGCTGTCTGCATACAGATACACCATTATCCACATGCCCCCCCCATCTCACCTCACTGTTGACAAAAGTCTGTCAGTATTGAAACATGTAGAACTAAAATTGGAATACACAAGGTTGTTTGATCTGACATTAACTGTAAAGTAGAACTTGTTTTGTTCAATGAGAAAATCATGCAAACCAAAGTTGAAAAGAAAAGTGAATATAGTAAATATAGTCAGAACTATTTTGCTCTTACCCACTTTTAGTTTGAGAAATTCTCAGAACTTCTCACCTGAAATCTTACAAACACCTCTCACACATGCAAGACCATGTCTTGTACAACACCACATTGGAAAAAGGATGTTGCAAGACTGCCATCCAATTTTCTTCAATATCCTTGCATCTGTTCATAGTGGAAATGTCATAACTTCGCTTTTATTCAATGCCTGAAATCTACCTCTACAAATCTAGAAGTTCATAATGCTCTGTTTGATAATGCCTGCAGAGCAGGCAGACTTGACTATATTCTATACATGTAGCCTAGCTACTATTTTTTCCTGTTAGCAACTCATTGATGGTGTAGATGACTCAAGAGCTGCAGAGAATCAGCTGCAGTTGGAAGAGGGGATCAGCACTGGCACTGCTGGGGATCTCTCTCCCAGGGCTGTCCTAGGAACATTCCTCTCAGCTACCTCAGATATCATTGTACTTTCTCACTGCCACAGTTGCAAAACAACCCCCATCAAAGTCCTTCCCATCTCTATAATCCCAGTATCTCCCACCTTACATCTTGGATCTGCAGCCAGTAACTCTTATGAGTTCCTCTTATTATTATTGAAGCTTGCATTAAGTACTTGACCTTCCCTTCAAAGGATTCAAATGACCTGACACATCTCTAAAGCCATTCTGCACAGTTCCAGCCAATACATGGCTCAGCATTCCAGAAATCAGGGCTGGCACAACAGCACTTGCATCAGCAAGCACAGGAGAGCAGGGCTGCAGCCAAGTGCACAGTGGGCTATGGCAAGTGACCGACACCATTGGCTCCAACCAATAGCAGTGCACACACAGGCACATTGAACCCAGCTGTGCACATGCAGCCAGCTGCAAATGTGTCCTTTCTCAACTTCCTTCTGAATTAAAAAGAAACCAACTAGCCCAAAGCAGGCTCTGGAGAGAATACATCAAGATAGTGATCACTCCCAAGTGTCAGAAATAAACAAAACATCTATCTTTCAAAACACTGTGATTATCTCTTAGGTATCAGGCACACAGGGAAGGATGGCAAAGACTGACTTAGAAATTTAAAGAGTTACTTCTAATTAAGAGACAATTAGTGATCACTGAATTTTTAATTTCCCCTGACCCTCACAAATGCCTAAGTCAAGAGGAATGGGAAGTGAGCCTATGGGAAGTGAGTTCCTCAAGGCTGGGAGCTGCTTGCTGGCTGAAGGCACTGCAGGACACATCTCCATGACAAGGGCACAGGCTCTTTGTACAGGTACAATGTGAATGTTTGCCTACTTAGGTATAAATGTACTTAAATATGCACATAATCATACCCATATGTAAATACTCCACATTTTGCAGTACACACTTACTTAAATATGCACATACTTAAATCATAGAAACCTAAGTAGGAGTCTAACTTGCCTCTTTCTCTCATCAATGTGGCCCAGCCCAATTCCTGATGAAATAAGCAGGAATTTGTAAAACATCTTCACTGAATGTTAGGCCTCAGAAGTCCCCCACAGCTCCCTCCTGATCATACACTATCAAAATTCTTCAACAGCTTAATATTTCCTGTGGCCACATATTACAATGATCAGTTCAGACTAGGGAATATCAGGACACAGAGGCATTGTGAGAAGAGAGGTCTGGGAGCTTCAGGCTAGTGAGAGAGGAGAGATTTCTGCCTGTGCTTCTTTCAGCACATACTTTTTCATCACATAAATATAAATAACTAGTACAGCAGTTGTTTAGTGAACTTAGGGACATATTGTTCCCAGTGTCCTAATTTTCCTGACACAATTGGTAAATTTAGACATCTAATTAGCAGCCTGTGCCATTTATCAGGTTACTTGTTGCCTTTTTTTTTAAAGGCCATCAATTAAGCTTTCCATACCTTTGACATATTCTTCATTTCCAGACTGAGTTCTAGGCCTCTCAGAATGATTATGAATGCTTCTAACACATCCCTATTCTGTTTACATGGGCTTTACACAGTCCCAGGGAGGTGAACCAGGGTAATTTCTAAAGCTAATTTCAAAGTAATATTGTAACACCTGCATGTGTGGGATGGATCAGCCCAAGCAAGAGAAAGAATGGAAGAATTTACAGTTCATCTCTAAAAAGTCAGCTGGGGTACAAGTTCATTCAGTAAGACCCATTATAAAACATCTGCATATTTGTTGACATTTTCATAATTACATTTGCAATTCTCACCTTTTAGGTGTTGCTGTTCTAGGTTCATAAATGCACATTTTTACCCTTGCTTATTTACCCTCTTTCGTGTTAGTAGCTCTTGCCTGTAGCATGTAAGATTTTCCATAGTGAAATATTTAACCCAAGTGGTGACACTATTGGATTTCAAGTCCTTTTCATCACAGAAGGAGAGAAGGAAAGTAAGAGAATTCAAATGAAAAGGAAGATCTGTTACAGACTCATTGCCACATGCATACACAACAGTAGCTTGCAATGCTATGACAGATACACATTTTGTTTGCAAAACAAAGAGTCTTTGACCAGACCAACGCTGCAGATCCGCCTTAACGTGAATCCTCTTTAGAAGGAATCTGTTTATTGTCCCTTCTTTACTAAAGAGTAACTAACTTTCATGTAGCGTATAAAGTATACCCCCTCACTCACTTTCCCCACACAAGTAAGGTAAAATGGGTCTTCAATTTTATGCTTAGCTAAAAAATACAGCTAAATGTGCATAGGCATCAAGCTTCTACAATGATATTCCAGTCTGAGAAAGGTAGGTAGAGCGTGAAAAAAAAGGTCCCAAGAAAAAATTAAATTCTTGTCACCTCCTGGACCATCCTGATAATTGTCAGAAAACTACTACCAGAAGCAGGCACAGGAAGAAAAAACTCTGCAGAACTCTCTATTTGTACCTGCTCAGATGAGACATGTGATGCTTTATTAGTCAGTAGTAACAATCCAGTTAAAACCGCAAAGGTAATCATGCCTTGACCACATGATCCCTGTTTACAGAAATGAAGTACACTAAAAATAAAAAATGCCTGCAATGAATGTTCAGTAGGAAAAGACACTCCACAGCATTATGCAGTGTCAAAGAAAGCTTTGCTACACCTTTCCTTTTTGCACATGTGCTTTAAATGTTCAGTTTCTAGGGTGGAGTTGCTGTTTACTTTGGCAGCTTCTATGAAGATAGGATGTGCAGCCCCCCTCAGAACTGGAAGGAAAAATTCTCACAAAGCTTTGTAAGAGATTAAACACCTTGTAGTGAAAAATCCTGTCTGACTTCAATCTAACATCCAATAAAAAAGGCCTCCAAGTATGACTGTTAGCAGACCACCCGACCTCCTGTAACAAAGTCTGACCTTACAATCTGCAGCTCCAGGGCAGACCAGCATTTCTGCTCTCCTGTGTCACAGACCCTTGGAAGAAGCCATTCAAAGCAGCCCCTGAGCAGTCGGCTGGGATGCTGTGCAGGGAGACAAGGAAACCCAAGCACCCTCTCTCCCTCCACTCCCCTGCTAGCAGCATTGCTGCTACCATGTGGTAGCTGCAACCTGCTGGGAGAAGCCAAAGCTTCCAGGGTCCTTAACTCTGCAACAGTGACCAATTTTGAGTACTCCAGGTCCCCTGGACAACAATTTCCGAGGTCATGATTTCCGAGGTCACTCAGGGAAATTAAGCTGAGTTTTCAAAAACATCACTAATGTTTTTCACGGGCTTCATCATCCCTCCGTGAAATATCTTTAGCTGGGTTCAAATTTCTGTATTTTGCCTGGAAATGAGGGCTCTGGCAGTAATAATAAAATGGGCAGCATATGAGTTTTAAGTCTTTCTCTTAAATTCTTTTGGTGGCTCCTTTGTGCTATGGACAGATCACTACACAAAAAGCAGTAACCCAATTTTGCTGGAATTGTGTTGCACACATGCTGGGAATACAGTCTGGCTGATACAAAGAAATTTGTAGCATTTCGTATCAAGATATTTACATTGGAGTTCATCACAGAACTACAGAAATTCAGGTCACAGGGAAGTTATTTTTCTGAAAGGGATAAAACATTAAGATTCAAAACAGAAAAAGCATCTTAGAAATTTAAGCACAAGGTTGTGACCAGTGGCTAGTGAAAATCTACACAATGTCTGTGAAGAGAATAATTATTACTGGTTGCCAAGGTGAAAGGTAGCACCTTTGACTGAAGAGTAACGACTAACTTGGGTTAGCAGAAACCTTGATTGAAACCATTGTGTTTTACTCACTCTCTGTGGTTGATCATGCCTAGGGAGACTTCCTTCATTATATAAAGCGTGTAGGAGATAAATGGAACAAAAATCTCTAGGATAGTTAGGTCATACACCAGAGTGACACATTTTCCTCTATGAAGCCAGAAATTTCCAGTCCTCAGACGTGACAGATGTGTCAAGTTTACTTTTCAAGGAGAAAAAAAAGGTGCTGTTATAGTTCCGGCTAACCTTTGTAAAAACCCTTATTTCACAGAACTAGTGTGGAACCTTGTTTGGGAAAAGCTGATCTCCTGCTTCATGCCTTGGAGCTACTACATGCCTTAAGTACCCTCACAAGATTTTGAATCAGACAATAAGGATGAAACAGGGGAAGAAAGGCTGTTGGGGCAGAGAGGGAAGGGGGGGGCAGGATGAGAACAGCAGATGGTAACATTTGTTACATTTCACTTTTACAGTCCAAATAAGTCTAAAACCGAAAGTAACAATGCTGCTCCAATGTAATTAAGCACTTCACTAATGTGAAAAACCTTCCTTTGTGAGACTCAGCAGAGTACAGAAGAAAGTTGCCTCTGAATGGCCACTCCTAAGAAAACCACCCTAATCAAAGACATTTGCCAGTCTTATCAAATACAGATGCACAAAGCTAGGGGCTGGAGAACATCTCTGTTAGCAACAAAAATTGGCAGCAAGTCTTGGGTAGATTCAAGTACCTTAAAACAGAATTTAACCCTTCATCATACAAAATGCTACATAGAATTGGAGTTCTTCAAAGTCCAAACACACAGAATAATGTTGAACACATGTCTGTCTTCAGTGTACTTTCAACTCAAACTCAAGCATTTAATCAAGACTAGAGTTCTCTAGTACATGAGAAATGAGTATGAGATATTGAACTTAGTGGTGTGCAGGGGGAAATGAAAAAGTTGCAGAGCATCCAGCCTGTTCTCTGCACAAAGAAATGGCCAGCTCCACACCTCTCTGTTAAGATCGCGAGAATATTGGTTTTGTAGGGTTACAAGCACATTCCAAAAAACTACGAGGCGCTGCACTTACCTCCACAGTAAGAGAAATCACTATTTTCTTTGGAAAAAAACCCAATAAACTCAATTTTCTAAAACAAATCACAGGCAAGACTTCATTCTATGTTATATGTGAAGAATTAAGTACAGATACCTAGAGAACAAAATATAACTCTAAAGTAATGGGCTCTGTGATAAATTAAGACATTCCTTTCATAGATTATAGTGCATTCCTGTCACATTAAGGCATTTTGAGCTAAAAAGCCAACCTAGAGATTGATTGAACTATTTTTTCAATAACTGAAAGGGATTATATGCCAATATTTATATTTCAAACAGTTTCCTTAAACCTCATTGAGGATATTTTTCTGAATGTTAAAATGAAATAAAATCAGATTTATGATTAAGCACTGCATTACCATGCAAGTTAAACTTTACAGCAATGCTAAAAAGCATGAGGAACAGTGTAACTGATTCATATATTTGAAAAAAAGTAAAAGTTACACCACTCTAAATGGTAATATTCAAAACCTCCTCTGAATCCCTCTACCTCCCAGCAGTGTTTATTAATATATAATACATCTTATGTACCTATGCAGATGTTGAAATAAATAACTGGTATTTATAAATTGGCATACTAATATTTTTTACTAAAATTGTTACAACACTTTCCCCAGGGTAGACTAGCTAAATCTTAGATTCAATTGAAAAAACCCACTATAAAAAAACCTTACTGGATATTTGTTTGCTCTTCAGCCCAGTTCCTAATATCAACTAAGAAATTCAGCTGCCTGACCTATACTGCCCAAGTTTCCCAAACGAATACTTGGGAGAGGCAAATAAGGAACATAAAACAGTAAAGCTAAAGAGATTACCAATTTCACTCTTATTTCCTGCTGATCATTGCCAGACTATGTTTCTGCCCCAAAGTGCAGGCTTCATTATTAAAGATGGACAGAATACAAGAATATTCAGCGGAGGCCGGCTGTTCAGGAAATAGCTATAATTTGGTAAATAGCATAATAAACACTTGAGCATCCTTGATGCAATGGGTAATGAGCCAGTGCAGTCCTAAGTATGTACATAACAATATTAAGATTATACTGTATTTCACATTATATATCTACACATACATGTAGAGATGTCTATATAATATTTCAACTACTACATTTGTTTCCCATCTCACATACATTTATGACTTCTTCCTTTGTACTCCACTAGCAATTTGTAAAAGAAAGCCAGATTTTACTTGCATTCTTTGCTCTTTCTCTTTCATTTCACTCCTAGTATACCTACATAAACCATCAGAAGCTTTTGTTCATCATGGCAACCGAATGCATTGCACTGTGAAGCACCAGAGCTCCTGGAACTAAATGTAATCTCACAGCAAGTCACCAGCATGTCTATAGCCCATGCAGTGGAAGGCGATTTAAATCCCCAGTCTGTTCTCCTTGCCACCATGGAGAATAATGACAAACCACAACATAACCCATTCATCTAACAGCTGAAAGGGTAATGAATTACAGAGACAGTCCAGCCACTCATTATTAAAAGATTACAACATTAAAAATGAAGTGTTTTTCATTTTAAAGGCAAATGATCATGTTTTCATATAACGCATGTGAAACCATACAATATTATAGATTCCCAGCTATATTAGGGAAGATTATAACAAAGATTATAACAAAGGCCTCAGATTGAATTAGATTTAAAGTTAGCACTTCTCTAGCCTGAAACTCAATCTCAGTTCATATTGTTTTACTCTAAATACTGAAAATATCAGTATTTTTTTACCAGTCTCTTGAATTTCTTGCTATTTTTCTCTGACAGCATTGCCCATTTTCAGTTAAACTGCAAGTGCACTTAGCCAATTTTGTTTAATATCATTCTTGGTCAGGATTTAAAAAAAAAACAAACCAACCCAAAAACCCACCAAAAAACCCCCAAACCACTACCACCAAAAAAGAAAACCACCAACAACCTCCACCCCTCCCCAACAATAACAACAACAACAAAAACCAACCAACCAACCAACCAAACACAAAACACCAAAAAAATTCCGTTCCTAAACAGTCTACTTTATAAATTATGAAAAACATAACTGGAACAAAGTCTCTACATGACATTCTGGGCTTTTAAGCTATGCAGCCTATGGTTTCAAGTGAAATGTCAGTGGTTTCATTTTAGAACAAACCTGTTAAGTTTTAGTACCAAAAAAAAGTTCTTTATCAAACAAGCATCAAGTGAGCCCTTCCATCCAAGGGATCTGGTTACCCACAGATTTTCAGGTTAATTCAGTGACAGATGAAATATACACATAACTGAAACTGCTCAGTATGTACCATGGGTAAATGCACGTTTCCACAGGAGACTACTCAATCATTTGAAACAGGACACAGCATCATCTAATACAAAGAGACTATTTAATACAGAACATCTGCAACCTTTCTATCAGCTCCATCTAAATGTCTACCTGGGGTCAATTAAAAAATACCTCCAAAGTTTGATTCATAACTTTTTCATTTTCTTAAATACATTTCTGCTGTTTGCAGGGTAGGAATTGGGAGGTGGCGAGAGGTGGGAGGAGAGTGGAAGGTCTACAAGAAAAATTAGGTTGTCAGAAAATGTCAATAGTCACAGCAAATCTTCTGTAAATGATTTTTGAAAGTCTGTTTCACTTTATGTACAGCTGAACAATAACAAGCATAATGCCAACTTTCATTTTGGAAACAAGCTGCAAAGGGCATCTGTATATGGACACAAATGTAACTAGCTAAGGCATAGGAAAATCTTGCACTGGGACTTCTATGGGGCAGTCTTTGAAGAAAGTGCCTTGGCTGGCATGGGCAGGGGAAACCTGGGAAGCTACTGCTACAGGGCTCAAAGGAAGGGAATGAAAAGTGATTATTTTATCCCTAACTGTATTCCCTCTGTTCAGTCATTCACATTATATGGTAGATTTCTTTGCAGTGACTGGGGAGGGCTACTGGAGGGTGATGGATGCACTTCTCTCTCTGCCCCTTATCCAGCAGGATGGGGCACCACTGTGAACACAGGGTGGGGCTCAAGGGATCCAGAGAGGAAAGCATTACTGAGGAAGCCTTTAAATCAGTATTCTTCTTCCCTTTAAAGAAGACACACAGTGTCAGCTTCACTTTCAACAAAGTAAGAGGCATAAAGGAGGGCAACGATATGCCTCAATTTTCACATTTAGTATTCCCTCTCCACTCCTGGAGAGTTGCCATCATTCTTTAATAGTCATTTTCATCTTATAACCTTTCAGCTGAATCTGCTGAGTGGCCTTCCTGTGAGTATGTCTATTAGTCCATGATGTTCAGTTTTACTTTGAGCAGGTTTCTTACTTTCCTCAGAGCACTCTGAATGCCACAGTAAATCCTACCAGATCCTCATGGGCTGCAGCAGGGCCTTGACTGGCCATCACCATCTGTTCCTCACAGCCATGAATTAGTGCCATATCAGAAGTTTATTATTACTACCATATAAATTTTTCGAGTCATGAGTTGATTTCACATGAATGTTCATCTTAGCTCTTCTCCATGTTCTAGAAGTGCCACAGACCAGATTTTTAGAATTAATAGCAGCAACGACTATACAAAAGAGGTTACATTTTTCAGTCCCATCATGTACACTTTTTATGATGTTAAACCTTGGGTACAATAATCACTACAGGCCTTTTCCTGAGGTACTATAAAACACCATTTCTCTTTCCTAGGATGGTGCACTTTATTAGGCAAGCAGGCTGTAGAGGTTACTGGGTTTTTGTTTGGTAAGCAATTTTTCTTTGTTTTTCAGTAATGTCACAAATGGATTTTTTAAATCTTCAAGTTCTCTTGTATTTTCACAATAAGCTGTAAGGGATTTTAAACAAGGTGGCTCTTCAGATTAATGCCCATCTCAGGCCTTATAAAAAGGGTCTAAAAATGAAAAGGGAGAATAAAAATGCATTTTTTAACTGACCCAATCTTTTTCAGAATTAGCTCAATAGGAATATTTGAGTTTTGAAACTGTTGTCTGAACACAGGCAAAATATTGCAAGAAAATCTAAATATTCCCAAGGACAAAAAGCCTGTTTCCTCTCCTACCCAGCACGGACAGCTACACAGTGGAAACAGGGCTTTCATAGATCTTCCTCTGGGAATTCTGCCACATATTAAGCAAATGAAATTAGTTTCTCCCATTTTTACACATTTTAACCCTAAAACCCAGCAACGATAATAGACAAAAACCTGCATTTTTTTCTTTCTTAATGAATTACAAAGGCTAAATTCCATCTGTAATTATTCTTGTGAAGCACAAGTCAAAATAATGGGATTGCAAAGACGCAGCTAGAAGATTAATTTGGTCTCAGACATCTGTGTATACCAGTGAGAATAAACGAGTAGCAGAAATATTTCTAAGCTTATGTGGCAGTTTTCAGGATTATCAGTTAAAATATATTTTTGAAGAAAAAAAAATCTGATACTGAGTTATTGAAAGAAACAGAGAACTTCAGTACAATGGTTTTAGGTTCCCTATTCAGGGAACAAGTGGACCTTACAAGTTCTCACAGTCTCAAGCTAGGATTTCCCCAGCAAGTCTGAAAAATTATTCATCACTCCAAAGTCCACACAGAACTCAGACTAGAGTTAAATCTTCTACACACTTACAACCCAAAGGAAAAAAGCATTAATCACAACTTCATGCCAGCTCACTTCAGCCTCACACCTATACGTACCCAGGAACACTCTGTGGGTCTCATCCAGTACAAGACTTTCATGAAGTTCAGCAAGTTTTTGACTGGAAAATTTTGCCACAAAGCCACTACATCTTTGTATTTCTGTGGTTTAAGACCAATCCATATCTCTTTGACGCATCTACTGTTATTTATTTCAGGAAAACCAACCGGCTCCAGGATGTTCTCCACTATTTTGAAATAACTGTTGCTTATTTAGGCTCCCCAAATCCTTCCTTCTGATCACTCTGTTCTGCTTCAGTTGGTATTGCTGCTGCAATTTCTGCAATCAGGTCTGATCACTTGTGCAGCTGATCCCTATTCCTTCTGCTTTTGCCACAAAACAGTAAACATTTTTACCCCACATCTCACTACTGGCCATGCAAATTCAGTCCAACCACCTGGAATTTTTCTGTTGTCACTTAAATGCACAAATGGCATATGTGCTCAAGTAAGAGGTTATAAATGCTGCTTGCTACATTACTTTATCAGCTTTCTTTGTTCCGTGTTTGAGAACTGCTACTGTATATTGACTTTATTAATGTTTTGTTTTTTCAAGAGCCCAACACAATTATTACAAGTCCAAGTTCCAAAATGGACAGATGCTGAACTGAAACCGCTGTATTAAAGGTCTGTAACGATCTTTCCTTGCTCAGCCAAATGGATTGTCATCTGTGTTGATTCAATGTAACTCCTCTGCGCCATTCAATACAATTGATCACAAGATGCTTTTATAGAGCATCTGGTTGTCCTTAAAATTTGATACCCAGGGGTCTTGGAAAATGCCCACAGCTTGAACTGTTCTTCAGTGAATACCTTTCTCCATAGCTGATAGTAAAATTGTTCTTTTTCTTATTTTGCTCCTAAAATTCCCCGTACGCATTAAGAGAAATTCTGTTTACATCTTACTGTCTCATTCTCGATAGCAACATCCACTTAGTAATTTTAATTAAATCGCATGGCTTCAGTTATCTGTATACAGACACTGTATCAATTTAAGTTGCTTTCCAGCATGGCTTTTTTTTCCTCCTCCCTGATGTTTTACTTTGGTCTCACTCTTCTGTTTGGTCAGCCTTTGAAACCAGGTCCTTGAGAAGCTACCAACCACAATTTTGAATTGCCTTTTAAAGCTCATTTTAAATCAGTATTTACAGACTGAAAACCTCATACTTCAGTGCTTAATTTACAATCTTTTTTCAGCCTATAAATTAGTGCAACATTTTATGCAACCAATTTAATTTTGTATTTTTTCTCCTTCCCTGATCAATGGTAAACATGAAATTTCCTCTGATTTACATTGCAGATTTCCATATCAACCTTTATATTGTACACTTGGTTTAGGACTGTAGCTGCTCTGCATTGTGGTTATTAAACAGAAATCTAGATGTTCAACACAATTTTCCATTTACTTACGTGAAAACTTAAGGATAGAGCTGATCTAAACGCTGCTGGATAACATAAAATATTAGCCCCTGTAGACAAGAATTTCTCTCTACAGAAAAGCATGCTCCCAGTTCCAGTCTTACTTGTGTTTTCTAAATACAATACTTAAGATTCCTCACAAAGAAATCTGCTTGAGTAGCAAGAGCCCAAATTTACCAAGGAATTTGTTATTGTCTACCTGGAACACTAGAACTTTCTATTGAGCTTTAATGATTGTGCAAAGTCATGACAGTATTACTGCAGTAAGTTTGGTATCAAAGCCAACAGACACCAATGCTATCACAGGCAAACAGCCTCATGAGAGTGACTTAACCTTTGACCAGCAAATTTGATCTGTTATAGGCAATTTGTGTCCCAAGGTACAGAGTGAATGGCTGACGTGCACAAAATAAACAAAGACTGAGAAAGACAATAAACTGGCAGCCAAGATCAACAAATAGCCTTGCTGTCCCATGAAGCCTTTAATACAATACACTGTCAAACAGGCTTTTTTCCAAGCATGGGCTGTTTCAACATCTTTGGGTGTCTATGTGACCTTGAGATGATAAGGCAGATATAGTGATGTGACAAGACTACTGTACTGTAAAGAAGCTCCTTTTAGCCTATGTAGCCTCTAAGCACCTCCTTCTTCCCCTCCCCTGGAGTATTTACAGTACATTACAGTATGCAAACACGTAAATCCATCCACTCTTCTCCTAATCTTTTGTTGTTCTTATAATAGAGACAGAGATAGTTTGTCAAAAAAAGAGACCCAGAGTTTTACTTGATATTCTGCAAACTAATTATACAATACTTTCAAAGATTTATGTGCTAATACATGAGTTCCATAAAAATGCAAGAATAAGGTAACAGGTTAAAGTAGCAAAGGTAGAAAATTTTGGGTTTCTACACGTGGTGAGTGTATACTTACCCACACGATCTTTAGAGATAACAAACACACTTCCCAAAAGTGTTACCTATTTTAATTCTAGCTCCACTGTACCCTTTTACTGTGGTGTGAAGGAAGTTTTAGTAAAGATCTAGAACAAAGCTGACAGAAGCATATATAATACATCTGTAGTGTATGGTTTTATTCTGCTGGATGGAGGCCTTAACACACAGGTAAATCTCAACTACTCAGTTATTCTGAACCTCAATCTTCACTTTTTCCCCTACTCTAGAGAAGTTGGTTACTTTTCTTTTTTTTTGTTTTTATCTTCTGTGAAAGATCATTTTGTCTCTGCTCCACTTTCAATTCCATACAAGTGCATGGACAGCAGTTTATGGTATAATGTAAGTTTTCTGCAGCAGATCTAAGGCCAGTAGTGATCCTTCTTCCCACTATGACAGGAACATCATCTTTCAATTTCTTTAAACTCTAGCCTAAAACCAAAAAAGATTAAACTCATTCTCTACAATCTGAATATCGCCACAAGACAAAGGAAGCTGGTATTTAAATCAGAATAAATGTAAAGGATGAACTAAATAAATATACTGTTATTGGAAAAATTTTGTTATCATACTTTAGGCTGCCTAAAACTTGGTGTGTTTCTAATTAGACCACTAGAACACATATTTTGTATGAGTGTGGCTTCCTTCCTCCCCTCCGAGCACTCAGAGATATGTAAATCTTTGTAAAATATTGAAGTATCTCTGAGACACAGATTTTAATAGTCTTTTCCGTGCAGGAGGTGCACTAAAACCAAATTTGCTTCATTACAGCACTGGGGACTAAAGCCAGTTATCCACTCAGAATTAGCAAGCTTGCAATGCCAAATCGGTTTTCCCTACTCACAGGGTCCAACAGACTTTACAGGCAAGTCAGCAAATTGTGCAGTTTAGAGAGGACCAGCACCACAGGATTCAGAGGTCTCAATGTGGTCTTACAGAGTAGTGCCAGCATTCATACTACACATATGTAAATGTAACTTCCACTGTTCAATTACTGAAATTAGCAAACATATCACATGTAGGAACAGAGCAGCTGACAACACTGCTATAGGCAGAGAGGATTCAAAGCAAATCTATACGTAGAAATTTCTCTTCTTATCTTCACCAGCCATTTCAGCCCAGAGCTCCTGGAGCTCTGCCTGATCCTGCCTACAGCAGCCTTCACTGCTGCAGATGACTGATGGTTTGGGAAGCAACATAGGACAACCAAGCTAAAATAGCCTAAATAGGAATTCATTACAAAAGAGATGAGGCAGAAGTCTTCAGAGATGAAGAGGTACATTAACCTATGGCAGCACTTATAATCATAATAATTTGCCGTTTTAAAGGAAAGAAATATTTGCTAATTTCTTTTTGAGTAACTAAGATTAAGTCACTCTCTGGTGGTGTATGTATACACTCGTATAGTCACTAAAATTAATCTGCAGCTGTATTGTGGAAGTTTTTTCTCAAAAGCTGTGCAGTTGGTTTTGTGAAATCTTCATGTTGACAAAGACTGATATAAAAACTTGTATTTTACATTGCAGACTGTATCAAACCAAACAGACAAAAAAATCAATAGTTTAGTAACATATATTGCTAAGAAGACTAAATGAATGAAAGTGAGCTTCCTTGAGAGTCCTTCCTTGCTGTCTTTTAGGGAAGCTGTTGGGGAGGCTGAACAATCCAAGAGCACATGAATGAAAACAAACTATTCCAAACAATGAAGAGGATATGGAAAGCATATTTGCAGGAGTGTGGGGATGGGGGGACACAAAAAGGAAAGCTAACTTCTTTGAATTATTTCCTCCATCTAATTTTAATTAAAAACAGAACATTAGGATGTCTGTTATACTGAGCTACTGTAATACAGATATCCACATTAGAGGATAAAAAGCTAAACACAAAGATGACAGAGGCAGAATGGACAGTGCCCAATTCATTATTCACTAGGGTTCTTTGGCTAGAAGGAAAAATAGCAAACAACAATGGTGGCCTTCTGTCACCAGAAAATAGCTTTACAATTCTATTTACACCAATTCTATTTACCAACCAATATGATGATAATCTGGGGTTAGTGTGAGGCCAGGTATTCACTGCTTTCAAATAAGGGACAACAAATGGCACAGGCACACAGTTCATTACTTCAAACCTAATACTGAAGTTAAATGCTGAAGAACTATAGGAGATACTTAGTGGCCGGTTTATCTTGTACTATATATACCCACAGAGAGAGAATTTTTCACACACAGAGGGGGACAGCTTTTTTCATGTCAGGATTTGGCTAACATTTTGTATTTGCCCAGGTTACTTTTGATTCATTCTTTACTGTTTCTTGTCCACAACAAAATAGTGCAAAAGTGGGAAGCTGCAAGAACAGAAAGGGGTAAAGAAGATCTCTTCATTTTCACCCCTAAGAATTATTCCAAGAACTCTAAAGAGCAAGAACAAATTCTCTTATACACACCAGGGCCAAGCCAAGACCCTAGACAAGTCATTTTCACTGAATAAAGAAAGCAAGCAGAGGAAGATTCTTTGAATGCAAATATTTTTGTGAGGGGAGCATTCATTAGCATAATTAACTTCTATGGTAAATGCCAACCAGCACCGTGACCACTGAGAAATCACAGCAGTTGCTCCTCAGGACAAGGTGCAGTGTAGAACCAACACACACAGAGGGCAGAGCCCAAACTAAGGAACTCTGCTGGGCTTATTACTCAAGGCTCTGTATAAGTTGGGTGACAAGCAGGACAAGAGGGCCCAGGGTGCAGAACAGGGCAGAAAGAGGAGGAGAAAGCAACTAAAGCAGAAGCCTGGTGACAAACAAGCAGTCCAGGATGAAGGGCTGGAGGTGACAGGAACACCAGTTAGCTGCTAAGCTAACAGCTGAATGAGCTGGGACTGCAGGGTAAGGATCAATCCTGCACCTTTGCATTTATATCCAAACAAACGAGAAGTGAAGGTGAATGGGACAGGGCCAAATGTGGTGCAGAGCAGGAAGCTGTAAAGAGCATTTCTCACCACTACTGTTGGACAGAGATGGAAAGCAGGAGCTGGGGTAGAAAGGATGTAAAGCCTTACTTCATCACTCACTTAGCCCTGCCAACACTCATACACATGGAGGAAGTTCTGCAGCATAGGCAACTCTCAGGGAAGCTGGAGGGATGTATAAAACACTTTCTGCCCAGACTCACTGCAACATGTTGCAGTAGAAAGCAAAGTGTTGCTGAGACAGGCTGGCTGTGTTTGTGGCTGCTCAAAGCATTTACCACGCTGTTAGGTAACACAGATCAAACTGGAAAAGGAATAGAGCTGGAGCTATGCTGACAGGGGCAGGCACGAGCAGTCAGAAGCAGGACCCAGCAGTGTGATCCACAAGAGAGACTGATATAATCTGGAAGCAACAGAGTCCAAGCAGAAAGGGAAGAAATGTCTGTGTGGTCGTGTCTTCAGTGTGCTGTGCAGTAAGCGAGCAAATTTTAGACACCGCCCCACTGGGTGGATTTAAGGTTAACAAAAAGATGACATCCCATATGGGGGCTTTTGTGAAAGGAGGAAGATGCTGCTAGTCTTCATGATGACAGAGTAAGGACATATAGAGGAATAATCTGCACAGAAAAAAAGAAGTTTGCCCATATTAAATTTGAAATGACAAAATTGTTTTTCCAGCAAAACAACCTAAAATCAGGGTAAAAGATAGAAAGCCAGCTATAATTCTGAGGCATTATATTCTGAAAAGCATTTCTGAAGGTAACAGCATATATAGGTAGGAGGTAGTACAGGAGGAGAAGGAAACCCCAAATTGGCACCACATGCATTAGCAGCAGCAAGAATGGACACGGGTGAGTAACCCAGTACTCTGTCAAACAGTTCTCTACAGTGCAACACCAGAAGGCTGAGCCTACAAACCAGGATAGCCTTGCTTTGTATTTTTTTTCCAAGGAGAGAACTGACCAAAGTTTGCTAAAGATGTATGGGAAGTTAAGCAACAATGAGATGTTATGGGGAAATAAGACACTGGGAAACATGAGATCAACAAATGGAAAAAAATCAGTATCACTGGGGGAGAAGTAAAAGCAAAGACAGTAAGTCATCCTCAGAGAGAGGAAGGAATCCTAGAGATTGAGGAAAATTGGTTTGAGGAAAATCATATGATAGCTTACTCCTTTTTCATTTTCTTAAGAATAAAACTATTTGCCTGCTCTACTGTTACAGGCGTAACCAGACTGGTTTTTAATGTATTTGACTTTTAACAGGTTTACCTGAACAATGATAATATGAAGAAGGGAAATTTGTTATTTTAATTTTTACAAGCAGAGAGGGTAATGTTTGTGTAAAAACTGTGGCTCAGAGCAGCTGAGTTAGACAGTGATTCCCAAGAAATCAGTGGCAGAGCAGGCATTTGAAACAAAGCCTTTCTCTGAGTATCTCCTAAACCTTTTCCTATCTAACCCCAAACCTAAACCTCTTTCTATCTCCCAACCCATCTCTTCTTCATTTTCTTTCAAAAATCCCATGTGTAAAAAAAGAGGGAAGAAAGAGATAGAATAGTTCAAGGGGTCAGGTTTTTTCTGAAGCTACATACTTCATATGCTCTGAAATTGTGACTACCCCAAAAGGAGCTTTGTTCCTTTTATATGTCAGCAAAACAAAAGGTCAGCCTATTGAAATACTGGTCAGGTCTGACTTTCTTCTATTAATAACAAGTTGAGACACATTTTTTAAAGTAATACTTAAATAAATGACCACATGTCTGCAATCATTTCAACTTAAAATGTCAACTGGATTTGAGATGCCATGTGCATTTAATCAATGACTCTGCACTATAATATAAATATTACTTTGGTTTGACTGCGTTGTGTGGCATAAATCATAATTCAGTGAGATGAGTACATTTAATTTTCTCTACAGATGGCTGTTAATGGCAATACCTATTAAACCAGCACCTGCCAGCACTCTGTAGTTAAGGAATCTGTCAGGAGTCCCCTTCTGTATCATTTCTCTCTTAATTGTTGTCTCTCTCTCTAGCTCCCCCATTTACCAAGCTCATGTTACAAGAACTACTGAATCAGAAAATCAGCAAAAACCTGTTGTTTCTTTTGGTCTCAAGGTAGAACTTACACTCTGTACTGTATTCCTGAGCAAAACACATATTTACTGGTTAAAATGCAGCTCAGGAAGCCTTAATTCAAATCCTTGTGGGCATGACTTTAAACCCTCTAGGACCTTTAACCATAATGCATCTGTACTACTTACAGAAATACCCAATGCACCACAATTTATATAGAATACATGAAATTCAAGCTTTATCCTCAGCTAGATTTTAGGAGGATTTTAGAGCAAGGAACAGCTAAATATGATGAATGATGGACAATCACAGTGCTGCAGTGTTCAGTATTCCTCAAGAGTACACTTTGCTTTCTAGGATTCTTCTTGCAGAATGCATTTCTTGGGAGATTAGAGACAGACACGTAGAAGAAATATGCTACCCCCAGAAAGTACCTGGAGTTTACTTTTAGCAGGTGTGACATGCACAGAGGTCAATACTAAATAGGTGAGTATCCATTTAAGTAGAATTTAGTGCACAAAGCGAATCCTTACAGACAAAGCACATAGCCTTTTTTTTTTTCTTAGTAATGACTTGAATAATGATATTTCAACTTGAAATGAACATGCAAGTATTTCACAAAAAGCATGCTCCTTGCAAACAGTTTGTAATTTCAAGTCCTTTTAAATAGTCAGAGGGAACTTTCTGCTCTGATCTGTTAAGTAAATATAAATCTTGTTATCCAAGTTCAGTAATGAGAGTGAGGGGTCTATTCTTCACTGCACTTGCATACATCTAACGTTAATGAGATTTATGCATGCATATTAAGGGGAGAACAGATGCTTAATTAAACAAATCAGCCTTTAGTAGGCAGTCCACATGATCGTTTTTAGTACAAAACCCCCTTATTTTCTCTGCTCTAGTCTGACTACCAATGCAGCCAAGGAGGAATTAGTATGGTGGAGGAAAAAAAAAAGTCATACATGTAAAATGAAATGTTTTTTTAGTTTAAAATACTTGACAAATTTGAGGTGCTTTACACTGACTAGATATATCCTCTCTCTCATGTCCTTATGCTCTTTAAAGGAAAGTGAAGTTTTATTTACTAATTGGCCTAAATGAAAAGTGGGAATTTTATTACGCAAAAGGAAATCAAGGCCCCTAAATAACTCATCTACCTCATTAACTGATGCTGTCTATCAAATACACATGATCCATCTCAGATCATGTTGCAATTGAGGACAAAAAAATCTACAATAGCTTTAGCATAATTAAAACATAATTTAATCTAGTCGTGTATTTTTTTTTTTAATTGATCCATGTTAATATTGATTTCCGGCACCATACACACATAAATACATTAAAAAGTTATATATGCTGCCTCTCTCCTACAAGTCACATCTTCATTATTTGCTCCTTCTTCATATATTGCTACCTTTTCTCCTACAAAACTCAACTTCTAAGGGCAACACTGTAGAAAAAAATCTCTCCATAAGTTATCATAGTGCCATACTTAATGGAAGTCAATATCTGTATATTATGCTATCTACTCTGCAATACCATTACAGGCTCAACAGTGCTGGTTGTAAAAAGTATCATTCTGAGCGCAAGGCCTATAATAGTAGTAATGAAAAAAGGGTCATTTCTGTCTTCCAACTAGAATGAAAAATTAAAATCACTAAGGCACTTAGCTCAAAGGAAAATTGGCAAATTAAAGGGACAAAAAATAAAATATTCATGGCTCATATTGTGAAGTGGAAGGTAAATAATTTAAGATGAATTTTTATGTGGGAAATTGCACTCTTTCTGAAAAGCAAAAAGCAAATCTAGCTAATATACACATATATATTCCTGCTTCCTGGGCTTGCAGTTATATGTATATGTGCACAAATACAAAAGTCATGGTTGATATGTAAGACTGGTGGGGAATAGACATTTTCTCACCTATACTAATTTTTAAAATATGTTCTGGTGAAACAGTCAAGTTGACAAGCACTGCTTTATATGAAGAAGGTTGTTTTTTCCTTCCTGAACCCGATACAGAAATGAAGACTGAATGAGAAAGTGCTCTCCCACTGCACTCCTGTTCATCACAACTCTTTACTCTGAGTCACCAATTACATACTTGCTCTTAGATTTTTATATCACAGAAAAAAAAATATGACTTCAGCCTCCTGGTCTCTGCCTGGGGGAGCTACCTATTAAAATGCCATTGGTGTGGCTACAGTCCATTAGCTATCTTACCTTCATACTCATAAAGCTGAAAGGGCTGCCCAGAATTTTTACAATCACTATCTGGAAAAGGTAGGGAGAGCCATCAACTTATGTTTATTATACTCCAGCACTGTAACAACTGCTATGGGATTAGGATACAGAACTGCACTCCATGGCAGAGGCCACATTTCCCTGGTGATTTACAGGTTCAGTCTTCTGTCAACTTAATTAAGAAACACAAAGCCCACCTTTGTTAGAAGAGAATATTTTGATAGTATTTCAAAGCATGGCAATTCAATAACTATAGATCACAAATTTAAAATCTGCAGTTCACCACCTAGTAAACTGAGGAATATTTTTTTTATTTATTTTATTAACCTCTTGGTTAGTTTGGCTTTGCATTCCCAGTGCTAAGTGATAATATATTTTGCATTAGGGTTCAGCATAAGGGATTTCTAACCTGCACTAATGGGTTGATTAACCCTTCCAAATAGCCTACAAAGCCCACCTCACAAAGCTTTTGACAGTTCTGAACCAGTGACACTACACACTATCTTTATTCAAACACAAATATGCTGTTTCACTGTAGTGTTTCTCCTGAAAATACTGAACACCTTCAAAAAGAAGTACAGGGAAGCTCATTTGAGGTCTTCTAAGCAGTCTTCTAAGACACATGGTGCCCTGAAAGAACCAGTCAGCTCAACGTGAGAAAAGGGATGAGCCAAGAATCCACTGTGGCATTGTGAAATCTTGATGCTCTTACATATCTGTACAGAACTCAGCATTATTTCTGTTTTGAAATTGATTCAGTATAGATGCTAGGCACTAGTTTTTCCCTGAGACTGATGTATACATTTAGTCACAGCTCCAGGAATGAAAGTACTTAATGTAGTTGTTTTCTTGATATACAAAATCAATTTACTGTTCTGTCTGTTGTCTAGTAGTGGGTTGTTAGTGAATAATGACAGCACCATGTGTCAGAAAACATCAAAAAGTAAAATATAATGCTCCTTGGCCAATGCTACACAGAAATAGTTAACAGAGTCACCTTCTGTTGTTCTTTGGACAGCATATGCACACCTTCAGAACTCAGGTAGGCAATACATGCATCAGAACCAACCAACCAAGGAAACAAAACACTGTGCAGTCAGTACCACAGTAAAACAGTACTTTGGATTATGGAGACTTTAACCAGTTTTATCTGCATTTCAAATCTCCAGTACATTAACCTACTTTGCCCAAGTGCCACTGTCATTAATATGTTGCAGCCAGGAGTTTCAGTTAATAGCGGGTGAAAAACCAGGACTTTTAAAAAAAACAATGATTACAAAAATAAAAGCATGATTTCTTGATGGTCTCCCTGAATCACAGTCACCTAAATAAAGCTTCAATCAAGAAAAAGCTTAGCAGGAAAGCAATCATTCTTCTTTTTGTATGTGTAAAAAAAGACCAGGAACTACAAGTAAATAGCAGCTGAGCAACAGATGAGGCACTAAGTAAAATCTGTTAGCAACTGCTAACAGCTTTGCTATTTTCTGTTGTTAAATTAAAAAAAAAGGCAAAAACCCAATGCAGTAGCAATTCCAATATGTTCAAAAATCTCAGATGCAAAAGACTAAAGCTCAGTGATTCTTGCACTATAGATAAATACTACGATTTGGTTTTAATACCTTGAAATGCTTTGTTATTGAGTGTAAGGCAGAAACCAGCCAATTCACATGGCCATACTATCAAGGTAAAACTTGCTACAGCTGTATCTGTGACCCAGCAAGTATAGCACAAAAAGCCTACTGTAGACAAGTGTGACTTTGCCAGCAGCTGTTTTAACCTCAAATTCTACTTCCTTTTGTCCTTTACACCTGACCCCACGTCATTCACCAGAAAGTGCATGTGTCTTAATTAGCACTGAGCTTTCTGGCAAGATTTCTCTCTTTCATTGTCCTTCTGGTCCTGGAGCTTTCACCACAGATGCTCAATTCCTACTTATCTCAAGCCAATTTTGACATGGGTTCAGCAAGTCTGTTTTTCTGTTTGGATGCACCTCACAGTACACCAGAACTATGCAGACACAGCTGAAATAGCTCTGAACAAAGCTGCCCACGAAGAACAAACACTATGGACATACCAGAGTGGGGGTTCCAGCTCTCAGTAGGATCAATCACATGGCTGCAGTCACCAGACTAGTTGAAAAAATTCATGACATTGCCTGGGACCAGGCAATGTATATCCTCTTCCCACTCCTGCCATTTGCTTTCATAACTTCCTTTCCCCTGGCTCTCTCTCTCCTGTCAGTCTAGCAAGGGCTCTGTTCCTTGCTCCTCCTTTTGGTGGTCTCACACACGGGATCACAGCACAACCATCACCGTACCTACAAAAGGCACACTACAGATTTCCTTCTCCATCAAGGTTTCTGCTCTGCTACAGTTTACATTGTGAATGCCCTCTATGTGGCAGGTTCCCTTTGATTTAAATTCATCATGTCAAAAAATTAGCTCATCTCAGTTTCTAAATGCTCCTATTTCTTTCTCTTAAGCTACCAAGAATTAGTAGCCACCTTGCCTGCTGGAGAAGCTCACAACTTTTGTCATTTTAAACTTCTATCTTTCCTTCCACAGATGTTCTACCAATACAACATGCCAGTTTCATTCCCACAACGTCATAAAAAAATCTGGATATTTCTTTTCAACTGTGTTGCTAAAATACTTATCATTCAAACCTCCTTACTGCATTCTCTTCCTCATCTCTCCTGACACTCCTCATCCTTCACATCAGTACAAGACTCTAGTTTGAAAAAATACTTATTGAATCTAATATTTAGTTGGTATTTGACCTGTTCTAAATTCCACTATTGATTTCCTATTATTTCTTTAAAAAACATTCAGATTAATTGGTTTTGTTTAATTGGTTTTGTTTAATTGGTTTTGTTTTTCATGTCATATGTAGCAGTTTCTGCCTGAAAAATTTTACAAGTTCTGGAAAGAAACACTGACAAGGATGCAGAACCTCTAAAAACCTCCCAGCTGAACTGTTAGTTCTTACTTACTCCTCCTTCTCTATTATAACATGTTGCTTCCATCTTTGTTGTTTTGTAGAGATTTTCAGTGGTGTCAGATAGAAATTCCCGTTCTGTGCTGTCATACAGACACATATTACAAACAATTACTGTCTGCTGGGAAGACTAGCTTATGGAAAGAACAGATGTACAAACCTTGTGTACTACCAAAATGTGGAACATATTCTGAAAAAGGGAATCACTATGAATGATAACCTATTGTTCCCAGCTTTGCATACGGACCATTATCAAGTTTCTGTCAACTACAATAGCTTGTTTTAGATTCTGATGTCATCCCATGTTCCTTCAGGTTCAGCTATCATACCCCTGTAAGACTTTGCAATTCAAACTTTGAATCTGCTGTGTATCTTTGATACATGAAACAATACTTATCCTTTTATCAGACCTGTGCCACTGCCCCCCTCTTTCCTACTCATGCCAAAGACTTAAAAAGAAGAATGAAAATAGACAAAGCTTAAGATACACAAGAGAGTTTTTCAAGTCACCCTCCTAATTATTCAGGCTTTTGACTACTGTTTCTTGTTAAGTCAAATGCATGTGCAATGCTCAGGTGTGTGTACATGCCTCCTCTATTCCTGAAGAGCCTCATTTGAAAGCAGACTGATATGGCTAGGCACCTACATCTTATGAACATTAAGAGATGTTGAAATCATGCAAATCTGACACACAGGCACGCCTGTATATCTCCACAGTGTTCAAAAGTTTATAGGACAATTCTGAGAGGATTCCTATTGCTGACACATGGAAGAAAGTCAGCTAAAACCTTCCATGTATAACAACAGTAATTTTACTCTAGAGAACATAGCAACAGAAAGTTGTAATGCAAGTTCATACATTTTATGTCCTAATGAAGACCATCATCAGTGAATGGTGTTGCAGCTGAATTTCTTACATTACTAGTTAAATGTATCTTTGCCTAAGCAATGATTGGGGCTTTTGTATAAATATGGCTTGTCTAAATACAGCATGACAAGAAACACCAATAGCCTCCTAAAGCTAACATGAAGTGTTCAGTGCCACAAGTAACCACATGGCCCTTCAGTTCAACCTCCTCCAGGTGACCAAAACATTTCATCACATATCCTATATCAAATGCAAAGAGCTACTTAAATGGAAACATTTAAATCCTTAATAGAGTCAACAAGTACCAGAGGTGATAGCAACCAGAGTGCCTACTGCACTGAAGGTTCCAGCAACAGCAAGCAAACAGCTTGAAGAACTCTGATGGTTCCAGAGTACACAGCCACAGAAGGAATACAAACACTTGCATGCTGGCCAGGAAGGACAGTGAGCTTTTGTTCACTGCAGGCAATGGCTGAAGCCAAGAAGCCAAGATTTTATCATAGCTAGTGGTTTTCAGCAACTGCAAATGTTAGTAGACTTTTTATATTAACACAAGGAATCCTGCTCTCCCCACAGTTTGTGAAGGAAGCAGATAAGCAATGGAAGAGAAGGTAAAGGTCTGAGTGTGGGAGCAGCTCTTGTATTACTCAGAAATACTCCCCACAAATCGTTCCCCACCGATACATGCTTGTTTTAAGCCTGAAACCTTGAATCTTTTCTGACATATGGGAATACATTTCAAAGGCACAAAAAGACATTTTGTCTGCCAAATGTCTTCTGCCGCAGTTACAAGTTTGGTGTAAAAGTATAAACTGCTTTCTTTTTCAATAACATAAACATTATTTGAGTCCAAGTGAAATAATTTTCCCACTACTTTATAAGAGCATCCGTTGTTTCCCATCTTATAATGAGAATGGGGGGCTGTTTTGCTTTGTAAAATGCCCTACCTCAACATGACACCAAAGCCTTTCTTCTTTTTCTTTTCTGGATCTTCATTTTCTTCCTTCCTTTTCTTTTCTTTGATTTTAGATTTGCCCTTTTTCTTCTCTTTCTCCCTACTTTTTTTGTCTTTTTTTGCTTTGGTTTCTGCATCATCTATTTCAGGGTTCCCTGGAGGGGCAGATTCCACATTCTGAGCTTCTTGACCACAGTGAAAACTCTTATCAGAGCCACCATCTGCACAGAAAGAAAAAGAAGCAGTGAGGATGGCTATGGGCCACCGAAATGCAAACATGTGAAATACAGCATGAGTGTCTACAAAGTGCTCAAATGACTCACAACACTTACTCATTTAATTGAATAATTTAAAAAGCAGACTACGCAGATCTAACAGATTCAAACAGATTTGTATTGTAAATTAAACACAGAGTTATTTTAGTGAATTGTTTTCTAGTTATTATTCCTGATATAAAATTCCCTACACAGTAAAGCACTATTTTAATTGAAATCTAGCTTGTTAACCTTCATCAGGTCAAGAAAACCACGTGCTGGGATTCAAACACTGAGAACTAACTTCAACAAGAAGCTCTGGTGACAGGCATAACCAACTTATGTAACAAAACAACTTAATTCACTCCCTGGAATCTTTCTATTTTAGTGGCTGAACAAGAAATAGATAAAATGTTCTGTCTGGCTAGAGAAGAGCTGTGTTTTTTCTCTTTGGGGGGCTCAGGATCCAAGCACAGTTTTATGCTCCATACTAAAGGAGAAGTATTTCCAGACTGGGGTCTATAAAACCCATGGTGACAGAACGAGCAGCAGGGTGCTATCAATACACTCTGCCTTATCTACAACATGAAACAAATTTCCTGGTTGGAAAAGGGGGAATTGTAAGACAAGAGAGATAATTTTTAATGTAATCTGAAGAAAGCAGCTGCTTCTTGAAGTTGAAAAATGTAATTATTTAAGGATTGAGTTCTAAATCCTCCAACCCACCCCTGCCCCAAAGGAGATCAGTGAAAGACTTTACAGTAAACCCAGTCAAGGTTGGACGGGGTACTGCATAGACAGCTCTATTCAGTGGAAGATGGGAACGGCTTTAAAACTGTGATCAGCTTCAACGGGACTAAATCAATTGCTCATGGTGCTCTACTGAGCTGGCCCTCAGCAGTGCTCAGTGAAGACGGCTCCCTCAATAAGCGCAATTAGCAACATACCCTCTTCTCCATCCTCAGGTCCATCGTAAGACTTGTCAATGGCAGCTCGGAAACTCTCATTGCATCCCCGACCCCGCACCACGTGAGGCCTGGGTCTGTGAAAAGGGAGTTCATTCTTCCTCACTTCAGCCACAGCAGTCTGAAGACTCTCAAGAGAACTGGACTTCTTTAATCCCAGAGTAGGACCAAAATCTTTGCCAGAAGACTCTGGAAAACAAATGGTTAAGTTTTTACACCAAAAACCACACAGAGAAATTAAACTAGTCAGATACATTTAACTGTGTACTTTATTACTTGGGGCCTTTGAAATAGTATGCAATCAATGTAATTTGTTCTAAAAATAACATCAAGTTAAACCTAGTTCAGCAGATATCCCCATTCAGACTTGGAGGGAATGGCACATAATTTACAGACCTGACAAAATGAAGGGCGATAGCTGGCTCACTCTGTGCCACTGTAAAGCCTACACCAGTGATAAGAATGGGGCTGCTTCTTCCCCCTTTGCCAGCAATGTGCAGCTGGACACTGCTAACAGTCCCAAGGAGAGCATTACCTTTAGACTCACAAAAACAAACACTGCTACACAACAAGAGTTTTGCTTTTTAGAAGGAATGGTTACCATTTTCCAACACATTTCTCCTATGAAAAGATATATTACTAGTTCTCTCAAAGTTTTATCCAACCTTTTTCTTCCAGCTGAAACTGGTGCTATGACACCAACATGCCTAACAAGTTTTTCAAGAAACAAGCAAAGTACAGGTTAACATAAATGATGTTGCTGCCTCTTTCCTTGTTTATAGGCATAAGAAAGCACTTCATAGAAAAACAGAGGAAATACCAAGTCTCGCAAACCTTCCCTCTCCTTGAATGCTTGACTACATGACGTTAGAAAGGCTTTATTTTGTGGCAGCATTTGTGTTAATTATTATTAATGAAATGATAGTGGAATAGGTAAAGAACAAAATTCAGTGAATACATGCACTCCAATCAATGAAAAAATTCACAGCTTAACTTAAAAGCCTTTGTAGCAGCTACTTAGTTTTTCTATGGCAGAACAGTAAATGTGTCACAGAAGCACGGAGGAAGAGACTTCGCCTTGCAATATGCCTTCTCTCTTTGAGAACTCAAGTGCTTTTGCTTTCAACTTTTAAGTAATACTAATGCAAGCAACAGGAGAATATAACAGAAGCTCTTCACCTACATGTCCATACTGTCATGCCTGAAGGGATTCAAGGGTCACAGAAGAGAGACAGATATGTTAGTACTGTATGGTGTGATTTTAGCAATCCTAGAGTGCAGGAAATTCTGAACAGCATGATCAGTGAATTCTTAAAAGTGAAAAAGCTAAGAATTGGCACCAAATAGAGACTTGTCAGTAGTGCCTACATAAAGCAATTTACACTTCCATTACCTGCAGACTGATATGTAGCTGAAAACAAGTGGGGGTTTGGGGGTGTGTGTGGAAACAAACAGGTTTAAGGAAAGCCTGGCTATTCCACCACACAGTGCAACGTTCTTCTGTTCACTAACTGCCATTCTGGAGACTACCATTATTGACAAATTAGCAAGTGCTAAAACTGACTTAGAGCAATGACCTGCATATAGCACAAAGGTGCTTATAATCACTAAAAACCTGTGCATCAGTAAGAGGCACTGTGGTGCCTATCTCAGGCTGAGGAGAAAAACAGAGGGAAACACAATGGTGTAAAAGACAGCAAAGTGAAAGGCACTGATCAGCAGAGAGAAAGCTCAGTTTCAGTCAGCAGCCAGCCTTGGTGGACTGATTGGCAGGAGACAGGGCACAGCAGCCCACAGGCAGGACTGCTGGCCCTGGGACAACCCAGCACACAGCCAGGCTGGGCTGCCAACCAAGGGCTGCCCAGAGAGGTGGGTGAAGCCTGCCAGGGGCTACGTTCTGGGTGCTCTGGAGCAGCAGGCCTTCAGCACCCTGCAGACTGAGCCTCCAGGGAGGAGTATCCATCAGGAATGGCATCAAGACAATGGCAGAGTCTGCAAGGAAGCGCTGGGCACGTCCCTGCCCTTCAGCACAACTCATGTGGGCCCAGGGTTCAGGGAGGTCCTGCAACCAGTGCTGACTCCAGGCTGTGGCTACAGCTGCCCTGCTGGCCAAAGGAGCACAAAGGTGTTCACACACATCCCAGTGCAACCTGTACTACACTCAGTTACTGCCCTAAGCTTGATTACCGGAAAAAAATATGTCTCAGGTTCAATGCTGGTTACAGCCTGTTTTATATAAAGCTGAGCCAGTTACTCAGACTGAAAGACTGCAACGTATGAAGGCCAGTCCTACGAAAACACAAGTCAACACCTAAAGTTTGGAATGACACTTTCACATGCCACACATAACAGACAGCAAGCTGTCTGCTCAGTCTCCCCACACACACTGTGACTCAGTCCTTAGACACCCGGGCACACTATGAGGTGTCCTCATTTATTCAAAAACTTACCGAGAACCCTTACTCACAGGTTAGTATGCAGCATTTAGCTGACCTGTTCTAAGACTGCAATAATTTAGTAAGAAATTTCACTAGCAACAGTGAGAACCTCATATCTTTTTACAATTCGGCTTTTATTCCTTTTTTTCTCCCCTGTCATTGTAAGGCTGCAGTAATCACATATTAGAGCACAGCTAAAGACATAGGAGCTGAGAAGCTTCCCTAAGCAGGGGGACCTGTCCCCTTGCTTTCTCAGCCAGCATCTATTACTGGATGCTTTGCAGAGAAATGTACAAGACTCCATAATGGACAAGTACCACTTCCCAACTTGGGAAATTTCCTTCCCCATCCCACCCCAGTACCTTTTTCATTTCTGCAGACCTTTAGAACTGCTGTAACCCTGAAAACATGCATTTTTTCCTCATTAGTAAAAAACAAAAAACCCACAAACCAACACATAAACAACCAGAAAACCCTCCCATCTTTTACAAGTTATTAAGCATTTCTGGGGGATACATGGTGTGTGTTTTCATCTAGCCTTATCTGGATTTTTAATACAAAACCAGTTTGGCAATGAGAAATTAAATTGCTCACTGTGTAAAAATGTTTCTTTTTATGGATTTTAAATTCTTGAGCTCTCCCTTTACTGCTTCTTGTAGTACAATGATAAAAAGCCAACTGAAGCACCCATTTTATTGTTTTTATAAATGGTGAATTATTTTATGCATCTCTAGTGAATTTATGAGAGAAAACAACAACTGACCACTACCTGCCTATAACTGGCTGAAACCAAATTGCTGGTTCTTAGATGTTATTTGCAACTGATCACCCTTTAACTGGTGTTAACACACACCTTAATTTTCTGCTCAATGCCAACATGGCTAACACAGATTTTTTTTCTTAATGTACCAGTTAAAGTAAACCTGCTCTCTGTTTTTTTTTATTACTATTATTATTAGTCAGGTCTTTCCAAGATTATCTTTTCCCCACATCTGCACACTCCTATCATTTTTTTATAGCCCAGCTGAAGGAAATAGGGCAAAAGCATGATGTCAGTCATGAAAATCAATGGGAAACAAATGACACAGCGTTGTGGGCAATGCATGCCACCCCAAAAGCATGTGCAGAGAGAGTCGAAATGAAGAGAAGCCATGAATCACTGACACTCTATAAGAAATACAACTTCCAGGACACCCTAAAGAGTAAACATTTTATATATTTATCATTACATTTATTTTTTGGATAATGTTTCTTCTTGAAAACCAAAACTACAGGAATATGCCTAAAGGAGAATATTTAAAGGAACATATTTGTGTGAGCTGGACTAACTTACTATTTACATTTCAAAAGATACAGTGAGGTAAAAAACAACTATAAAGGAAAAAAGAAGAGAGAACATCACGGAGATTGAGAAAATAAACACAAAGTTGTACCAAATTATAAATGATTTGGCTCTGTTTTTATCAGTGCCCTAAACATACACATTTCTGGTTCCTATTGCACTGCACAGGGTGGCTGTCCATGTGTTACTGGGGAAGAGAAAATGGTTATGAAAACAATGAGTGTTCTACCCTGTGGACCCTGGGATGCTGGAGAGAGCATATGACTGCTTTTAGCAGGAAAACAACTGTTTGATCATGAAGCACTAAGGGTGACGTCTTTAGTGGTAGGACTCAGAGCAAGATATACCAGCAGCTTCTCAGGACGCAGGTGCAGCTCAGTGCCTGTTCTGCTTTGGATGTACACCTTGAGTAACATTCACAATGTCCAACTGAACTCAGGTCTATCCCAACCTAAGTGATCCAACTGCTCACTCTGCAAGATTGCAGTGTCATCTAGTGACTTAAATTACTTCACGTTCCATTATTTCTGAACCATTTTGTTTAACGTAGTTTCATTTATTTCTGGTAGGATTCACAGTATGCACAACTACAAAGGATTTTTTCCTCTCACTTATATTTTTATATTCAAATACTTCAATCATCAACCAATTCAATGCAGAGAATGATTTAGGAAGGAGGAATCTGAGAGTCATTACATCTTTTACCTTGTGATTTTCAAATGAAGAGCTTTAATATACCATTTTTGTAGAAAAGTCTTAGATCACACTGTAGCTTTTTCTTCAACACTAGTTTATCCAGGTAGCATAGAAAAGATTATGAAGGGCTTGATAAAAAGCAAGAGAAGAATCACTATCTTGCACTTACATATTAAAGACAACATATGTAGTTTTGCTCATTTTATACCTCAATCCAAGCATTCCAAATCAGAAGCAGAAATACTAACCACAGAACAACCCCAGAAACAACTGACAGAAAAAAAAATTCTAATAAAGAGAAATCAAAGCATAGGAGAATTTAACAAGTTCTCTGATTATAAGAGACAGCTACAGTCTTCAGATTTACAGATATTTCAATCTATTTTACTACATATAATGATTGCAATTTAGCCCACATTTGCACAAACTGCAATTTCAGCTATGAATAATGACAGTTCATAATTTAGGGCCCAGAAGGTATGCTGAGCTTCAGCCAGCTGAAGAAGAAATGCTTGGAATAAGGTAGCCATTAGGCAACAAGTGAAAATGCACTACTCTCCTTTTAGAAACATATGCTGGTGTCGCTGTTTCCTACAGACTTATCACTCACAAACAACAACACTGCAATGAAACGTGCTAATATTTATGGGATTACACATCTCAAAAATGCTAACAAGTTTCATGGTGCAACAAAATTAAAGCTAAGAATTAGAAGCAAAGGCAGAGGTTCAAGCAAAAGCCTCAGTGAAAGGGCACATGCATTTCCCAGGTTAGTGCTGAATGTCAGAGAAAATTCAGCCAAGCCCGTCTTTGCATAAAAGCCCTCTGATCTTATCTGCTGAAATAATTAGTTTTCTTCACTTGGTTACAAAAGTCTACCCTCTTACATGACCTTCCCCTCCACAGTATAGCTCTGCATCCAATGAAGTTTTCCTAGGCATCTGAATCCCTACTTCTCCAGCAGACCAGTGTTCTCCCTCTAGCTGATGCAAACTGAAGCACTTGCCCTCCATAAAGGTCCCAATATAAATCAAGCTACTTATCTTGTACAAAGCATGAGTTTTCTCCTCAAGGATATTTATGTATCAATAGACTTCAGATATAGCTGTTACAACCTGCTAGAGGAAAACTGCAATAGGAGAAGCAATGCAGACAGGAAAAAGTCCAGTTTTTAGAAAATAGGATTCCCCAATGGTTTCAGACACCCTGTAAATTGATCAATCTGGAACTGAGTAGTAGCAAAAAAATTCCAGTCCCCTGTGATTGCTTTATTTCTACTTCCACACCCACCCTCTGAAAAGGTCAAACATTTAAATCCAGCTTTAAAAGACTGGGAAATGTGACACTTTCTGAGATTAATTGATATAAATTATGCTTCTCAAACTAAACCAACATTTTTGTTCTCAGGCCAAAGTTTAATATGAAGTAAAGAGTCTCTGCACTAATATTTAAACAGTCACTTCTAATGGTATGAGGCTCTGTGGGACAGATGGGGAAACTTCTTCAGTACCAGAAAAGAAGAAAGCAAGCCAACACTTACATTAAATTCACGGTTATGATCTATTTTGTTAAGCCTTAAGCCTACTTTGAAATAAACTGCTGAACTATTACTCAAACTTGGTCATCAAGCCTGAAATAATATTTTTTAAAAGTACTAATTTAAATCAGAAGTAAAAAATGAGAAGGATGCAAGAAGTTCATATTAAGCTTTCTGTTTACTTCACTAATTCAAGGCTTTTATGAGTTCTTTACACGTGAACGCAGAAAGAAATTCTCTTGTAACAATCATATTCTTCATAATTCAAAGAATGGTATGTAATTTTTATGCATCAAGTTTTGGCCTGGGCACATTTTTATAAATATTTATGTAAACTGCTTGTTAAAGATTGCTTTAAGTGTTGTCTGGTGATTAATTTAGGCTATTGAAATAACAAGAAAGGTGATCATTGTAAAAAAAAAAAGCCAAGCCAAGGCAACAAAGGAAAATACATTTCAATATCAGCAATTTAACTTGCAATTAAAAACGAATCTTCCTTATCTGTGAACATTAAGACTAAGTAAAGAGAGATTTTAAACAAAATAACCAGAAAAAGGATACCTTTGGCTAATAATGCCATTGCTTTTTATACCTGCCCACACTGATCAGTGAATCCTACATGTTTGAGATATTTATGAGCTCTTTTTATTGCTAACCCCACCACCACTGAGCTGCCCAACAGCCGCTCTAATTTAAGATGCTCTAAATATTGTTGCCATGGGTGACACATGAACACGGAGTAAGGCAAAGCTCTGCTAATAAAAAGGCTTTCACAGCATTTCAGTCCTTGCTCATAAGTAAAGTTAAAATTTATGGCTTTTAAAATACTGGATCTGAAAGAGGTCAGGTTAAATGGCTGCTAGTAATAAAAGGAATCAATATGCCACAGCATCTGAAGCAGCCAGCAAACTAAATAAACACTTCATCCAAATCCACTTGGCCCTGAATTAAAAGAACATAAAATACTGTATTTATTTTGTTTGCCCTCCACCAGTCTGTAGTTTGCATCACTACATCCGCTAAAATTCTACACAGAGCAAGCAACAAGCATATGTTGGCCAAATAGCAATTAAACTGTGTGTCAAGGCTAGGAGCAATTAACTGGGCATTAACCTTATCAGGGAACCACTTCTGGATTAGCCAGCTACAAACAGGCAAACATCTCAGTCTGGGAAGATTCTGCAACACGTATTTACAAAAGCTTCAGAGGACTCAGACTTTCTGTCTCAGGCACACACAGAGTAAATGAGCCATTTCCAGCAATAACCCTTAATTCATAAACCCTGAACAAAACCAGGATCACCTTTTTCAGTGATTAGTGTGTCCTATTAGCATAGGAATGCAAAACAATTTGCTCCTTACAGCACTTCAAAATAAAGCAGACCAAAAGAATTAGTGAACTTGCATCTTTCACTCATCATCTACATTTGGTTCAGTTTATAGACTGACTTCCAGGAGAATTTATGAAAACTTATGTTCTTATGTACATCTATTTGTATTTCAGAGGAAAGTGCATAGGTTAATTTTCAGTTTAAGAAAATTTATGCACATTTTGCTTGAAGTTGCCATCAGATAACCTATAAAGAAGGTAAATATACACCTGTAATCAATCTACCACTATTTACACACAAACGCAAAGGCCATTCACAAAGTCATGCATATTTTTGAAATTGCTTTGTTTATGAATTTAATAATATTTATCTTGAAACAGTTTTGAAAAGTTAATGTCAAAAATCCAACCCTTGAATGGGAATATGCAGAATTTTGTCAAACCTGCTATTAACTAAGAGAAGCAGTTATCCGACATATTGAGACACAGAATCCCTGCAGAATTTGAAAGGATTATGAAGGTTTTCAGGAAAAAAATCCTCAGAAAAGGTTCCTTTTTATTTCCTAGTGAAATTTTAAAGATAATTTGAATGCTTATAACGTTGATAGCAGTATTTTATTACAGATTCCTCACAGTTGAATTCACAGTTATAGTGATATTGAGACTTTAACCAAGCTTTATTTTATATGCGTCAACATTTTTCTTCTATCCCGTTAAAATATCCTCTGTACTGAAACGTCTTTGCTTGCTCTGATTCCAGAGATTATTGTTTTTAGAAAAACAAAACATCTCAAGGAATACACCTCCATCTTGCCATATCTGAATAACTGAGAAGCAGGAAAATTTCTTCCAGCTGGGTAATAATTTTTTTCCCCTCTATTCACCAGTAAGTCAAAAGTGACTGAAAGGAAACCTTTCAAGCTTTGCATTCAAGTAGGCTGTGAACCAGATCCTTCACTGCAGCTTTTAGGGAAGGAAAGCTCAATTTTCACATCTACGTTCCATGTACTTATAATATTAGTTGGATCTAGGTAAACTTGTATTTTCAAGGCTTTCTTCCACAAAACTGAATTCTTAGGTAAAACATGTCCAATTCATGGACCTAACAGCAAGGAAGTTTCTCTCTAAACAGCTCTAGCAAAGGATTTTGCTAAACTGTTCTGTAGTGTGCAAAGATACAGACTCACACCCAATAACATCTGGCTATCTTGAATTTTTAACAGACATGATTCACAACTGGATTACACACTCAGCCTTGCTTGAACAAAAAAAAAAAAAAAAAAAACAGACAAAACACTACTGTAGCTATACTGGTTAACTTCGAGACCTAGTCTATACAATTTACTGCTGTGCATTTTATATGTTTCAGCATGTGTAGTACAATCCTCCCTTAAGAGGTTTGCAGCTCCCTTGCTAGGTATGTCATGATGTGTCATTTTAATGAAAAGGTTATATTTAAAAAAACACTGGCAAGGATGAAAGATATCCAATAAAGACCACTTCATAAATCCATGTTTTTTGAAAACTCATTACAATCCTAGATGTTTAACAAATGTGCACCTAGCCTTTAATGTCCCCCATGGAAAAGGGGACCTCATCAGATCTCCAAGTTTAGTTTTTCCTGCAGCAATTTTCAATATCCTCAAGATGGTATGCTATTAATTACTGAGTTATGTTTTTAGGATCTTTTCGACATACAGTTCTGCACTGGTATAATGCATCTAAATAGCAAATTAGAAAAGTTAATAGAATTGCTGCATGGAACAACTTAAAATATGATTTAAACAGCAAATGAATACAAAGTTTTCTTACCCATTTTTGTTGCCTGTGTACAAATGACATTACTCTATTCCCTTTCACCAGCCCAATAAATGAAGAGTAGTAAGTGCTCACAAACATAACATGGTACCAGGCTGCAGAAATGTGGTGTCAAAACAGAAGAAAGGATCATTCCAATGATTCTTGGGATGTCCCTTATCAACCAAATGGGACACTTCTGGAGAAATTAGTCAAAATACTATCGTAAATTATGATAAAAAATTCCAAAAGTCTCCAGATTTAACAGGATGGTAAGCAGCAGCCACAGAGATACTGCAGCCAAGACAGCTTAGTTAAGCACAGTCAACTGACATTTTGATACAGACAAATCCAAGATGGCGTATCTTAGAAAAATAAAAGCTTCCTCTAAGTTGGGACTCAGTATTACTAGAAAACACATCATTCTGCTCAGTGACCCCATACTCAGTGACTCTTAAAGCATGAACAGAGTCTAGCTATGAGTAGACCAGGATAATCCAGTCCTCGGAAAACCAGATGTTTAATCAACTGAGCCAGAAAATTGATACAGTACCATGGATCAGGTGCAAAACTCAGTGCCCAATTGCATCTACTTCAGCTACTTGATGGTTGGATCCTTGGATGAAATTTCAAAGTCTGGTACTACAAAGGCAACTTTTCTATAGAAACAGGCAGGTTTGACAGCAATCCAATCAAAATACATCAGTACAATGAAATATCCTAAATTACCACTGAACTTCAATCTCTGTGCAGAACAGCGCCACAAGCAGTTGACAGCCACTGCGATTTTTAAGAGCCTTAATCCAAGATCAAGGCCTACCTGTGCTCAAGACAGCAGGGACTATAGAAGTAGAACAGGTAGGCTAACTTTTGGTCTACTTCAATCCTGCTGACCAAATCCTCAGCTGGAGTAAATCAACACTTTTCCACTGTCTGCCAGCTTATAGCAGCAATATGTGTCTTTTGATTACTGTACTCTGCAAGCACCATACTTTGGCATTACATCCCTGCCCACAGAGAGGCAGCCAACAATAGCTCATTTTACACAAGTTACAGCATGAGTGTCAGGTGTTAGTAAGTTCAGCCTGTAGTGGATTCAAAGTAGTGATTTGTAGATTTAAAAAAGCTTTTTATTATTTTAGCAATGCAGAAAGCCACCTTCAGCTATACCCTGATCTTGCTAAAAGAGTAAGAAGAAACAAATGGGTTCATGTGCCTTTCAGCAGGAACCTGTTTACTCTTCGAAAGCACTGTTTTCACTTAGTTCAAGGAATCAAATGTCTGGTAAGAAGTAATAGCTTTAGAAGTATAAAGAGCACAAAGATGCATCATCATGAATTATCAGTAGCTTTGAAATATTATTTCATGCTTTAAACACATCATCATGTGAGCTTTCTGAGGGAAGACCATCTCTGCCAACTGCAGTTACAAGAATAGTTTGTTGCACTAATTTCCCTGGGTTATTTTTTATCTTGTGTGTCCATCTGGTGAGTGCAGATGTTAAAAAAAATTAATTAAAAAACTTTAAAAGACACATCCACATTACAGTAAGTTTTTACAGTGTTCTTTTTCTAGCTCTACAGCATTTAAAAAATTAAGAAATATTTACATATTATAAAAAGAAACAGGCTTTCCAAACAATGTGCTTTGATTTGTTTTTTTTCTTATTTTAAGTAATGGTTTCCTCCTTTGCTGATGTTTTGCTGGGTCTTTGGTCAAGATTGATGTAATCCATCCAAAATATGCTGGACAATGTTAACTTCTGAAATACTAATCTGCAAATCCTTAATCACAGCTTTGGTTTTCCTTGAGACTGACAGTTACTTTAGCAGGGCCTGACCTCTAGGTAGAGTACCTTCATGGAGTTAAAGAAGCAAATTAATGTGCAAAGCAGAAGTTACTGTTGATCCTCACCCAACCAGGAAATAAATCTGGGTTCAAAAAAATGCTGTCAGATAGACAGCACAAATAAACAGAAAGAACTGGTATTTTTATTAACCTTTTTCTGTTAGGCTAATGTGAGAGTTAGCAGGTAAAAAGTTTTCAAATTCTAATATGATATTGCAGATGACATATTGCCATTTAATACCCTGAATCATTTTCACCAATATCTTCCTTTCTAGTAATCTTATTTTGAATTTTGTATTTTGCTTTTTTAATACTAAAAGGATAGCACATTGATTTCTCTTTGCCCTGAAAATCCAGATATTGTCTATAGACAGTTTACTTACAAATGAAGGCATATATATCTGACTATATATAGAGTCATACAAAGCTATAAAAGTTAATTCTTTGCAGACACGTCACTTCTCTGCTCATGCTGTGACCATATAAAAATTAGACACTACTACTTGCGTTACTATCCCAGTAGCTTTCTAAAACTAAGTAACAAATAACACTTACATTCTTGAGATCATAAGTTTTTGCTCCAACTACAATAAAAGTCAGTCTCATAAACATTAAGAACAAACGTGAACAAAGTCAAGGATTTTAAGCAGCTCTGCCAGATTTCTCTAGCAGCATCACAACATCTTATTTTGCCTTTTTTTTACAGTGGCTAATGCTGCAGTTAACTTTTTCAAGTTCACTGAGAAAAGAGTTCTTGTATTCAGTGATTCCCTTACATGAAAAGCTATTATCATCTATATGATTATGCTAATTTTTTCTTGTGTATCACGAGTGAACACTTTCATCTGTATTCTCCTCTCTATCATAATTTTCATCAAATATTTTCACCTTCTTTAGTCTTTGACTGTGGACCAGTATTTTCTCCACATTCAAAGGGAAATTTGGTTAATCTGTGTAATGCATGCCATCCCATATCCTCAAAAAGATAATGCAAAACAAGCCATATTGTGGCTGAGTATAGACTTATGGCAATCAATTACTGCAGTATTAACATGATTCTTAAAACTTCAGCATATTACCACATGGTTAATCAGAGCTGCTTGACAGATTCTCCTTCAGAGCTGCTTCTACAGTTTCACAGTTTGTCAACCCTCATACTGGATAGTGAAACATACTATGGAATTTACTTCAGAGCAGAAAACTAAAATCAGATTTAAAACACTGAGGTTAATGTTACTAGAATAAAAAATGTAATGATTGTTCTCTCATATGCTTAATTGGCCACCCTGTGAAAAAAGCAGTCCCACAGGAAGCAGCTGAAAGCTACTACTTGGGTTCAGATCTTGCTGGAAGAGTAAAAGAAAGAAACAGGTAATCAGTCATAATTTCTCTTCACAGCAACAACCCTGATAAACATTTACATGAATAATTTCGTTGTTGTTGTGGATACTAAGAGTTTACACATGTTAAAAGGGAAGCAAAAAAACTCAAGGGAAAGAAGGTATACTGAAGATTAACAGCTAAATAGAAACTCTTCTTGCCTTCAGTCTTTACTAAATATCTGAAGGCCAGGAGAGCTCTTGAAGAAAAGAAAGACAAACTTGTCCTATCTTTGTATTTCTCATTAGGCATTAACATTTGATACTATCCGAAAGAGGACACAGGCTATGCAGACTTTTTGTCTGATCCAGCATGGCCACTGTTAACTTTCTGGGATGTGTAACAGATGAAAGGTGTCCAGAACAACAAACAAAAAAACCATCCCAAAATAAAGATAACAGTGTGTCCTGTTCCTATCAATTCTTCATTACCTGAATTATGAAAGCCATGGGCCAAAACCTCATCATGCTCAGAGTTACACCAACTCAAAAAAATTAATATTCAGTACCTCTGATAATTTCTGATAAAGACTACCCATATTCCTGCAATACTGGCTCACTTTTGCATGGCAAGACTATAGATCTCTGCACAGAATTTTATGTTCTCTTAAACTGTTTTTGCTATTTCTTTATTACAAGTCAGTTCTGACAGAATGGTCCTTTCTTGCATAGATGCTCTTCACAGAATGAGTAAATATTTTTCAACATAAATTACTAAAAAATCCAACAACCCTCAAAGCTGTTTTAGCACAGAAGTTCTCTGATTTGGAGCTGGTGTTTTGTGGCAGCTTTAATACAGTCTTATTGCTATGTCACTCTTCAATGGCTGTACTCTTAATTGTAGAGAAGACTGAGATGATATTCCTGCATGCTAAAGCATACTGCAAACATACTGGCATTTAGTTCATTCAGTTTGAACTAAACCAGCTACCCTGAGTAAGAACTAATATTGATATTGCCTGATACCATATGACTGTTAATTTTTAATCACTAGGTTCTTAGTCTGATTAAGCAATTAAATTGCATAGCTGAAAACTACAAGGCAATTGATTTATATGAAGGTAATAAGACATTCTATTTCGAGTTTAAGAACAATTCCCTACCAAAGGTTACAAACACATGAAAGCTCAAATTGCGAAAGTACATTTAAGTATTAATCATTCTAGTATTGTTGGCCTTCTCATTGTTAATTGATGCTATTTACTCAAGCAGCTATTCCTGGCTTCCCTTTTCTAAAAATCACTACTAAAACAGGCACTCTGTTCTGCTAATGCAAATTACAGTGCAAGTGGAGATTCTTCGTGTGCTGTAAATGCAACTCACCATTAAACTTGAAGAAGAATTATTGTTTCTGCTTCTTTACCTATAAAAACTTAAACATATCTAAGTTCCCTTCTTTCAATTTCAATCATAAAGTATTTACGGTAACAAGACCGAAGAGAGACAAAAAAGAGGTGAAGCTTTTAATGCCAAATCACACAGGTCTGAAAGGAGCTACTCTTGCAGACATGTGGTGTCACTCAAGTCTGGGGAACACTGAAATGAGCAGGACTCCCTGTGAGGCAAGTAACTGCTCAAAACAAACAAGGGCAAATTTTGATCATTTTACCATTTCTTTTACTCCAGGTGATAAGAGTCCTGTATATCCAGTTGACATGAAATACTAAACATACAGAAAAATGTCAGAACATCACCAGGACTCCTCTAAACACCCCAACCAACCTACCAAAAAACCCCCACAAACCGCCGTGGAAACAAGGTTGTGTTGATGTGCATAAATAGCGCTAAGAAGTTTTCTCCTATGGTGCCGGGGTTTTCTCATCAAACTGAAGTTAAATGAATACATTATTTTGGCCTGAAGAAATTACTAAGTAGATACCCGCATCTCTTAACACCAATAACATTCACTACCTGCATGTACCTTGTAGCTTTGGCATCTCAGAGGGTGAAGGAGCAGTATAAAAGTCAGGTAAGCTAATCACTGACACACAGCACTGTGATGACTGGTGAGTGCTCAGGTCAGAATTTTAAAAGATTACTTGTGAGCTCTGCCATGAGGGGACGAAGGGCAATAACTAAGCAAGCAGAGAGTCTATGGCATTTTATAAAATATTAAGTACTTGCTCTCAGAAAATGAAGTTTTAAAGTTTCAGGTTCAGTCTTGTGCCTCATAACTCATGATCCCCCCCTTTTATTTATAATAGCGATGATAATTAATCTTTTTATACTATCACTCTGTATTGTTCCAAAACCAGTAGCTAGTGGTTCAACACTAGCTACTGAAACTCAAAGTGATTCTTTATAGCCTATTTGGTTTATAGACTACAGCAAGATCTTTCAACATAGTGTTTGTTATATTAATAAACATTTTTATTTGTTTACACATACAGTAATACTGTATCGACTACATACTAAATAAAATGCATAATTTATTTGCATTTTCCCATCTGATTTTTTGAAAAGGCTCGTAAAATTTTAATGAAAGTAGTTAAAGCAACAGACTATGTATTAAAATTATATACAAAAAATGACCTTAAAAGAGTACTATTAAAATTGCAAAGTAAAGCACTTAGGCTTGAAAAACACCATAGCAGAGGTGTCCAACTTATCCTTCTCTCTATGTGCACATTCTAATACTTTCATTCTACGTCCCAAATATATCATGACAACTTTATTTGCAAAACTCCAGTTTCTTTCTTTTAGGAAAGATCTAATATTTTCTTCTACATGTAGAGCAATTTTCCCCTCCTCCCCCCACTTTGTACTGAGCACACACTTTGATATCTGGTCTGACAGCAGCAGTAAACAGCCTTCATGCCTCTTTCTCAAAGCCCTAGCAGCAAGGGTTTTTTAATAAACAATAACGACATCATTTAAAGACAAATGTGTACAACCTATGTCACAACGACAAGGAACTGAAACAGGAGGTTGAAGATCAAGTCAGGTTTCCATTTTAAGAGTCTTAAGGCTTGATTCCCCTACCCTCCATGCCCTCTTCTGAACACATCACATGTAGCATGTCCTGGGCTCACAGCACTATTGATACTGATTTTGGTTGAGGCCTGAATACACTCAACATTTCTGCAAGGCAGCACACAGGCCAGGCACCATGGCAAAGAATACACCATGTCACTGAGTGTGGTTTAAAGACACCTCCTGGCCCCCAGCAATGCTAGAAAATAATCTGAACAATATTTAAAGGCTAGAAAACAGAAATTATGTTTATTTTTTCCTAAGACCATATACACCACTATCATCACACCCCCCAGCCAGAATAAACCAAAGAGCTCCACACCTTTCCACTTCAACAACAAATGTGGTGAGGGCTGGGCCCTACACAACAGCCTTCATTGCCCTAAAGCAGATCCCTCTTGTGCTGACAGTAAAGCCTTTGGGAACTGTTAGGGTTTGATTAGACTGTCTCACACCACCAGAACCCAGCGAAAGGCTCAGAGTTGCCTTTGCAGACATCCTTACAGCTAGTGCTGCCTACTTCATACACCTTAAGCCTTCAAACTTATATTCTTATAATTAATAGAGTTTGTATATAAAGTTTCCTACATATGGGAGTTTGGTGGGGGTTTTTGGTTGTTGCTTTTTTTGGGTTGTTTTGTTTTTGTGGGGTTTTGTTGTTTGGTTGGACTTGTTTGTACTGATAAAGCAGTTTTCTTTACTGCACAGTTGGTTGCCACCCTTTTTTCCACCATGATGTTTCCAGATCTACTGTCCTAGATCAGCACAAGATGGTCTCCCCCTCACTCTCAGTTATGTCACCCTTCCCACACTGCTTCTTCTTGCTAGTGATGTGCCCAATATTCCTTTTTGCCCCCATTTCCAGCATCCTTTCCTAGCTCCCCCTCACCTTCCCTAGTAGCTTGCTATCTTCCCAGACCCTAGCCATATATTCTCACTTTTTCCTCTCCTAAATAAAAACAAGTATCAGAGTTATTTTAGGAGACAGTAAAAGAACAATCTCTGTTAAAAAAAAAAAAAAAAAGGCAAATAAACCCCACGCTTCAATTGACACTTGAATGGAAAGTTTTACTTCAAACGACTCCGGTTTCATAGAATCTGTAACGGGATGTGTCACGCATGACACTTAACAGGTGATAACATAGTGACTACTGCACACTACACTGATACTCTATACACAAAAAGAGAAAAGAAAAACCAAACCACAAGTAAAGGAGAGCAAAGGGGTTTCTTCCTGAGACTTAATGAATTATCCATATTTCCTACAGAATGGCAGAAAAAGAATGACTGCAAGAAATCATCTCCTGTATGTTTTTTCTTTAATGTGTTTGCTCTTTTAGTATAAACTCAGACTGAGAATTATTCTTTGTAGCTATTTTGTGATGTACATTTCAGTCATAAGCAGTGAGTTATTCCATGCAACTGCTGACAAAATTTAGTCCTGCATGTAATGCTCACTTTTCGGTACCTTTAAAATTAAACTACTGTGCTATTTTTTAAAAAGGAATTAAACTCCAGAAGCTGCGATCGAACAGTTTTGTCATTTTGCTTTCAGAATTAGGCTTCCGAGAAGATTATAAAGCAATAAAAAAAAGGCATCTGATTAACTACACTATACTGAATTTCTCTTTTATAACATCTCTGTTTGTCAACAGCAGCATTACAACTGGCAACCAAAAACACAACTCCTTTTTTGAACACAGGAATTTATGCCAACTGCAGATAGCAACAAAAATTGTAATTATGTGAAAGACCCAAACAAACAAATGCCAGATCCTCTGTTCTGGTCCTTCTGTGGAGAGACACTTGAAAACTGACACAGCAAGTTAACAGAGGTTTTTATTTGCAATCTTTTTAAGTTCAGTCGCCCGTCAGTAATAGATGCAAACTTCTAGTGCTGAGTTCTAGTTCTGTTCTGTTCATTCCTCTATTTGCCAGGTCCTGATCCCAGCACTGGAAGGGACACAGTCCCTATTTAAGCTTTCAGTGCAGCAGAGTTAGAGTCATGCTGCTATTCTGGCACTAAGGAAACTAGCATTTTGAAACTGGGCAAATTGTAAAATAGTGTCTGCCTCTCACCACAGATTTCCCTGCTTTGTCCCGAGCCCACTGGCCACACTAGACAGAATGGTTCCTTCCTATTCCCTTCAATCTGTGAACTTAGTAACACCAGAACAGGAGAAGGGCTACTGAAACATGCAGCACCAGTTCCTGGGACTTGATTATGCCCTGCATGCTTCTCCTGGTCCTTGACAACCTGGAGGTGAACTTTTCAGGTCACAGATTGGCTCTCCTTGCAGACAGATATTCAGTCCAAAAGGGTTGCTTTTAGATATGAGAACAATCTTGAAGATGGAAGTATTAAAGAAAGAATTTTCACCAAAGGTGAATAATCACAAAGGGCAGGAATCAGAGATAGGCTGGCCTCAGTATAGACATCACACTACTTGGGGTGGGGAGGGGGAGGAATTGGCGTTTAAATTTCTTTAAAATCCCCAAACAAACATAAATAAATTTGATCTCAAGTCAAGAGGGACCTTCTGTGCATTCATACAATTGAGGTACCAACCATCATGCTTATTACCCATAAGCCAAACCAGAACCATCTGAAACCACATCACCTCATGCAAGACTAAATTAAAGCAAATGAAAAATTTCATCTACGAAGACATGAGGCAGAAAAAGGGGCAAACACTAAAGGAGAGCTGTTTTGAAAGGGCAGCATGGTGCCTTTGCCTGAGGTAAAGGGAAAGTACCTGCTGATAGTCAACGGTAACTCAAGGCAGTGCCTTCTACTCTTCTACAAAATGCTTTTCATTTGGGTTGCCACTGCTATGTACAGAAAAACTCTCCTGCTCTGCTCTTAGCCTTAGCAGGACACTTAATTATGGATGATATTCTGGGTGCTTTTGGAGTGCTGGGTAGGTAAGTGCTAAGGAGCACTGCAGTATTGAAAGATCCACTAAAAATAATGCTGTCTTATGAGATATACAAATAGCAATGTAATTCTTTTCTTCAAAGTTAATTTCTGAACCATATTGCACTGCACAGCTTTTATTACACAAAAATGTGTATTAATAAATAGCACCAGCAACCCATTTGATATAATAAAGGCTTATTTCAAATGTTATAGGAAGCAAACATTGTACAAGATACTATTCCAGAAGAGAGCTGAACTAGAAATATCAATTATCTCAAAATTCTTTTTATTGACATGGCAACATGATGGGATTTCAAAATAAAAAGTGAATGAGAAGAATCATTCAAAGTGGAGAATTAAAAACGCTTCCCTGTCTATATTGAAGCCTCAGAAGGTAATGAGACTGGCAAATACACAGTATTACAAAATTTTAACAACCCTAAACAACCAAACCAACCCCAAAATCAAAACCCTAGACGAAACCACAACAGTTAAATCTTCTGTGGGACTACACATTTTTTAACTTTCAGTCAACTAGTTTAAAAAAAAAGTGTGCCCTTCCTCTCTTCAGCCAGTAGCTCATTTAGTTCAGAGCTCTTCTTTCTACATCTCATACTTCATGCTTCAAAATGTAAGTTAGAGGGCCAGATGTATTATCTGGGAAGTTTTCCAAATTCATTAACTCCTTGGCATCAGTGACTTCAGAATACCCACTGCCAGCACTGAATATTATGCCCAGCAAAAAAACCCAGCTCCTGGAGGGAAAAGATTAATAAAATGAGGTATTCAGCAGTGGCTGTTGGTCTCTTTGGTCACAACAAGCAACTAAATGAATCACAGTAGCTGCCAATGCTGATCACAGCCAGCTTTCAGCATCTAGTATTCTGAAGGTCTTTCCTGAATATCTGCAGATCATACACCACAAACCTTGAAAAAAATGCAGGTATTGCTTGAAGGAACAGAAAACCAATAGTCAGAGAAAAGACTGATAGGAAGGCTGTGACTCCAGTTCTGACTGCAGAGGGTGGTAAATGTTATGCAAGGGTGTTAGAACCACATCATCACTTTCTCCTCAATTACGGAAGACACAGACTGAGGGAATTCGTTTTACTTTCTGAAATGGATGCAGTCTGGCTGTCAACAGTTAAAGGACTGATGACTGAAGAGACTTACAGTGCCCTAAAAAGGCAGGAGACCCAACAGATTCACTTGCTGTTCTCAGCTTTCTTCTGAGGGCCAAGGAAGGAGTTCCATGATGGAAACCAGCTTACTATCAGTCATGCAGGCACTTTCATAAGCCATCTGTTCAGGCACCATCACCAGAGAAGCTCTCTAATTTAAAGATCAACATATATCAAGAGGCTTCTTGGATTTTAAACATTAAACTTGCTTTCCTGGCTGCTGTGACTTACTTTGAATCTTCACAGTTTCAATAAAAAGCACTATGATTTGTTTACATTCTTCTAATTTCAAATATACTCTTTCTTAACCTTTGTTTAGGCCTAATGCCAGTTTTCTTGGTTTTTTGCCATCTCTAATCACTTCAAATTTAGTAACAATTCTGTGTGATACTCCAGGATCCAGACATACCAAGATGTCAGGTCTTAATAACCACTTCTGCAGAACTGCAGTATCTATTACCCTGTGTGAAATTTCTGCACTAACACAGTTACACTGTTTTTTCTTTCAGAGAAAGCTTTATTTCTGCACTCCTCATACAGACACATTCACCATATTTACAAGCTCTCCTACGCCCATATGAGTCAGAAACAACCTGGAATACAAGGCAGTAGGAAGCTCCAACTCAAAGCAGAAACTTACAGCAAAGGCAAGAAATGTGGCAGGCTCAGCACAGACAGTCACAGCGGGAAGTGCTGCCAGGTCTCAGGAAGAGAACGCAAGCCCCGAACAGCCCACAGCTGGTAGCTCCTGCCAGCACCGCTCCATTTACTAGAGAGAGTATTTCAATGCACAACAGACACAGAGCTCTGAGGCACATCCCTTCTCCAGCCCACTGCAGGCTGGAACACACAATGGATTTACCACAGACAGAAGACCACTGACTTCAAATACTAGCAGGCCTTACATCAAGTGGATGCATTCATCACAACTATTAAAAGTCTGCACTTTATTTCATTTTATACTACTTAGACATTTCGGGGGTTTTAATAGTCTCTTGACCTGCTTCACTGAATTCTGCATAGAGCAATATCCAGCAATACTGACACAGGGGAGAAGCAGCAACTATTGAGTGTGAATATCAAAAACCCACCTGCAAGCCTCAGTTGATACAACAATATGCCCAGAATCACTTCAGGAAATTAAAGAGGAGAGAAAAAAAAGTAGTAGTAGTAATGTATGGCTGGAGAAAGTACCCATGTGTTGGATTTTTCTTCCTAATCATTTTCCCTACTTTTGTATCTTAAAGAAGCTATAACACTGGGGAACTGCTGAGCTTGAAATTTCCCAAGTCAAACTAAACAAAGTTCCTATCCCTTTCTCTGCTCCCAAAGCAAAGAATACTCCCCAAGGAAAATCTCTTGCAATCTCTGGATACCAACAATTCATACTGGGTAAAGGCATAATTCCTGTATTACTGAGATGTGATTGCAAAGAAGCAAATCTTTCACCTCTATTGTTTATTTTAGAAGACTGTAGCTTGGGTATCTGCCAGATCAGGCCTCCTCCTCTGGGAAAAGGCTGTCCTTTCTGCCATACACACTTTCCACTCGAGGTTTACCCACATTTAAAAATAAGACATTCCTCACACACAAAATCATTCTCTGGCATCTTGCTCTAATAAACTAATACCACAGCTTTAGCAGACAGTTTCCTTGCTATGTATTCATAAGAGTATTCTGTAACGTTCCAATATTTTAAGTTTTACTTCATGCTTGTCAAATTGAAGTGTCTTACTTTGGTCCAGTTTTAGGACACAAGCTTCCTTCACAGAGAAGTCCAAGTTGTTTAAGACTTTCTCAGTAGATGTACATGTACTTTGTTCTTAAAGTGGGAACATGAAAAGGGCTTTGCTGTTGAAGCCAGGGTTGTTTCATCACACTTTCATAGTACAGAAAATTATCATTTCTGGGGTGAGACAGAGTAAAATAAATGCTTGTGGCTCAGCTTTTACAGGGTCATTTGTCCTCTGGTTCAGCCACTTCGTGTGATCAGATGGGTTGAAAGAAACCCTACCCAGTTCCTGTGGTTCTTAAAGAAAACTGTCCTTTCTCTCTGAGCTGCCTGTTCACTCTGTCTGGTCTTTACGAAAGCTTCTCCCTGCTTGTCAGACTCTGCTGCTTTCAAGGACTACTCGATCTTGTCTCCGTCCTTAGGACAGGACCAGACCCAGAGCATAGCAGCCCAAACAAAACTAAGAGACAGTCATAGCACTTTAACAGCAAGCAACATCACGCAGTCAAAAATACACAAAACCAACTTTCACTGGCCATTAAGCAAACCTCTCAGAAACTCACAGTTTAGCCTTCAGGACAATAAAAGAGACTCAAACTTGCTCCCCCACTTCCTTTCTTTCAGCACAAAGACATCTCTGAAGACCTGCAAACCTTCTTTCATCCATACTTTCTCCCTCAGATGTGTCTGCCTACCCCTTCCACCCCAGTCAACTTCCTTCAGCTTAGGCTGATACTAGGATCGAAAAATGTCAGTTACAAAATAATTCGTCTCTTCTCCTGAACTTCCTTTTTCTTGCTCCCTTGACTAAACCAGAAGAATACTAATCCTTTTTGTAGAATTACTTTTCTGCTAGGTTAGCTTCCCACAACAGCTCATCCCGGAATTATAGGAGTAATAATGCTGGCATAGAGAGAAACGGGGCAGAAACACATGGCTCGGCCTTTATGAATACAAGGCTATCATAGGGTAACAGGAAAATATTCAACATGCTATTTTATAAAAACTCAATTACAGACCCTTGAATTTGCATCTGCACTGAAGTTAGTCTAAATTCAGTTTTGCTCTGGATCCTAAATCACACACAAGAACATTGAGGGAAACAGGCTTCTCCTTTAAGCTTGTTATTGTTCTCAGCAGATCAGATCTATTCACATTAATAACTGTAATTCAAAGAAAGACGGGCACTGCTCTGCCATATCTTAATACAAAGCACACTAAGAGTCAGAACACAAAGCATTCATAAAATCAAAGTGAATAAGTGATTTAAGAAAAGATTCTTGCAATCTAAGGATGAGACAGCAGGGATGCTCTTGTTCAGTTTGTAGAGGTTTACTGCCACTTTTTATTCCCTGGCCCTGCCACTGAGAGTGTCATTTTATTCATGGCAAGTAAAACAATCTTTAAAAAATAAAATCTATGTGAGTTTGGCATTTGAATTTAATAAGGATATAGTTTGACATGGTAGACATGGTGATTTACTAGACAGCTGCCTCAAAGTCATAGTTCTCACATCCATCCACTTGCTGAGTTTACTTTCTACTGGCATGCAAGCTGGTCTCTCAAATGAGTGGTTCAAGGAGATAATCATAGCATTATTCATTTTTGTCTTTCTTGTTTTAAATTTTGGCTGGTTTACCTCTCTTAACCGTCTCACCAGCTAAGCTGGGACTGGAATAAAGAAGTAATGGAAACCAGGCAGCTGTAGATAGGAAGTATGGTGACCAAGACTGCTTTTCTCGGCAGCAGCAAGCTTGTAGATCAACATCATAGCATCAAACATCACCCTCAAGTGAGGGATTTTTATCTACAGATGACTTTCTCAGGACCTAACAAAAAAGGGATCACAACAGGTCATCATCACACAGCTAATAAAGTCTTACCAAAAAAAAGTGGGGGGGGAAGCTGTCAAAGGAATAGTTACAGCTGGTGAGTTACTGGGAGCATAAAATGATTCTTCTAAAGAGTAAAAATGAGTGCTTGTTTCTTCCCATAGAGGAAAACCATCTAAGTATGTTATCTGAGAGCTGTTTATCAGCCACACAGACCTGGCAGGTGCTGGGGGACTGCAAAGACCCCCAGTCTCACATTGAGAAGAAATTTTGACTAAGAAACTGCTTTTCACTGAAATTCAACAATACAGAAGGTTCTGTTACTTTAGAATAATGGTTTGAAGCACAGAACTGGTAAGTGTCCAGCCTTCCTTTTCCTGAGTCAGTGAAAACGCAAACTTCTCATGCAGAAATATGTAAAATTTTTGTGCAACTAGCAATGTTAATCAAACCTACCCCCTCCCTCTCTGCTCCAACCAGTGAAGATGGTTACAACAATATATAACATGGAAACTATTACACATGTTAAAAAATAAAAAGGTCCACTACAAAAGGGTAGCAAAGCCCTAATGGCACCAAGTGTTAATGTATCATCCTAGTTTCACTAGACAAGTGTTTGAAGACAAGAGAAAAACACCAGCAGTCAGAGATTCAACGAAAGCCGAGCATTTTAACTTTGTGACTAGAAATAATTATAAATGCCAACAATATAATAGATTCAGTGTAATATCTTTGACTTCATATTTTGCCAGACATAAATAAAGGAGAAAACATTCACTCTACAAGTGATCTGCAGGAAAAAAGGAACTTTATATTTTGCTGCTCAGTGGCATGAACTGATATGCACTCTCAGATGACAATTTATTTGGAACTACAGGTTCAAAGGAGCACTTTTCTTGGAGAATCATATTCAAATTCGATGATGATGATAATGTTGATAATAACAACAACACTACCACAAGAAAATAATCACTCAGGGAGTGCCCAAAGTGAATGTAACAGTGAAAGAGTGAAAAATCTTCCAAAAATATTCCCCACAATAAAACATCAAACATAACCCACATCTTAACGATTCAAAGCTTACAGAGGCATGAGCTGTGGGTAATACAGTGACCTGAAGCATCATAGAAAGGTACTTGCTTTGGTTTTTGTGCCAGTCAAACTGAAATGGCACCAAGCATCACACCGGCTGAACTAAGGGAAAAGTCACATTGCACAGCTCCCAGTGACACTACAGTTTGCTTATATCCAGTACTCAAGGCAAGACACATAGGTCAGGTTACACTGGTATTGCTAAGGTATACTGCAGATTGCGAAGCAGACAAGTCCTTTTCACACTTGCAAGAATGATTGAAGAAGCCAAGTATTACCCTCTTATTCTCAAAGAGAAGTAAAAAGGAACTAAAATCAATGCTTTTCTTCCTCTCAAAAATGCAAAGGGTCAGATTCTACATGCTCTATGCTTTCAGTTAGTGGCAAGGCCCTTGTCTGGACAGGCACTTCACTTGCATACACCAGGCAGCACAGCCATTTACATGAGTCTTTTTTACCTGTGGAGCTAGTTACTATACAAATCCTTATGAACTCAGTACTAAACCCAATGCTCCCTTTGAAAAGCTGAGATCTAATGACATCTACAGCAGCAAGAAGGCTTATTTAATAAAATTATAAGATCTGGCACAAGAAGAGGAGAACAGCACTTCCCTATATACCTCTTTGACATAATTGTGTTACCTGCAAATCAGAATCAAAATGAAAGTCAAACTTGCCACAATGGCACCAGTTTCAAACAAGCCCAGCAGCACACACTAAGCTTTCTGTAGTCTTTCCTAAATCAACTCAACTCCCACCAGAATCCTTGATTAAAAGGAAGCCTTTCGTGCTACATAAGTATGCATAAACCACTGGATTTTTCCAGTGTTTCAACAGCTCAATTTTGCATGATTTCTCCAGCTAAAAAAAAAAGGAAAAAAATGGTTATCCAATTTTGCCTGCTCTTCTAAGTCTGAAGTTGCAGCACTAAGCTTAGCCTAGTATTCACACTTTTACTAGAACAAACTTTAACACACTGGATGCTTCCTGCACCAGACTCTGAAAAACTAAGCTGGTTTATCACAGGTTTGTATTTGCAAAAATGGCAGCATCTGGGCACACCTGAGTTTATTACAAAGTAATCATCTAGACTATATAAGTCATTACAACCCTTCTACTCATACAAACACTTCCTAGAAATGGTTCAGGAGTTAGGATATACCAGGTACAGCTTCCAGAGGCAACCTAATAGAGGCTTAGAGCACAGATGGGGATCATCCTATGCCTCTCAACTTTAAAGCCAAATGGGACATTTGGCTCACACTTTTACAGATGTAAGCTGAACATCTCATCCACTTATTTCACTTACCAATGCAACCATGGCTTTTGCAAGAGGCTGAAGAGCCTTTTCTGAATGTAATGATGAACCTACTCAGTTGCACTTTCCATAACCTATTCCAGTGCGTCATATGAAATCTTCCAACAAACCTACCTTTTCTACCACTCCTGTGTCCTAAGCCATGACCTTAATCCTTGTCCTTAGCCTTAACCAAATCTCAGTAAAATGTATTTAATGCAGAATACATCCTGGCATTAAAGGATGCAGAGATACACCAAGAACTTTTACCTAAATTATTCCAAACTATGTCCACTTTTCATCTGAATTGCAGTTTAACCATAACTCAGTCACCCACATGTGAAGCAGTACAGACTGGAGGTCTACCAGACATGATGGCATTCAGGCCTCAGGAAACCCCGCCCTTGCATGATTTAGCTGTACACCTGCCTCTTCCTGCCTTCTTTCCCAGAACACGAATCCTACCTACAGGCTGAGCAGCAACATGGGAACTGCACTGTCAGCAAAATTAACAGTAAGGGGCAGAACTTGACCAGAAGCATCCTTCAAACTATCCCAACGGGCCTTTTCCTACTCAAGTCCTAACCCTATCTCTTGCCGTACGACATGGTTTAATTATATAGCATTCACTCAAATTCAGCGCGGTAACAGAGATACCCTCTTTCACTCAGCCTTTCTGGTACTAAGCCATAGTCCAGTCACATGTTCCTCACACAGCAGCCAGCAAGAAAATAAGATCTTACTCATCTTGTCTCAAAATTGTCTTGAAACATAACCCAGCCAAAAGCATGGTCTAGTGACATTAAAATAAAATAGGAAAGCTTTTTTGACCATTTTGCTAATTAATATGTCAGAGCTCATAAAGAAAGACTCATCAGCTTTGCTCCAGCACTGTATCATCTGAAAGAGCTGTGTCAGCAGAGACTTCAGCAGACAGTCAATACATACTAAAAAATGTTCTAAGCAGTAAATCAGAACACAAAAAAGAATCTTAGAAAAAAAAGTTAAGATAGCTACAAAGAATTCAGTACTCAATTTCAATATTTGATATAAATCAGGTTATATTTTATATGCAAGTCTTGCTCTTCCTTATAAAGGATATTTTAGCTGTCCCAGAATTGCTTTTATAAAAAGCTAGGATTTTATGAAAAACTAAGCTAAAGTTTGCTGATTTTTCATCTTTGTGAATGTTGAAGGATCTTCTCTGTTTTACACTAAGGGCACCACTTGTCTGCTTCTCATCCTCATCACTGGGATTGGCATACCATCACTGAGCACACAGGAAGGCTACGAAGGACAAATTCCTCCTTAGAGGATTTGGACCAGTTGCCTTACACAGGCACACTCTGAACTCTCTTTCTTTCCTGAAAGGGACAAGCAGGCTGCATCAATACAACACTCCAGTGCTTTTGCCAATGGCATTGTGGAAAACACTTTCAGCACTAAGAACACCTGCAAGCACTGCAGGGGGCTTCCATCCAGCAGGATGAAGGACAGGCCAGGTATGAGGTCCATAATACACAAGTGGATTTCTGAGTGTCAGGTACACAACTAAGCTTCAGCCATCTTCTTACAGAAAATGCTTAAAAGCTTATGATGTGTCCAGACACACTTCTAAGGCGGGGCGGGGGGGGG
>VZRZ01000277.1:2347802-2412155 GCA_013398175.1 Climacteris rufus | reverse complement strand
GGGGGGGTGGCAAGGAACTACTGTTTGTGGGTCCAAGATACAAAGAGACAGATGGGGTTAGAGCTACAGATCTCTCTAATGCCTTAGTCTTATGGAGAATTGTGATAATGCTTTTTGAAATGAATGCATGCCTCTAACTCCTGCTGCTCAGTAACATGTAATATGTGAGGGATAAAATAGCTCTACCAAAAGATGAGACTAAATGCTTGAAGAGCCACTGCCCCAGAAGAAACAGAAAGGATATTTCCCTAGAGAGAATTACTCAGCTGTGTATTTTATAGAACAAGTCATGTTGAAGGAGAGATAGGATAATTGCATTGATTGTTAGTAGGTGATAATTAATTCTGTAGAGAAATACGCTTGGTTTCCTCAAGTCTAGAATAGGATGGAAACTCTCCATTTTGTAATGAGAAAATAACTGTGTTTTGCTTGCAGCACAAGAAGCTGCAGTGTCTCCCTTTTAACATTCTTAAGGTACCTACAGGAAGGCAGCACAATGAATGATGTTAAAACAGGAATGCTGTGGTGTGACTGAGAGCCAGAAAATCGCACATATCACATATAATTCCAAAAGGCACAGAGTAAAAAGGGACCAGAGAAAAAGAACACCATGTTCTTTTGAACAGACCTTTAAAATAAATATTTGAATGGAAAAATGTGAAAGCCAAGATTGCAGCTTGATTTCTCTTTATGAAGGGTTAGGAAATGGAACACAGAGAGGGGAGAAACATTTTTCAATGGTATTTGAACAGTATTTAATGTGGACAGGAACCACAAAAATAATTTACACTCCAACCCTCTCAGAAGCTAGCTAGATTATTTTATTTTAAAGGGAAAAAAAAGAAACAACTTGTGGGATCTTTGTATCTTCCTTGGGTGATCTGTTGACCACTGATTTTAGTCTATGAAGAAAGATCTTAGGTACATGTAACAGATCTATGAAGAATAAGCAAAGCAAACAAGCCAAAGTTCAATAAACATGGGTCCACATGTTCATATAAAATTTGTAGGCGTCTTCAAACAGAAAACTTTTCAAAGTCAGTTTTCAAGAATCTGCAGAAGTGTCCAGAAGAAAGATCAAATGCTACTAAAAATTGTATTATAAAGCTTAATGTACATACAACAATTGATTTCCAAAGAGTTATAATCTTACCCCCGCAATATTCTTTGATAGCAGTGAATTCCATTGATCTTCAGTAAACTGCATGATGTTGCACTGTTTGTAGTAATTTTTCTGAACAGGGAAAAGCCCAAGGGCAATACCCCCAGCTTCTTCAAGTTGACAAGATCATTGCTTTGAAGCTTTCACATTCCCGAAAGAGAAAGTTGAAAGAATTTTTTTTCTCCCCAGGAGTGATAATGTTACAAGACATATGAACTATTCCCTGATTCAGAAAGAGAATTCAAGAACTTCACAGAGTTAGGAAAGATGCCAAAAAATTTAAAAAGAATTTGTCTACTAAGTTCAGGAAAAGGTCTTCAGATAAGGAAAATCCACACCAGAGAACTAAAGGACACCCAGTTGCACAGAGAATGAATACCATAAACAATCAGGAATCTCATAGTTGACTTTCCTTTACATGAATTCAGCTTTTTACATCTATCAAAGCAGTAGAAAAAGGCAATGTACAATCATGCTACAAAGGGGCAGTCTGAAATTTCAGGATTTTTTAACATCAGAAGAGATTGCTGAATAACTAGTTTTCTAGGAAGTTTAAGGTTTCTCAGGGCAGCTTACCCACTGCTCATGAAAAATTACCATCTCACGTGACATTGCCTTGAAACTTTTTTTAATACAACAGCTGCAAGTTGTACAGTACCATGGTGTGGTAGGCAGAACTTATTTAGTAAGCAGGTATAGTAATTACAGCAGTATGGACTAATGCTTTTTATTACTAGAGCCTGAAAAATTTAAGAAAAATCAAATTATTTCTCCTGCACAAGGACAATGACAGGAAAAGCTGTGACACTTTTTTTTTTTCCACTCTGTAGAATTTTTTAGTGTTGTCTTCAACACTCCTGGTAATGCAAGTGTAACTCAGTGCAAGAAGAAAACGCAAAGAACTACTTGTATTTCTTAAAGTGTGCATTGTTTAAATCTCTACACTCCATAAGATATGCTGCACTTCCTCTTATTTGAAAGTGCATTTTCTTCAACTTACAACACCTGTACCGAAAAATAAAGTTACAAGTCTTCCTTGAGAATGATTTGGCTACATCCACTATTTGGCTAAGAGCAACCCCTAATTCATCATTGTTCTACTTGGAGTCAGTGCATACAAAGTAATGCCTCAATTTGCAACTCTCTTAGTAACCACAGTTTCTGGAAGCTGATTTAATTTACTGCTCATACTACTTTCAAACTGCTGACTTTTTCTCCAAAATAGGAGGACAGCTTACCCGATTTGTGTCCGGCCAACAAACCAACTTTGCTTTCATCTGCCACTGGAGAAATAAAAGAAAAGACACAAAGATCAGACACTTATTTAAATTCACAAGTCTTTGAAACACTGTCAAATTATTTCAGACACAGCAACCTGAATCTTTAAATTATAATAATCTGAAAAAAAAAAGCCTTTCTTTACCTAATCCACATGGGGTGCTTCAAAGTCCAAATAGCTGAATCAAAGCCCTCTGAAACCAATAAAAGGACTACCATCAGTCCTTGTGGGTTACAGATCAGGACCTCAGCACTTACACACTCCAAACGGAGTTGTCAGAAGAGCAATTACACTTGTAAATAACTCATCTTGCCAGACAAATCACAGGGCATAGGAGAGTTGTAACATTTTCAGATCAAAGACCTCAATTGTAAAAAGAATCCAGATGTGGAAACCTTCCCATCTGCAAGACATCTCACTGACTCATAGGACCCTCTGCAGATAATAAGGTCTCCTAAAACATGATCCTTCTGAAGGCTTATGTATTTTTTTGTATATTTTATTTTATCTATAAATTGTAACTGTATTATTTCACAACATCTTATAAAGAAAGATATTTGCAGTAGCAACAGTTTGCAGACAGATTAGTGGAGGAGCAAATTCTGAATGTAACAGAATTTTTAACTTCTGTTCAGTAACTTTACTTCAGTTTATTATCATATATCTCAAGAAACTAATTAAAATACTCTCCTGGAGGGCTGAGGGGAAGAAGCAATCACCATTTCTTAAAATGAATTCTATGCAAAGAAATGGTGGTAATGTCATGTTAGGGATGATAAAACAAGAACAGGAAATGAATGTTAGGGGTGAAAGCTTATCCTTCAACTTTGCCTGCCCAAGCACTCCCTCATAACTCGGCTTAGAAAGTAATCTCTTTATATGATACAATAAATTGTCAAGTCATACCAAAAATACTATAAATGCAAACTTCAACAAGCTTTGTACAGTGGTCACTATAAAAAGTTTACATTGAGGGTTATCTGCAATGACACAAGAACCTGCTATTTTCTACCCAGGAAAGGGCAGTACAGTAGTTACATTTAGGAGTTACTACTGGGAAAATAATCACAATAAATATTTTCTTATATTGCCTCCCACTTCACCTTTAGGGAAGCTTTTAATCTCAAAAATCAGCATCAGATTCAGGACTGGGATTCACAACTGGAATCATGAATCCACAAGTGACCGCTGTATCTCTTCTCCATTTTTTTAATCTAATTGCCACTTGATTACCAGTACATTGACATAGTGTAGGGGTTTTGGGGGACATAGGTGCTAATAAAGTAAGACTAATACTGTTTGCAGCATTATGTAGAGATTCTGCTAAACAAATCAGCAAAGGGACTCGTCAAAATTAGAGGTGCAACCAAAACTCAAGGCAGCTCTGTTCTCCTTGACCTTTAACCTTTTTTCTAATCATTGAAAATGATAACTATTCAACTCCTTGCTATGCAGTTTGATCCCACAATACAAGATGACTGGACAAGGATTTACTACAGGATAGCTCAAACACCTTTTCTTCCTCCCTCCCCCCAAATTTATCTCTAAGCAAAACAACCATAGAAAACTTTGGTCCCAAAGGTTACTGTTATGACAAGTCGTGACTGTGTGAAAACAAGGGATTATAATGGAAACTGATTCACAACCTTAATTACAGCACTCACTAATGGCAACCAGTATAATGTATGACAATTACTCAGAGTAGGTAATGTTACAGTACATAGGAACTTCAAAAAAAAAAAAAAGCAAAACCCAAGGTTCACAGAATTTAAAAAAAAAGATGCTAATGACTTGGTTTGCCTGAAACAAAGTTTTACATTATTAAAAGGGATAAATCCATTTAACTTAATCATACTTTACACACCAGCTTCACACACAAAAATTAGATTTTAATACTGGAGGGAAAAAAGGAAGAATAAAATGATTAGAAAATGAAAAGTAATCTTACCAAAATACAAGGTTAGCATTATGAGTTTAAGCACACACATGCACAAAAACTGGGAAATGCAAATATTAAAGTTTTATATCAAAGTTTGAACAAAATATGTGTGTGCCTCCATAGGGTAATTTTCATTTCATGGGTTATTATGCTTAGGCAGTGCCTTATAGACTGGCCATCTTTCATTAGAATGAACATGAGTGCCACAGACAAATTCACTGGATAAGACTCCCATTCCTTCTCTTGTTTCTCCTGGAAACAAGGAGAAGACAACCAGGGGAAAAAAAAAAAAAAAAAAAAAAGAATAACAGGCTAACAGAAGAGAAATACTTTGTATCCCAATGTTGAAAACTCTGTAACCAAGCATTTAATTTACGAAGTACATAGGACATCCTGTTCCACAAAATAGCATTTGAAAACATTTCTTTGCACGTTCTTCAAAATTAATGCAGACATTAATTTATGACAAAAATAGTCTTTTCTCTAGTCCTTGGCCTTTGAAAAAAAGCAAGAAATAAGCAGAGGTTTCTTTTCTAAGATTCTAATAATGTTGGTCTGTCTTTGCAGAAAATCACCCGGAAGATTTTAAACAAGGAAAAAATACCATCTATTCCTAAAACTCAAGTAAAAAGAATTCTAATTATTTTTATATTGCAACATCAAAAAGTGATTATTTTGCAAACAACTGAAAAAATTCAGCTTCAGAAGATCACACTTGGGAATGCACAGACTGTAACTATTTTTTATGAAGGCACTAGAATTACTGTATATTCTTGAGCTAGAATTACTAAATGCACAACATCTCAAAACAAAAAAAAAAAAAGTCCAAACCACCTAATTTGGAGACTGTAAAGAGAAAACTCAAAACTCTTGGAAAGATTCATGCAAGAGAGTAAATAGATTCACAATCAAGAAGGCACTTCACCTTAACTTGTGAATCAAAAAAAATACTTCACATTTGGAAATGTCCCTGGAACCCCAGGGGATGTTAGCTCATGAAGTTATTAATGCTTGTCTGCAGAAAACATTTACATGTAACATCTATTATTTAGGAACTGCATTTTCACCACAGAAACCAGTTATGCATTCATTGTTGGTACTCAAAGTAATTGCTGAAATAAAAGATGAAAGAAGGTCTACAGCTATTTAATGAAAACATGGACTTTGGGGGACTAGCAAGACCACAGACTCTGAAAGATGGAATCCAACTAAACCAAACAAATTTCCCCAGCTGACAGCAAACAACTGATGATTTTTCTTAAACTATGCCAACAATCACTATAGATGGTAAGAAACTCCCAACTCTTTATGTCATGAATAATCAGAGTTTTTTAGTATTTCCTATGGTAAAAGCACCCAACATGCCTTCATGTTCTTCCACATAAATGTTCTGACTGCCATTTCTGTGCCCTGCTCAAGGTAATTAAGGTAGCCATTTCATTTGAACTGCATGACTTTCAGTGGTTTAGTACACAACAACCTTCTGTACTTCTCAAAGTTTGTGTCAATACAGTCCAGGCTTACATACAGGCCAGCAACTGAGTTCCAAACTGTGGTTTAGAGAAGCACAAATCAATGCTGCTGCCAATTGTGATAACCAATTTATCTCCTTTTGCCCAGTTTAATTGCTGAGCCATTACATTATTTTTCCCCAAACAAAGGAGTTTCATTCACAAGATACAGGGTACTACTATTCAACTTCAGTGACTCTTTCCTGAAGGATGAGTTTTGCACATTGACTAAGAGCTACCAAATAATCTAAACATGTGAAAGTCACTTGTGTTTCTGCTGGACAAACTGACACGTACCTTTGAAGACCAGCTGCAGTTCTGCACTCAGAAAAAAAGCAAACAAAGATTAAAATTACAATTAATGTGAAATAATAAGACACTAAAACGCCAAAGAATTTCCTTGAAAACAAGTACCTTTATTAGTTAATAGGAAGCCAAATATAAAGTTTCTTATTGTACATGAATCAATTAATGAAGACTGCATTCCCAAACTACACATATAAACAATGCTTCTGTACTCTTCAGAATCCATCATTTTCTATGGTATAAACACATGGCAATAAAGCAATGCCTCAAACGGGTCACTGTTTTTTCCTGGGGAACTGTATCCTTACCCAGCCCTTTCATCATAATGAAGACAGTGCATCATCAATTAATTTTAGTCAGTGATAGTGCCAAGGACATTATTCTCCTGCCATTTTTATTTCCTCGGTGAAGCGTTTACCTATCTAGGAGCGGCATAAATCACTCACACAAATGGTGTCAATTTTTGTCTCACAACCACCACTTAGAAAATGCTGCTTCCTGTTCTAGGTTTGCCCCAAAGTACTACATACAAAGACAACAGGCCAAAATCTACTATTGCAATAAAATGTGTGTATCAGGAACGGTAAACTTGCACTGTCTTAAAATACTTTCCTTCAATAATTCCCTTTCCTCATCTCTCTAGTGACTGTGAAACTTCAAATAAGGGCATATGCTCTGGGATCACCTAGATACCCAACAGCTACTCGTGAAGGATTAGAAGTCTTTAATAGATTTCTGTTCAGTTCCATGTTGAAAAGCACAGAGAGTACCAAAAAGGTTGCACAAAGGCCAGGGAAAAATTATACTTACGCAATTAAAAAAAAAAAAAAAAAAAAAAAAGAAGGCAAACCTTTACCGAAATGGCATCTAACACAGCATTTGGGATGTCCTATTCAGCACATTCAAAGACAGGAATAAATCACATCCAAACCAAGATTCTGAATTCTTTTTCTCTCCTGTACAAGGTTTTCTCCAATTAGATTTTTCCGTACAACTCTGTTAGAACTGATTTAATACTTAATTCAATTGTATTCAGAGCAGATCCCCAAGGGATACATCTTGTGTGTCAGCACCTGAGAAAGAAAAATGCTTAAGCTGGCATTTGCTATTACTGCTACTTGTTGAAGAGTAGCAGTAATAGCAGTCCAGCTGATGCTGTCCACTGGGCACATTTAGCTTTAAATGGAAGATTTTCTCCCGGCAGAAAGAAACCATTGTTTTACAATTTTCCAGCCGGCATGATACAAATTTCTTCACTTTCTTGTAGTGCCACAACTACTCACTCGTGAAGGGTTATACTGTTAATTGAGGCCATCACAGCTTCTTTTACACTTTTGTTGTCTTTTCTAATCCTCTCTCACCTCTGTTCCAGAGAAACCGTACAAGGCTAAAACTCCCCCGCTGCACGTCTTCCACATGTCATTAACACTTCTTCCAAACTCCTAGGGTTAAACTACAAGTTCCTAATGTAATCTGTCATTCACTGATTGAAAACATTGAGAGGGAACAGATTTAAGACAAAGTTTAGAGAACATATTTATACCAGTGTTCCTAAAAGTTACTTCATTATCATCTTTACTTTCTTTCTTACAGTACCTAGACATTAACCTAACAGCTATTTTCTCCCCCGAACACTTTAATAATCTAACTGCACTAGCAGATCAACTCACGTCAAACTTAAACTAAAGCAGACTAAGAAAATACCACCTCAACCACGTGTTACCATTTTCTCAGCTGTATCACCATCACAGCTCATACAATGCTTTCAGTCTGCTCCACAATAAGCTTCCTTGAGTCATAGGCAATTTCGGCAAAACCAGTCCAAAAAGTTGGTATTATCTTTTTCCCACTTCTGCCTTTAGGCCATAACTCACTGTCCCCCCCAACTGCATCAACACAGAGTTGCTGTAAAACCGAGTAACAAAATTAGCCTTGTTAAAAGCCTCTCTTTTCATACAGAATAAACCTAATTTCAAGTCCCATTTCAATTCAGTTGACAGCGTCCCTATCACTTAAGACATTTCATTCCCTACTTCTAGATCTTACAAATAGAAATTTGAAAGTCATTTAAACTAAGAAAACTACATCGTGTTCATTTGTAAAAATTGATTCTGCAGAGTAGCCTAGAAAATATACACGTAATCTGACACTACTAGAAAGTACTCATGGCGTAAGTTAGAAAAATGTTAAAATCTCTTGGTGCTCAATACTTAATACAATCATAGCCATAAGCAATACAGTTTTTCCCTAAACTCATGACATTTTTGTTTTTGAAAACTCTTTCTCTCCAAAAGATCATTCATTAAAATACTGTTATGAGCCAGTACCATTGAAAAGACTTTTGGAATTCTTATCCATTTTTCCACTTCCTCATTAATATTCTAACAAACCTAAGTAGCTCATAAATGCAGTTCTGAAATTGGTTTGAAGTCAAAGCAATCAAATAACTGTATTCCATGCATACAACAAAATAATTATTTTAAAATACCAAACCACTTTTTGTCCCACTAATACCATAACTCTCACTAGGGACCTCCCAAATGTATTCTTTTAATTGTACCTGAATTGAAACATTGCTGAAAGAGCAATCTCCTGTAGCTCTGTCTGGTCCTCATTTGGTTATGTTTTGAGATATTTATTTCAGTTTACAAAAATTACACTCAGAGTAACAATAATCTGGTTCAGAGCAAACGATGAAGCAACTAATAGCATCTTGATTGCATTTCCTACATCCTCTGGATATAGGACACGAGTTTCCCTTTGTTTTGAGGTGTTTTAAAAGGATGAACTGTAATTGAATGCATCCCTTCACTAACAAAGAAATTAGAACTTAGTTAAATATTGGCTTCCTTGCAGAATACTCCATACCTTATACCTTGCACATTTACTTGCTAATTATTCCTAAATAAATAAGTTGGCCGATATTTTAATAAATATGCCCCAAGGTTAAGGGACTTCAAGTATGTTTAATGATGTTTTAGCAAACAATATTTCACTCATACTTAAAATCAAGTAAAGGACATATCCATTTCTTCAGGCCATAGAGTTTAATCAGTTAAAATTTATGGGGTTTTGCCTTTGATGGGGAAAAGAAGAGGGAATTAAGCAGCACCTTGGGATAGCGGTCATGGGTTATTATACCAACATCCTCAACTATCAATCTGTGCAGTACTTCGCCTGAATTGATACACAACAAAATTGTTATATAGTCATATGATTCAATTTCATGTTGCTTCAGGTTAAAACAAGCCACACTTTCATGTGTTTGCATACAATTCCCATGGCTGTAGTTTTCAGAGTACATTTATGCACAGCCTAAATCACTCCTGTGCATAAAGATTTATGGAAAGTAAGGGTGTTGGAGACAGATAAGACGCCATCTCCTTTCCTTTCGTTTTCAGAGCACAGCAATTTACACCTTCCAATACAACATTAAAAAAAAATTCACATTAACATTACAAAAATTACCTTTTTAATACAGTTAAAAGAACAAACAATATTAAAATGGATTATGATTAAATCTTACATAGAAATTCTTCTCTATAGAACTGTGGTAATGTAAGGGAAAATGTGTCTATATAGAAGGTTGTTAAAAGAGCAGGAAAATCATCTTCCCAATGACTTATTTAGAAGCCATTGATTTGTTAATTTTCAATCTGCCATTAAGTTTCAAAAAAAGTGTTCCAGTTCAAGGGAAGGGAAAAGACAACATTTATTTTCACCATTTTTGATTTTGTTTTGCTTATTTTTAACACTATGCTATAAGCATAAGTCCAAGCTTGGCATGCAGTTCAACTCCGGTCGGTACAAAGTCAGACTTTGTTTGGCCCTGCACAAATTCTCAAAGTCACATTTATAAGGAGGATCTTTGCTTTGCTAACATATGGATGACCATGTTTGAAGAACAAAAAAAATTGTGCAACTGAGGAGATGCGTCAAGTGCCCAGATCAGTAGAAGAAAACAGGGGGCTGTGCTCTTTTTACCAACATCAGATCAGAATAAAAGTAGGCAAGGCAAAGAAATATATACCATAAGACACAGGATATGAACTCTGCCAGTGATCCAGAAAGTGCTGTCATTATCTCAACACAGCAGCAGGGAAGAACATTAAGACTTATAGCTGACATGGAACTAATCTGTACCCTATTACTCTGAATGAAGCTGTAAATTTTGAGAAGCATTTGATCACTGTGGAAATGATGGATGCTATAACAGGGAACCAGTCACCCTGCCTCCATACACTCTGCACAAGGACATCTGTGCATATAAGGCAAGTTCTGCTCCTATCTGCAAAAGCAAAAACTTACCATTACCCCTAGGTGTGCCTTTCTGTAATTTTTTAATTTTATTTCTACAACAGTAACTCAATAACTCACACATGCCACTGATTTTATTTTTTAGACTAGGTTCAAGCAAAAACTGACTAATCTGGAAATAAACTGAGTCCTTGAAATACACCAACTTCAGACAATGCTACTTTTGGATTCATGCCATCTGTGAACTTGGCAGTTAAGATTTGTGTCAGTTCATGGGACTCAAGGCACGACAGCCTAAACAACCAGGGGGCAGTGGTTCAAGCTCTCTGCTCCTGTCCAGCTGCCCAACCAACAGTACAGACACGCACCAAGTGTCAATAAACTAAACTCCAGCTGCCCTACTGGCAAGTAACCTACAGCTGTATGCGCCAAGTTCCTTTAATTGCAGGGTTTGCTCTGGAGAGTGGCAACAACAAATTGATGCAACATGTTAGCAGTACTGAACACTTTTCCATCACCCATCCTTACTGCTTCATATTATTCATTGAGGATACTAATTTATAGCAATTATTATTTTGTAAATAGGTATGACTGGAAAGGTTTCTGGGCCTAAATATGGATATTATATATACAAAAATATATCTAAAACTGAAAAGAAAAACACCAAATATTAAACGGGGTTCCCCTGTCAACCTGCGTAATTACAGACTAGTCTTTACTTAACTCTTGTGTATACATCAGCCCTCATCAATGCCAGGAAGACCCTTACTATACAATTTCACTCCCTAATTAAATGAATTTATTATTTACACATAAGGTTTACAATCCATAGTAATAGCTGGATTCTCTTTTGTTTAAAATGTTCTGTTACGCACCTTTGATGATCCTTTGGATGGTGATGTCACTAAGCAATCCATGCCTTTGTAACCTTATAATCAGGCAATGTATGCATTATACACATTTTAGGGTGAAGTAGAATGTTTGCTAAGTGAGTAGCAGTACAGATTTCATTAATGTCCTGTCCTACATCAATTCTGTTGTCTACTGAGTTGTGATGTTATTTTGGATCTCTAGACCCAATTTCTGGGTGATTTCACAGACCTGCAGAGACACGTGTTTCCGAGACAACTTGGTTTAAAAAAAAGGAACTGCATCTAAGTTATGTGCTTTTAGGTCTCAGAGCTCTCCTCCTGGACTCCAATTCTGTATTCTTTACTGTTCATCTTGTTATATTTTTATATAAGGAGGAGTAAATACACACATTTAATGTGACATTAAAATATCCTATTAAGATGACAATAAAAATCAACAATACAAAACCTATGACCAGTCTGGAACATTTCAGGCACAAAAATCCTGCACGGTAACAAAAAGCTACCTTGAAACTATATATGAAATTAATAATTTTCTATTAATAGTGCACAAAATCTGATCCAACAAAGCACACAAATGTATTATTAAAGATATCCTAATGGTAGGCCTCAAAGTTTCCCCATCAACACTGGAATTTGAAAAAAAAAAGAAAAAACCCACAGATAAAGACTGAGCGTGGAAAAGAAGAATTAAAAGGAAAAAGAATACTTTATTCGGTTTTCTTTGAGACTTAAGACCCTCGCAAAATTTTTCTTGAACCCTCATTAAAACATGACTTGGTTTTTAGCTGCAATAACCCTTCAATCTTCCACCTGCAAATGCTTTCCTGGTATTGAAAGAACCTTTTACTTTCTGCTTCACCCCCTGCAAGATTTCCTGCACGGCACTGATGGGTGGAGAACCATAACTCTTCAAGCATTTATAAAGATCTACTGCAACACTTTGATTGCCTGTGTTCGTCATTGTCAATGAAGAAATAAACAACTTATGTTAGGAATGTTACCCTTTGTCCAGTGCAGTTTTATAAACATTTGTATTCTATAGAAGAAATTACTTTTGTGATTGCTGTTTTTGCTATATATTTTAGACGTAAAACTTGTACAGCAATTCTTTCTGCTCATTTTTTCATCATTCCTCCTTTTCCTCAGCTACTATTTCAATACAGTGGGCCTTAACAAAAAAAGAAAAACAAACAAAAAAACCAACAAACTTTCTTCAGCTTCAATAAAAAGGGTAAACAGCTGCTAGAGGAGGCTGACCATTGTCCCCCTCACTGTAGCTCCTCTGCAGAACCTACTCCCTGATGTTAGTGTTAAAGAAACAAAAGCAAGAAACAGAGATGGTGCAGATGGGCTAAGGCTAAAAAGCTGACCTATATGTCACCCCATCCCTTACCCAGATCCATGCTTTTCGAGGCTTTCAGATTAATTGATTCAGATTGCTTCGCTGGTGTCAAAGATCTGAAGTTGATGTGCTGATCTGTTAAATGCAATGCTGAATTTATGATAGGGCTGTAGGGAGAAAGAAAAAGTAATATAAAATATTGAGGTACCAGTTCAAACCACAAGTGAACTAATTAGAGAATGCACAAATATACATGTGTTTCTTCCTCCAGTTGCTTACTGCATGCATTTTTAAAATCAGATATTGATCCTCAACTTCCTTTTCTGAGACTTAACACCTTCAGCCACTTGGTTTTTCATCATGGGTAGAAACATAAATGTAAATTATTAGTAATAACTTTCTTTTCATTTTGCTAGTTCTACCTAATCACTGCATTTCCAAATAACTTGGTACAGAATGCTGGGAAATACTCACAATGTACCTAGTTCAATTCTATTTCGTCTGCTAATACATAACTATTTTATAGCCTTGCACCACTTACAAAGAGGCTGGAAGTCTTATGGAGTGTGGTACGACTGAAGAATTTGAGGGTATCACAGTTTGGTTGCTCTGTTTTTTTATTTTGTTTTGTTTTTTCCTTCTTTTACTTCAAGGCAAGTTTCTAAACATTTCAAAATTGCACCTGAGTGAAACTGCAAGTAACTTTCAGCTGTGAGGAGCTGAAACACCTCAAGATGCAAGACATCTGAAATCTTACGTATTTCTTTTTGATTAGAAACAGAAATTAGTATTCTTTTAAGTACTCTTAAGCAAAAAAGCAGTTTGAAAAATAAGAACATTTATTTCCAAATTGTTCAATCAAAAGGTTTGGTTTTACAGCGTCAAAATACTTTCCTAAGTGTTTTGTTGACATGCAACTTCAGTGAAGTCAGTGTGACTTGATATAGCAATTCACTTTCAAGAGAACTGAAGTTCTAAATGGGAAAACAATACAACACTGAAAAAGTCAGGGTGGGAGAAAGGGCCTGCCTGTAAAGTCTTTATCATTTTCATACATCATTAGCATTTAAGAGAATGTTTTTCTTCCAGCTTGGAAAAATTAGGAACAGATTCTAACAAACAACTGCAGTTGAGAATTTAATGCTGAATTGCATTAATCTCTGTAGACGTTTGTTTATCATGTCGTACATACCTGCCTGGGAGACCAGAAATAACAAAATTATTCTAGTGCAATTGCTCTATGTTTGCAAAAAGAAAATAGTTATGAGAGTCTTGTATGAAGAATTCAAGGTATCCATAATAAAATATATCTAGTCTTTGATACTACACACAACCAATCATTTAAGGGTAGTTTTTATTCACACCTATGCCAAGAAGGACCGACACATGACTAAATTTTAGTTGAAATTCATACTTTCTTAATATCATTTCAATACATAGATAACTATCAAAATTGAATACACAGAAAATGAATAAACAATGTTCAACATTGCATTTCAGCATCAGCAGGATAGGTTGAAATTAAGCTTTGATTTGAATTCTGTGCTACTTGAGATAGAAAGAATATAAGCCATTGTGAACTTCAACATTTTTACAATTTTTTCTGCACTTTGAAACTTCTTTATTTACTAAGGAAATTAAAGTTTGTAGCTGCTATCAAGCACACCAGCATTTACAAAAGTATCTGAAAAATCTACCCAATACCTTTACAACTGGTAAAGTGTTCTTTAATTTTTCCCCTACATGTATCAATGTGCAGACTTACTGAAAATTAATTTTGTAACCTCAAGAATATCTTTGGGTACATAAGAAGATTCAGTTTCTTACAAACTGTGTTTGGCTAGGACTTTTAAAGCTTTAAGAGACTTCACACTGCATCTACACATAGCACCCACTGGTACAGTTCTAAATTAACTTATTTTTTTAAAAAATTTGGATTATGCTTTGGGATTCTTTTTGTTTTACTGAACACATGATGAATGTCATATATTATGGATAGCAGGCATGTAGCAGCTTATGTACAACTGAAATGAACAACATACTAAATGCTAAAATAACATTCACAGCTTATATGAAAATATCTTCCAGGTGACTAAAAGGAGTGGTACCAATTAAAAAAAAAGGATTTTATAATCAATTAGAACTATTATCACAACCACCACTGAGCAATTAGTGCTGTAACTATTAAGAAGAGCTGAAGTCCAACCTGTGATTATAATCGTCATTCAGCAGATCCTCACTGGGGTGTGGTGGGAGAGGTGGAGGGGTTTCGTTTTCACCATTCCCACGATCAGAAACTGGAAACTCTGAAATAAAATTCAGAAAGGGGTTAAATAATATGCAGAAACAACTACATTACACCAGTTCACTGACTGATGACTGGAAGGCCTCAAGCAGTGCTGAAGTCAATCACAAATTATTCAAATCCCTAAACTAACTAAACTAGAATTAAAATCACACCAAGCAGAAAATACACCCCTTGGGATTTCCTGAAGAGCTGATTTTCAGATTTGCATATACATAATTAAAGGTAAATATAGGGAAACTTTGTACTTATAGTGAAGTTGAGTGCAAGGCACAAATTGCTTTACTCCATTTGAGTGATATTTAAGTTTTCCATAGCTGCATCCTAACTGACTGTAGGTTCATGCTTTCAATCCCTTTCATGGGGACCATTTATCACCTTTCCTGTACAGAAGAGAACCACATTCTCAGCAAAGAGCTCAGAAGAAGAAAAATTTCTGTTATCCTATGGCAAGAGAACAAAGAGGCATTTCTTAATTACAGTCTTCACTTTGCTACCACTTACAGTAACTCCCTCTTTACCTCTACAAACAGCATTCAGCTAACACTAGAAAATTACTTTGTACAAAGACAAACATGAACTACTCAAACCATTCAGTGGTTTGCTAAGCAACACTTAAATACCTGCAGTATTTAATAAGATTGCTGTGTTCACTGTAGGACAGTTCATAACTGTCATGTAAATTCAGTTCTCAACCCAAAGGTCTCATCTTAGAAAAAATCCTTGCATTTATCAATGTAGAATATGTCTTCACCCTCCAAAGCTTAACAGGAAACATGGACACTTTAATGGGTTTCGATGGCAGGTAAGCAATCTAACAATAATGACAAACTTTTTTACATGATCTGTCTGTTCTGTTGCACGGACTGCTGGCAGGATTTTTGCACAGTCCCGTGTGAAAGCACTAACCTAACTTGAGAGAAAAAGGGTCTACAAGGAAGGATCAAAGCAGAAAACAATAGATGATATTCATTTGTTAAGAGCACTGATACAGCAAACAAAAAAGATATTGGGGAAAAAAACCCCAATGAAAAATTAAAAACAAAAACCCAAACAAAAACCAACCCAAACGAACCCACACTATAAGCACAAGAATCCTATAACATTCCTATTGGCTGGATAGCCTCCTAAACATTAGAATAAGAAGAAACAGCTCAAACCCTGTATCTCAGGAAAAGTATGAGCATCATTGGAAGAAAGTGAGGATGAGCAAATGAGGAGAAAAATTTTAATGAGACCTTAAAAAATACTGATTGCCAGTCTGACGTGAAAAACAGTATGCTGCTTAACATATGCACACTGGCTTCTTGCACTGCGATCCCATTCCTTCAGGTTTGAATATAAGAACAGGAAAACCAACAAGAAGTAAAAGGCAAGTTCTCACAGGAAAAAAAGAATTTAGAACAAAAAGGGAACTCATAGTGTTCAATGTAATACAAATGTAACTACCAAAAGGAAGCAGACTATGAAGTTCTGCAGAAAGATTGCAGAACACTAAGTAAATAAGAAACGCAGGTGAAATTCCCTGTCAGAGACTGCAAAGTGATACACATGGAAGTAAGGGAGAACTCCTGAGACACATATAAAGGCTGTTACTTAAGCAGTTCTTGCTCTGGAACGGTACACTAGATGTGCACTGGACTGTTCTTTGAATATAGGCATAGTGAAGTCAAAGGGAGACAGTAATTTACAAGTCCAAAAAAGTCCAAACACTCCAACTAGAACTCAAGAGTTAATGGTGTGCCTGGTTTTTAAATAGCATTAAAGTTTCATTCTTTCTATAGGAAAAATGATGCAATATAATTCAGAAGCGTATTGAAAACATAGCAAGGATAGTTGGACACATGTAGAAACCGTCCTACAAGGACCAAGGATTAGGATTCTTTAGAGAGAGAAGAAATAAAAGGGAATAAAAGAGGATCTCTGAAATTGTAGAAGCTAGGCACAAGGTGAAAAGGAAGCTCCCACTGTCTCATACAGTACAAGAAGGCAATCAGTTTAACTATGAAGTAGCACACCTAGGACAAACACAAAGTAGTGTTTTTCACAGAACTCACTGCCATGCAGATGCTTTGGAAATTTATTTTTTTTAATATTAAGAAAGGTACCAAAAATTGCAGCTGTATCAATGGCACAATGGTCCAGACAGAACCTCTGACTTAGTAAGTCCCTAAACCACTGACTATCCAAAGTACGAAAGAGATGTGTGATGGAAGAAAACTAAAAAACTAATAAAACCCCTCCACTTACACTGTGGTTTGCCTCTTTGAGCAGACTCCTATAGCCATAGCAAGAGACCGAGCATATCATGTTGTTATACTAACTTAGATTCACAGTAATTAATACATCATTTCACCAAGGCTGTTGGTGATGGGTTACCACTGGTATTTTTCTTGCAGTAAAAAATGGTACACGCAGAAAAATGTCAGACTTCCTTAGCGAATAGAAAATGATCACAAGGGACTATTGCTCCCAGAAAAATGGGAGCAGGAGCCAGAGAGTAAGAGAATTTAACCTAAGGGGCAGTCACTGGCTCCATATTCAAGACTTCAGGAAATGACCTTAACAGATTCAGATAAATCTAAGCACTGAACAAAATGTATAAAGTTTTCAGATATTAAACAGACTAAGAGAGAAAAAAGGAGAAACAGGGAAAGTAAAAATTGAGTCTAAGACACACTCAGTGTTTACAAGAAAATCTAAATAATTAAAAATTTCACTTCTTAATTTTCTGTCTTGATGTTACCTCATATGTATGAAAACAGGTGCTTGTACAACCACAAGGATTTTGCAGTCTCTGGTAGGAGAGAAAGTTTGATTACTCTACTACTTAACCAGAGAGATGACAGCATTTCCCCTATAACTGTTATAATGTAGGGTTATAAGAAATATATCAGAACCTTTAATGAAACACATTCCAGTAATCTTTCAACACCAGAAATGTAAAGCTGCTGGCACTGAAGTATCAATTCTCAAAGAGGTTGTTCTAAAAAACACTGTGCAACAGCTTGGCAGCAAAAGAAGTGAGGACCTGAAGGCAGCAAGTATTATTCATGCAAAAATAGAACAAACACTGGCATTTCAATATTGGATCAGTACCCCCTCCCCCTTTATTTAAATATCCACAGGCAAGACAAAATTTAATGTTTTGGCTATAAGCACTTCTCCCCAGACATTAGTTTTTCTTGCTCATGTATTATAAAAAAGACTCTCAAAACAGACAGCAATATTAGCAGGCCAAGTTTCACTGTATTTTTGCTGAGCTTTTATAAGAATTTTATTGGTAGTAGCAGTGAATGATACTGGAAATAACTTCTTAGAAAACATTAATTAAGAAAGTGACATTTTATTAAACATAATACAGCTCCTGCATTAAATTCCTACATCAGATCCTGTACTACGTTAAAAATATCTTCTGTGTTTTATTATTCTTTGCGAAAATGTACCAATTGCACTTCTACATTCGAAATCTGGATAGCACACTGTGAGCATATCCCATAAGAGACTGTTTCTGCCTGTCACAAGAAGCTCACTAGGTCTGTGAGTCATGTCCTTAAACAGACACACAACCTAAAGTTTGTAACTGAGTTAGAAGAGGGTTATGCATAGGCAGTGTTTCACCCTTACAGGTGCCTTGAAACACCGAGCACAAAACCTTGTAAAAGACAATGCAAAAATTGTTTTGAACTACTGACAGGAGGAAATAAGTGACAGGCTCCTATGGAAAGCAGAATGAGCATTAGCTCAGTAATAATTAATAACATGATTTCAAAATAAGAGAAATATTTCTACAATGAGCAAGAGAAGTGTAAGGCCAAAGTGTACTTTCACCGAAACAATTTCTCATCAGAGCCTTCCCACAGCCTGCCTCCTGCTGCAAGTGCCTGTGCAGTTTTCCATTAAGAACACTGAAATTTTATTTATCAAATACCAGGTCCACAACTGAAATTGCAATACACTGATACCTTCAGTAAGTGGCAGAAACATCTTTGTCATCTCTTGTCCACTGACTCCAATTCCAATCACTTCCCAGGCCACAGCTGTGAAGACCCAGCCATGTCAAACCCTCCCTGTATCTGCAGAACTTCAAAGATTTCTTTCCACATCTGACACACATCACATTTTTTTTTGCTATAATGCCTTCTTACCATAATTCTTTAATTAAAAAGATGCCTATTGAAAACGACTTTATGATTGAGCTGCAAACTAGTCATACTTATTTTTCAATGGCAGTTGTAGAATCCTTATCTGAAAGGACAACTTTTTCACATACTTGGTTTTGAAATTAAGTGATAAGTAACCAGTTGCCATCTGTATCAATGGCTCCAGAGCATTTGCATTTATGGTTTTTAAGGAAGCATTTAAAGGTATTTGCAGCTTCCTTTGGCAATGACTAACTCTACAGAGCTGGCTAGCTTCTGGGATGGACCCTTTTCTCCCGAAACTACATAATCAGTGTAAATTCCACACAGGAGAAACATAAGAAAGATCTAAACAAAAGGATCTGATCTTTAATTATTTACAGTTTTCCAGACTGTATCTAATTCTTTTTCTGGAGTCACACTGTCAAAATATTTAAGTCAACACAAATAATCTACCCCTAAATTCTATGGGAGTTTCTCTTGAGTTTTACAGATAAGGGCTCTTTGGTTTTGTTTAAAAGTACCCTGCAGTCATCACAGCAGCCTATGAAATTACTTTTTGCAGGCCACCCTGATTCCACAGTTGTCTAGGAAAGTGGGAAAAACCATGCATAATTCAACTACACAAAAGGAAATATTTTTCCCCACTGAAAGGTATTTAAGCATATGCTTGGATTGAAGAATGAGAGCACACTTAAAAGGATAGGGGTCAAGACCATCTCCAATACTTAGACTTTTCAAATAACTAGTACCTGGCTGAGTCAGTAGCAAATTGGACAGATAGTACAGTATGCCACCAGGAATGAAAAAAAGGAAAAGAAGTGGGTTTAAATGCTCTTACTTACATGCTTCCATATGCTCGCTCATATAAGTTTCCTTTGCACAATTTACACAGTTACCTAATTTTTTTTAATGAGTTCATTAATATAATTCCGATTTGTAAATTAAGGGAATGTTTCTAACCTTTGAACAAATTCTACCTTAAAGTCTAAAATAAGCAAGTGTACTTTTTGAACATTATGTTTTAGTATAAATTAATTAAGCTTATACTAACCTAGGACATAATCTAAAAATTAAATGCAAAAATCATTGCACTCATTAAAGATATATAGGAAATAAACATTTTGACAACATATATTTTGCACTCATCATTTGTTTTTTATCCAGCCTTACGTGTTGGGGCAGCGAGCTAGAAACTGTTACTTAAACTGGAATTTGTGCCAGGAATCTAATTCACAACTTCTGAGTCAGCTCTCCCACCCTCGCTGGATCTTCAAGCCTCGAAGTAACATAGTGTGCACTTACTCTAATTAACTGCTGTTTGTGGCTGTGGATTTCAGAAAACAAAACCACAAAAGCACTCTCTCTCAGCACAGAGAAGGGTATCTAGAGACTACCTTTTGTTCCTTCCTGAGGACTGCATGTTACAAATTGCTGAAGAATGGTATCATTGCGTCGGGAAGCAGCTGCGAAGTTATGACTCCCGTCAAAGGCTGGTTTTTGAAACACTCCCTGGTCTGAGCGTTCCTAAGGGAAAAACAGAGCCACACATTGTAACAAAAAATTTACATATTCAACAATGCAGAAGAGCATCCATCACTGCAGACAGTGTACAGATACAGTGTGATATAATGTGTTCGCTGTACATTGCTTCCTCTCAAATGAGAAACCTGAGAGATCTCTTGAAAATTGCTAGCTGTTTTTGCTGATCATGAATTAAGACAATATCCAAGCAGTAACAACCATTAAGAATGATGCACAAAAATGAAGACTTTTTCTTTATGACCCACAACTGGCTTCATTCAAATTCTCCATCTGGGAGGGCAGCTTGTGACATTGTCAACACAAGAACACGGGCAATGCCAATGGTATTTTTCTGCCAGCCAGCTGGTTCCCTTCTCCCTGAGACTGAGTGCATATGTTCTGATGATCACACACTAGAACAGTTTTGCAAGTAAGGAGTTACACCAAACTCCCAAACGCAGGTCTTCTGGCTAGCAGCTAAACAAACTCCTGTCACACCTCTAGTCAGCTTTTCTTTTGAGACATTTCCTACTCCCCATCCATGCCATAGTGCCTAATTTATTCTCCCAAGCAGTTGCTCAAAGCAAAAAAGTTGGGAAAAAAAATAAAAATAAAAATCACAGTTTCTAAAACTGGAACAGACCTGGAAAGACATTTCTGTACTCGTTATTCAGGGAAAACCAAAAATCCACACATGGAATATTACGGCTAGTTTTCAAAGAAACCTTTATATTGTCTGTAATTTTGTATCTGTTTTTTTTTGAAGCAGGCTCCAACTGACTTCTATTTTTAAACTACATGTTCATTATGTCAGCAAATGTTATACTAAATATATATATTCTTATTTTTGTAGTCACATCTACAGAAGAAATGCATGTAACTAACCAATGTAATTTATTTTTAAAATGAAGCAAGAGGCTTCCTGCAAACCAAGACATAAGGAAGGACAGCATGCTACATCACCTCGCAACCTGTCTTTCAAGCTTAATAATAAAAATAAAATTATGTAACTTAATAAAATGAAATCATAATATAAAAATGATAGAATTAAACCAACAAAAATAAGCCTAATAAAATGGGAAAAAATGCACCTCAGAACACAAATCAATGCTGGGTTGCTCATGGTGACAGTATGGCTACAAATGTAGGCTTAGTGGACAGGCAGCACATGCAACATTCTCTTTTAGTCAGTGCAGCATCAGCCATCTGAAAAGGCTATTTTGAACCTCCATACAGAAACACACACACCCCAGGCAGCCACTGACAACTATGTTTCTTCTTGTAACTGCAATCTTTAGTGTACATAAGCTTCCTTAGGTTGTAGAGTCCACATTTACTACTTTTTCAAACTATCCATTGGAGACTTGTACACAGTGGGATAAGGAGTCTTAAATTAACAGCAACAACAAATCTGCTTTCCCAGCTCTTTGAAAAATGACACAATCAATATCCCAACAACTGAGCAGTAACCAATCTAATTCAAGTATTCAGCTTATAAAACATAGCTGTCATGGAAGACCTCCATTAGTGTCCTGCCCAATAAAAACAATAATGCATTTCTAAACATATTCTCCTTCTGCCAAGCTGAGATGCAGTACTCGGGTAGCTGTTTTGGGGGAAGGAAGGAATGGGCAACAACCCATTTCTGCTATGGTCTCCAGACTCAAATGGAATTACAATTGAACGCAAAGACTATCCTATAAAAATTAATTCCTGTCTAAAATGAATTTGATTCAATCAAGACCTCATTATGCATTCTTCATAGGGCATGAGTCAAGACTATTTACATCCTTCATATATCTGGATAATATTCAAAACTATACACACTTAACTATAAAAAGCAACCTCATACTTTTTCTAGGTCAATCTAATGTTCGACTGGAAGCTTTTTTTAAAAGAACTGGCTTTTGTTAAATAAGGAAGACTTGGAGGAGTGAACTTTCTTTGAAGGTGAGTGAGCTATCTTTCCTATATGCCAAAAGTGGACAACAAATATAACATCTATTCCATAATTCTTACTTACAGCATGATGCTTTCACATACAAAAGAAAATCAAAATTGTGTTTCCCTCTAACATATTCCAGAATTGCTAATGGATACTTTTCATATTTTTCTGGCACAACTGACATGATGAGGCTTTTGCAAAGCGTCCTCCCAACAAAGTTAGAGCATAATGTTTGGAAAGCAATATATTTCTAAATCTATTTCTCAATCAATAAATGATGGTAATAAGTTAAATAGAAAATTATCAGAAAAATATTAAAGAGTTAATTAAATTACAAGACATCTGCATCCCCTTCCTCCCTCTGATTTTTTGTGCAAATACACCCTCTAACATGATTGTTTGTAACATTTCAAAATGTTAATGCTTATTAAATAAGAAGCTTGAAATAATATCTTGAAATTCTATAATGAAATTTATTACCACCTTTTACACTCCAAATCCACTTTTATGTACTTTTATTTTAAAGAACTATACAAAAGTTTAAAACTTATTAAAATATTTGCTCAAGGGTTAAAATTAAAACTGGGGTGAGTAGAAAAGACAACCCATATACATACACATTATGTATGTAAAGACAAGAAAAGAGCATGAATCTGTGTGTGCATGTATGAATGAAAGAGGGAGCAAGGGAAATCATAAAACCAATCTTTTTCAAAAGAAGAGGCGACTGGGAAACATCAATTTATATCAGATCTAGAAAACATAATGGTTAAAAATGTCTTTCGTCTCTTATTTTATTACCTTACTTAAGAAAATGTTATGTTAATCAACTCAGAAACCTATCCTGAAGGGATCATCTTCTCACCAGGAAAACTAAAATATTAATTTCTTGAAGGAAAAAAAAAAAATAAAAAGGCAAGACAAGACCAGAAAAACAACATGAATATATTAATCCTAAATCAACTCTTTTTGGAATCACATTTGCTTTTGTTCTAATACTTGTCAAATCAAAATACGAGGCAACTTTTAGCCTAGTCCCAACACAAACAGCGAGACCAGGAGATATCAACCAAAAATCCTGTGTTGACTCCTCTCTCCAGAAGAGAATTAATTCTGCCAGGAGAAGCTCTCTGTGACCAAGACTTTAGCCATCATCTCTTACATGCCAAACCACTGGACTGGAAAGACATTTCTCTAATAAATGCATCGAATGCTTCACCTCTGTCTGCACCTCCAGTCTCCGGAGAATTACCAGTTGGATCCTCCCACGAATGTTGCCCTCCATGGACATGGAGCGCCTGAGTGTTTCCATCGCCTCATGGTTGGACTTGCCCAGCAGCGACTCCCCATTCACTGCAACCAGCTGATCATTCACTCGCAAGCGACCATCCTACAACCAAAAAATAAAGACAATGTAAAAAACATATCAAGAATTATTAAGTAGAGGTGCTACATAGAGGAAAGCAAGATGCAGACAATCAGATGTTGCTCCTGTAACTCAGTAAACGAGAGACTGGACAGTGCCAGAAATAACTTTATGTCCAGCAATTGGCAATTTTCCCCCCTCTATTTAATACATTTTGGAAAGGGTTCATAATGTAAACACAAACACAGAAGTGCATGCACAGACTGTTGTTTTTCTTGCATATGCAGTTTAATTTGTATCAGTTAAAAAAATAAGTAATTTAAAAAAAATCCCAAAACCAAACCTGCAAAACTGAAATACAAACAACAAACCCCCCAACTCCTCCCAAAAAAAAAAAAAAAAAAGAAAAAAAAAAAGGAAAATAAGATTTTTGTTAGTTAAAAGGGCCCACACCATAACTGTGAGTATCCACACAAAGGAGTACTACAACCCATTTTCCATGCTTTATTATCTGCTGTTAAGGTCTGGTAAGAAATAGCTTCAAAAATTTTGTCTTGCACTCTTACTAGGGTCTATCTTGCCATAATTACCATGCCATCACATGGGCCAATGTTCTCAGTACAGAATGGTCACTAAGACATATTAATTAATGCCGTCCCTACATTACAACATCTAAAACTGCTGCCAATAACAAAATTAGGGTTGAGCCATACCAAGTAACCTATGATTTGAAAAAGTCATTCAGCTTCATCTGCCAAGGTTAACTGACATTTGTGGGTGTAATAAAATTGTGGACACTGCTATTTTGTGATTTAGGAGTCCTGTTGCTGTTGTCATTATGATCTGTGATTTATTTCTTTTCATAAAAGAACGTGGCATGGACTTTTCTCTCTTTAACAAGAAAATAAGGTCTATTTAATTGAAACACATGAATTTCTTTTAAAGCTTGTCAAGTTCACAATTATCAGGCTGGCATCAGACCTCAAACAAGGAGGAGAAAGAGTAAGAAACTGAAGACATCCAATATAGGGTGGTGAAGAAATAATAACAGGGAAAGATCTTGCACAGAAATACATTGCTTGGTTAAAATGAGTCTGACTCATTCATAGGCTCATCACAAACTCTTCATAAGGCACTCATCCAATCTGTTTACATATTTCATGCATCTGAGCAATTCAAAATATATATATCTGACTTCTATTTTTTCTGTAACCAAGATATTCAATGAACTATTCTATTGCTGCCAAGTCTAAGTAATTTTTAAGTGAGTTACAGTAGCTGCAACACACCCAGCTTTATTGTTATTTTTGTTGGAACTGGGTATCATTATTACCAGAGCAGAGTACAGATAACCACAAAGCTGAAGAAAAAACAGTATATACCACAATCCAAAATAAACTGGGATGGACAAGAAGATGGAAAGAAGTAATAGGGAGATGAGTCACTCAGTGAAGGAAAATGAAGAGAAATAAAACATTTCTTGGGAGGGTGTGGGAATGGAGTATAGAAAGCGGAGATGCTGTTTGGAAGAGAAACATCTCCCACCTCTCTGCTGAATATATGATGCCAACTTAGATATATATACAGCCAAAGGCAGTAAGTTAACCCCACCCTTTTTCTACATACAAATGAGGCCATCACATGTGCTAAAGTTCAGGGAGAGAAGAGTTAACATTGCTGAACTGAAAATTTTATTATTTGCATGTGTTGTAATTCCTTTGTGTTCCATCAAAATTTGTTTAAATGAATGGAGCTTTCAGATCAACAGGAGTTTGAGGAAAAATATTTTATTTTTTGTAAGTTTCTGCAAGACTTCAAAAACTTTACAGGTCCTCATGTCCTCCTCCTATGGTCCCACAGTTTCTTGGATTACTGTTTTTCCTTTCTGGGAAAAAAACATCATGTATCTGCTAAAGTTTCTTTCTCAAGTATATACAAATACAATGTCAAATGCATCTTGTCACAACTACATCTGTGAACTACATGATTGCCCTGAACACAGCACATATTTTTAAATGAATCACTGAGCTTCGGAAAGCTCTGTATTGGCCCAATTTTTAATATTCCTTGTAATACTTTTGTATGAGACTTTATTAATATTTTAGTAATATCAGTTCTTAAAAAGTTTCTTTTGATGCATCCTCCCTTCTTCCCACTCTGTTATGTGCAACATTTAAATGGAAAATTCAACTTGAATTCGACATTTCAACTGATCGAAGAAAAAAGATGTGCATCATTTATAAATGTTGATCAACCACACTTGGTAAGTCACCTGTACAAGACAGGCTGGGAGAAAGCTGAATGTTGTTTTCACACAAGCTCAGGTAGAAATTGCTTCACAGAAAAACCTCTTGCCTTTTTAAAGACCAGGGGAAAAAAAATCCCAACGTCTAAACAGTTTGCAAACACAGATTTTCACATCCCTTGTGTTATGGCCTGGTTTGGAAGCCTGAACTGCATGAAAATCTGCTTGGCTCAAAACAAGCTAAATGTTGTTTTAACACATTTCTTCTTTCATCTCGGAGAGGTAGGTTTCTTTGTGGCTTTGGAGTAGAAAAACAACATTTGGCATTTCAGCAGAACTGTTTTCAAATGCCATCTCTGAAACTGCGAGTGAGCTATTCTAATAGAGGGTTAAGTTATTCTTCCCTCACTTATTCCAAAATTGCTGGGTTTTTAATGGAGACTCACAGCAAGGGGCAGAATCTACCACCACACGGCTGCCATATTCTTCACAGTCATTCACAAGACTCCCTCTTTTACAGTAGAACAGGAAGATATAATGCCATAATCTTCAAGGACTTATGTTTTTAATCAAGGCACAATAAGCTATTTCCCTTATCACATCAATGACATTTCTGTCAGAAATTCCCTGATGGCATTTATTGGAATGATCCCATTTCCCCATCCACTGCACACAACAAGCAATGTTTACTGCAACAGCACTCAGAAGGACCAAGTATGTTCAAGCTACACCATGTTTGATTTGAACAAATGCACACACAGAAAATACTCCATAATTTATTGTAATGGCTCTGTTTCATTTCAGCTGCAGTAGACTGCAAGAACCTGATCAGCAGGAATGCATCACAAGTGAAAAGCAAAGAAGTCTCAAGGTGAACAAGGCTGAAATCCCTGAAATTATGGGGAAAGATGAGGCATTTAAACTCTGTCAAATGTTAGTTTTCTTCACATGGAAGGCTCTGCATAATTACAAATACCAAGTATTCTATTAATCTCTTTATCTTAGGGATGTTAAAAAATATGCCCTACAAAAAATTACAAAAGGAGGTTAAGAACAGACATAATGGTTCAACCAGCAAAAGCAACTGGTTCTATTCCTGTGGGATACAGTGTTAGAATAGCAACTTGGAATTTTTAAGGCATTTTTATTTTATTCAATTTTGTAGGCAGAGCAGTAAATAGGACTGAGTCTTACCGCAGCATGTATGATACTACATGCATTGACATTTTCTAAAACCATTAGCTATGACAAAAAATTAATAAAAGAATTAAAGACTTATATTTTCATTATACCTTCTTACAAATCCCTTACTGCACTTTGCAATGCCACTAACACATTACAGCTAGATTAATGCATTAATGTATCAAAAAACTTAGAAATGTTAGCCTCTCTTAGGCTAACATTAGGCAACAACGAGTAACAGTAACCAAACAAGAGGGTCTGTATATCTCACAGTTTACTCTTCATTCTAAAAAACATATGCTTAAAAGAAATTTAATGTATCAAAACCTTTATACAGCATTAGAAGGATTGAGCATGTACTTCAGCAGTGAAAGAAATGTGTTGAAATTCTATATGTTACATGTCGTCTTCTGAGGACAAGTGACTGTATAGACAAGGGGATAGAGTTCCCACTTATATTAGAATGATACACCAAAATAGAAAAAAAATTAAATTCTAAATGCAGAAGTGAGAAATAGTCACAGAATTCTCATGTCAGTGAGTATTACAATTTCCTCCTGTGACAGTTTCCCAAGAAAACACTACACTGAAAAGCAAATGCACATGTCTTAATCCATAATAATCCATTTCAGAGAGTAACAATGAATAGCATGGGAAAACGCTCTGGACAACTACCAGCTGGAAAGAAAGGCTTTTTATTTCAAAACTTGCTCCAAGAAGAGATTTAAAATAAGGACCATAGGACATCTTTAAATATTTATGCACAAATATGTGCACACTTTTTAACTTGAGACAAGAAATTTTATTAATTGTTAATACCCACTGATTAGGTTGTGTTCCATATAAAGGTCATTAGACAGAAGAAAGACAGCTGTTCTCCATGTATTACACAACAGTAGACTGTGAGTCTTAAAACATGGCCAAAATGATTGCATTCTGTGAGCACTTGCACACAACACACAGGAAAGAGTCTCTGAACAGTTCTGGTTGAAGCCAGAGCCTCACCCACTGTCTCATTTGCTCTGGAGCCTACATTCAGATCTATTACCACAAAGTCTGATTGGCAAAGGTATAATGAGGTAGACTAGAGAACAGGTCACAGGACCACAGGCTATCACAAGACAAAATAATCATTTAGTCATGGTCACTAACTGTGCCTGTTTCCTTAGGTGTGAGCACAGAAGTCCTGCTTTATTAGTCTGCAGACACCTCAAGCCAAAATTAACTGCTCTGGAGTGAGCTGCTGTGGGGGAATAGAGAGTAGCAAACATACAGAGCTAGAAAGGGTTGTCTTACATGTGTGATGTGACAAGTCAGGCAGCCAGCCCACTAATACTTATACAATATGGCTCTACAAGGTTTGCTATTCAAAACAAGGAGATTATCCATGGCAATATACTCTGTCACTGCAACTGGTGTACACAATTACTCAGGGACACAGAGCTGGGAAAACAAAGAGGGCAGCCTCATTTCCACAGTAAAATGAGTTGTACTTTGCAGTAGACATGCACATAAATTCAGTTTATCCAGCCCTAGTTTGGCCAAATGTGTGTTAACTCTGTTCTGGTATTCACCAAGTAGATGAAGATCCAAGCTTTGAAATAACTGTGGGACTAGGACAGGTAAATAACAGAAGCAGGGAACTACTAAACATTCTCATCAAAGCTAAAACCTTGATTACTGCTATTTACTAGCTGCTGTAAATGGATAATCATTAAAGTTTTAATGTTGTGAATTGTCTTACTCAGCAGGCTGATGTCAGTAGAGCAATTTACGTAACACTGAATTAAAAGGTATTTTTACAGAAAACGAAACTGCAAGGAATTGCTGAGATAACACAAGACAAAAATTACATTATGATTCTACAAGTGTTAAACATACTAGGCCTGAAAGATTAAGTTATTTGTTTCCAATTCAAACAAGTTACCTTTTTCAAGTTCTATCTGGGGGAAAAAAATGCACTCAACAGACTTACTAAAGATTACCAAATAATTCAAGTACTTTTTAATAATAAAATATACAACAGTTTTTGTACAGTTCTGAGAGGGAACAGAACAACTCATAATACTGTCATTTACCACTTAATATTACCAATTCAATCCACCTCAGAAATAATTGATAATTTCTGCACAATTGATGCCAAGCTCAGCCAAGACATACTTTTAGTACAGTGGTAAAAAATATTTTTAATAAAGAAGACGAAAATTATGAGAGTTTTTCATTTATAGGGACAACATAGATACCAACTTCTTTGTCACTGAGCCTTTTCTGTAGGCTGTGGGGAAGCTCGAAGACAGTCTGTACTCATACCTACCCATCCTCATCCTTCCTCCTCTTCCCCATTTCCTGCAGCATTCAAATGTTCCCTAAGGTTTTCATCAATTCACTTTCATTTCAGCAAACCCTACCACACACAACACCAGAAACCATGGGACAAAATGTTAGATTCGTAGTTCACCCAAAGGAATGAGCAGCAAAGATATTGATTCCTGGAATGCTTATCAAGTGAGATTCAGCACTCAGCATAGAAATGACAATTCTAACACATTCATCTTCTGATGTGCTTCTTCCATACCTTAAAAGCAGCACCTCCATGAATAACAGATTTGATGAAAATCCCAAGATCAGCTCCTGTCTCCCGAGATTTGTTGCCTTTCAAGCTCACACCAAGTCCAGCAGAGCCAGAATCATTCAGAGGAATCTCAAAGGTCAGCTGCTCTGTGGTTTCTGGAGAAAAAATACTGCAGTTTGGTTCTCCTTTCTGTTGGAGAAAACAAGGATGAAAATATGGGTAAAAAGACAGCATGAGTTGTATCCATAGGTTTGTATTACAAGAAATAGAACTCTCTTCCAGAAAGTAGCTTGAAGAAACAGCCTTATAATCAACAATGCATTTAGCTGACATTTTGTCACAAGATCTGGCTTAAAATGTTATTTTTAATGATACCTGGGAATATGCCTAAATAGAAGGTAAAATAGCTTAGTTCCACATCATATAAAACTGATGTTGCAGCAGAATGTAGAAAAGACACTTAAACACAGCTGCATTAAAAATGTAAGCCATAAAACTCTCAACACCTTTATATGCAGCTCACAAACTGTAATGATAGTTGTACTGTTAAATCCCATTCCTCTTTGAAAATTGAGTTTCATCCTTAAAAAATTAGCCTTCCCTTAAACCTGTCTGCAGAGGAAAGCTGGTGTAACAAAAGCAAAGGTGAGAATTGAAAGCACAGTAACTTATTCTGCACTAACTCCCTTTGTACATACTTTTATTCCATAGAGGTTTGACTGGTTTTTTTTCTTTCTGGTATAGATTGATCCCAAGATTTTCCCTAGATTAGACTGCTGTTTACAAGACTCCCAAGTCAAGCAGCTATGGAAGAACTTTCTTTTACTGTACACAGCATCTGCAGTTTTGTAGGGCTTTATTTTGCTGGGCAGGGGGTGTGGTTGTTTATTTAAAAGCAGGTTAGAAGCATAAAATTAAACAAAACTAAATTTTTGCCTGAAATATTTATCTTGGCACACCTCAAAAATAAAACCAGGACAAGGAGCCCTGTCATGGAATAAAGTGTTCATGGAAGGTGTTAGTGGAAAAGGCCTTATGAATCACATTCGATTTTATTTCACTCTTCTTTCTCCATGTAACTCTAAGACAATTAATTAGCTCCCGTTTCTTGTCATTTGGATGCTTTCTATTCTTTGAAACAGTAGTGTTAAAAAATTAATAGGGAAAAAAAACTATGAAAAGCAAAGACAAAGACAATTACAAGTTGAAAGATGACTGGTTGCTGCCTTCAAGGGTGTCAAAATCTTACGATAAAGTATCAAGTACAGGCCACATGCAAGGAGGAGTGTAGCAGCTGGGCCAATCCTCCTTTTACCTAATGAGGGATCTCTTCCAGAACCTAAGGTACAGTATATACAGCATCAATGCAATTGTCAGCAAAGGTGCCAGCAGTACAAATGTTTTCTCAGCAGCCAGAGCAGTCTCTTGTATTCAGGTATCATGCTGTCTGATCCACAAAAGTATGATCCCAGAACTAAGTGCAGAAATCAATATCCTGAAGAAACATTAAGTATATTTCCATTTATTTCAGATACTGTTTCACTGATGAGAAGCAACCACTGGCTCAAGAGGAATCACATCAGTCAGTAAAACTAGGACTTATCCATCTCAATCCCAATATGCAACATGTCTAAATTTTTCCTGGAATGTAACTAAATTATATTAAAGTCAATAAAATTTGCTTAACTAACAAATATAAAAATGACATAGCACAAACAGTGACAATTATCTTGATACCAGCATTCATCCCCAGTACCTGTGTTACTCATTTGTGCTTGTCTTTGTTCACCAGAATTATAGAATTCTCAGTTACAAATCTCTCATTTCTTAGCTGTGGGTATAGACATCCTGAACACAACCCCCGAGAATCTCTCAATTTGTAAAAACCCTAAACAATACAGAATGCTAACTTGGAAACACTCCTGCTCTGACTTCAGAAGAACCAATGTAAGGAAAAAACCACACTACTACTGGCCTTCTAACAACCATTTTGCATTTAACTTTCTCAAGGTTATTTAGAGGAAAGATTTTCTGCCCAGTCTTCTGTTTCTTCAATTTGCACATATTCTTGTCAGTCGATTCAGAACCTTTAGATCAGAACCCTACTCACTTGGCACATCCTGTCCAGATTTGGACAGAAGGAATTATCTCAGGGTCCCAGGCATGTGATGACTCCTGCCTTTAGGACAGGACTTGGTATTACCTTCCTGATCCCCTAGGCAAGCAGTTCCTGTGTGCTTCTGCTATTCTTCCACTTTAATCCATGACATCTGCACCAGACTTTCCCCTTCTCTATGTCAATACTGTGGTTTTGTCTTTCCCTATACCATGAGAAAAGCAGTGAGGGGAGCTGTTATCACAGGACATGAAAGCTCCTGGTGTTCATGTCTTAACCAGAGCAGTCACAAATTGCTTTGGAGTGCTACCTCACTACAAACTTTCATATGGACTTCATATAAAGCTGCATTTGGTCAACCCAACAGAATTGTTCAATTTTCTATTTTTCCCAGCTTCCCTTAACATAACTACGCTGTGCATTAGCCCTTGTTATGTAACCTACCACATCACTGCCCACATTACTGGATGTGTTCAGCAGGACACCAGAAAAGTACAGCAAATTTTTGTCAGTATTTCCTTTCCTATGTTTTTCTTAGAACCTGAATTGAAATCTGTAGCATTAATCTACCATTTTCCTTGCTACAATTCTCTATGAAACAGATAATTTCATCATTTAAAAACTTCAGTAAATTTAATTCATGCTGCTTTTACCTGTTACTGGAGAACTCTCTAATATTTTTTAAAGTTCTTCACAAGTTTCTTGTTCAACATAGTCCAATCATCCTAAAAATATCTTATTTTCATTATTTATATTCAGCTTTATTGCAAGATCCAGCATAAGCTAATTTAAAAATAATGTTGAACTTCATCTAATAATACTATCAAAAACTTGTTACCCATGATGGAGGGTAAATGACAATTCAAAGATTTCACAGGGATGGGTAAGAGGAAAGGAGATGCATATCTACAAGTCAGGGACAAATTCATTGTAAGGCAAGTAAACTGCCTTTAGTCCCTTAAAATTTTCCTCTGCTACTCATTGTATGATATCTGATAGCAAATGCCTGGTAGTCAGTCTACAACATCAAGACTATTTTGTGCAAATACAAGATTGAAAACTTATTTGTGGGAGGATGTGAGAAGCAGCAGAAAGGAAAAACAGAGGAGAAAAAAAGAGATGAACAAAACCTAGAAGCTTGATTTCATCCTATACTTGCTAAAGGTTTTCAAATTATTATCCTGATTACAGTGCTCTTCCCAAGCAATGCCTTTTCACTGATAACCAAAAAGAGCTCCAGCCATCCTTAACAACTCATCAATTAACTGCTTCCTTTGGGCAACTAATTCAATGAGTGATGGCCCCTGTTCCTAGAATATGCAGGTATGAATATTAAATGCTGATAGCGACTCACAGAACTGGATTCCCACTGCTTCTATTTCCCTGGCTTTGCTAAAACATTAACTCAAGACATCAATATAGCAACCACCATCATCTGAATTATGGTCTGGTAAAGGAAACCCTCTGCAATGCACTAAACCTTGAATTCTATTAGAAATAATTCTTACCACGAGATCATCCTGGAATCTGAATTCACTCAAACATAGAATGAATGAAACGAGCTGCAACACAAATGTGTTTCTAGCCTGGGAAAAACTTAGAGCTTGATGTTTTAAATTACCCAGTCAACAATCACATAATGTATTTTCCATAATAAATGTATCATACTCCAGCAGTTCAAGAATTAAATGATAGTATATCACTGAAGCTATACCCTATTGCAGACATAGGAAAGTAACTCAATTGTAGTAGGATAAAAAAGAAATCTTTATGTAAATCAAAGTCGATAGCCAAGTGGTAACTCCTCAAGATGATGAGACCTTTGAGCTGGCCTGGCATGTACTTTTTAGACAATCACAGAATGGGTAAGGGTGAAAGGGACCACAGTGGGTCATTGGTTCCAATCCTCCTGCTCAGACAGGGTCATCCTGGAGCACATGGCACAGGATTGTGTCCAGGTGGTTCTTGAATATCTCCAGTGAGGGAGACTCCACAATCCTGAGCTCTGTCAACCCTGGCCTCAAAGGTCACAGATTGCTGAGGGCTGGCCTTGTCAGTGAAGACTGATGCAAAGAAGGCATTCAGCAACTCTGCCTTCTCTGGCAGACCCTGTTATCAGGGTCCCTCCACTGCTTAGTAATGGCCCCACATTATCCTTGGTTTTCCTTTTGTTATTGATGTATTTGAAGAACCCCTTCTTGTTGTTCTTGACATCCTTGACCAGATTTAATCCAAACGGGCCTTGGCCTTCCTTGTCTTATTTTCACTTACTCTGACAAACTCTCTATATTCAGTCCAAGTGACCTGATCCTGCTTCCATCTCCTGTGTATTTCCTGCTTACGCTTGAGTAATGACAGGACTTCTTTATTCATCCACGCAGGTCTCTTGCCATCTTTGCCTAATTTCTTGCTCATTTCTTTCCTTTAGGATGGGTACATTGAGACAGAAATACTCCTAAGTATTAATAAAATTTATTCAACAGAGACACAGTTTAAAGTTAAAAAAAAAAGCAAAACAAAACCAAACACCCCACAACCAGAAGAACTCCAACACAAAACAAAAAGCAACCAAGAATCAGTCTCCACTGTATAATTTGTCCGTGTTAGGCAAGTCCTTCTTTCAGCTTTGCTAAATCTTAGCCTGTCAGTTTTCAATGGCTTATACAGCTGCAACAAGCTCTGAACAGTCCCCTCTCGATATGCACATCTCTGTTCCTAGCTCTCTCTGAAGACTAGTGATGTTTGTTCTCTATATTTGTAGGAGTCTGCCAGCCTCAGCTTCTGCTCAAAGCTCCCTCCTGGTTACACCATTCAGCATTCTAGGTAGTTTCCAATTTCTCTCAATTGCTTGGGGAAGACAAAGATCTTCTCTCTTTCTCCTGGACCAGAATGCAGCGATAGAAATTGTCTAAGAGGAAATCTTTACACTTGCTGTCCAGACTGAGTGGTTAAACAAAACAGAGCAAAGAGCAAACAGGTACAATCTCTCACAAGGGAAATCACAACAGGAATGTTTTAATCTACCGATATACCAGAATGCACCTTCAGTAAAATCAATTCTGACATTTACTGAATCACCAGAACCCAGACAGAAAGTTCAGTAGAGTTTATATGAAGGTGAGAGAATAGAGAGTTTGCTAGATATGAGTGCAGAAAGCCCTAATAACATAGTACTAAACATTAAGCAATGCAGACTGAAAACCTGCATCTAAGAGTGTCAAGATACATTTAACTAATCTCTGCCAATGATTTTAATTTTTAGAAGCAGATCTGATTTCTTAATTAAAAACTATAATAAAGGATTCTTAAAAATAATATAAAATTTTACTGATCTCACTAATAAATTCTCAGTATTTTAAACATCACAGAGAACATACTTTTAGCCTTCTCCTACTCCCACAACACACAAAAACTGCTCAGTCACCAGGGCAGTATGATCATAACTACAACCTTTGAAAAAAGCGTGTTTTATTCTTCCACTTTCTACTTAGTCCATGGTTATATCTACACAATACTGTGTCAATCCTCTGTCTACCATGGGACACCACTTTCAATTAGTCCTTTTATTTAACCTTACAACGCCTGTTCTCATTTACCACGGCACTTTTAATCTGTGGATTTATGATCATCTAATGCTAATCTCTCACTGGAAAGGTTTCCTTATATATCCTTATTGTGATTTTTGCCAAAAGAGAAGCTTAAAAAAAAATTAGCTCTCACTTAGGCAGGAAGGAAATAGCATTTGTTTAACACAACAAGAGACCTTTCAGTACCTGTCTGGTGCCCTTGACCAACAGACTATTATGGCCTCTCAATATGCTGACTGCCCCTTGCCTGGCTGCTCATTTCTGATAAGAGATGTCAACTCCCTGGGGTGCCATTCAGAGCTGACAGCAAAAGGCAAAAGACCCAGGAGGGTTATTTTCAAAGGTTTATGAAGGAAATAAGACATTTGCATGCTTTTGCAATTGCTTTCTGATGAAAATATTTAAATTGTGGCACCACATTGTTATTGGCAGAAAAGCTTGAAAAGATACCCCCCCATTTGCATCATGCTCAATGTTGTTTCTAAGCACTTAGCCACAATTAAGAAATATTTTGCTGACAGTTCAGTCATTCAGTAACTATAAAATCTGAACTGTATTTTTCAATAGATGTGTTGTAACACTCTTAAAAATAATACTCATAGTAATGCACTGTTGTAATCTTGTCACAATCTAGTAAGTAACTGAAGTCATTGCTGCATGTATTCATCTTTAGCATTTCTGACAGATACTTTCATATTGGCTTCTTTAAAATTATCTGTACTCCATACTGCCATAAAAACTAAATGGTCACTAATGGCACACACTGCTAAGACACAAAAGCCAATAGCAAATCCATGGAGATTTATTATACTGTACTCGGATAATTTTAACATTAACACAGTACACTACAAATTTGTGTCATATTAGACAGAATGTGTCTGGTTTGAATTATGTAGACTCTCTGGAATTATAGCTTCAAAAACTGACAAAACTAGATTCAGCTCTTCATCGAAGGCAGATACAGTGCATTTCAGAACTGGAGATTCTCCAGTTTCCTTGATATGCCTATTTGAGAACCCACCAAGGAAATGGTTTGCCCTCGCAAAAGTTTTGTATTTGTAATTTGATGTGCATTGCTCTTCAGCTTTTAAAAATTCAGTCTCACTTAACAGTTTAAGCTATATAACTGTAGAAAACAGAGGGAGAAAAATTAACCAGTTCAGTCCTCAATCACGGTCAGCCTCACTGTGAAAACACCCATTTTCAGCCCACATATGGGGGTAGCCATGTGCTTATGCACCCTACAGAGCTGGAGCCTTATGCAGTTAATACACCTTGGCACTTAGAGCCTAAAATCTTGTCACACATGAAGATGGAAGACTGCATGGTATTTTCAGGGTGAATTTAGGGTTGTTGCTATTGTATAATTTCAGAATACACTCCACGCAAATGGGTCATAACATTGTGATGTACAAATCCAACTCTTTACTCATTTTACTGGTTACTGTTTTAAAGGAATGGTAAACAAAGCAATAAGCAGTGTATAATTCTTTTATATCTATTTCAAACACCACATGCATACTTTTACATTAAGTCAGCCTAGGAAAACTTTTTTCATGTATTCTAAGACAGAAAGACTTTAGAAACATTCATATGGTATATGGAATAAATCTGGTGACCCTTGTAAATGGCAAGGCACTACATTTGTTAGCAAGACTTAAAAACTGCCCAAATACTTTGGTTTTATTAAATGCAAATACTGCAGATCTGGAGAAATGCATCTAAAATACATGAAGATTCAATTTCTGTTAAGACCAGATTTTATATATTTATATTCTGATATATACACACTCATGATTTCATAGATTAAAGTGGGCTTGCAAACAATTTTGGGTGACCTCAGAGCTAAGACTGATACTATCAAGTAAGCAGTTTTCATTTCCCAGTGTTCTGAAGTGGGGTTCCTAAACTTAGCTTTGGGCAGTAATCCTATAATACATCCTATAAATACATTATCTCATGATACAAGTAACATTATGCTTTTCTCTCCTTACTGGTATCCACTCTTTTTCTTTACCAGCAGGCAGAGCACTATCAGAAGTTCTTGCAGGCAATGAGTGCCACGGTCTTTCAGGCCATCTATTTAGGGTTCCTCATATTTGCTGAAAAATAGGAACAGTGCTATCTGAAAGGCAAATCATTGCTGGATCATAACACTTTGATGGGCTTGACAAAAAAGCAATAGTAGACCAGATGCAGTAAGGTCTCTGTTGCCAAGAAAAGGCTGACAACTGCTATTACATGGAAAATTCACATTTACTGTGCTGGTACCTTTATGGGTACTTCACTGCATAAGAGAGCTCAAAAAACAATCACTTTTTAAAGATACGTGAATTAATCAAGCAATTTATTGCCCTTTGGTTAGTTAGGGAGTCCACCCAAACCCAGGATAGAGATGCTTTTCACTGTGACAGGGAAGATTGTTGCATTCATTCTTAACACTGATCTCTCACTTTCTTTTGGAAGGAGCACAGTAACTAATCAACAAAACTGAATGCACGGTTCCCAGTACTCTAAGCCATAATGATCTAGTAACCATCTTCTAAACAACATAATGAAAGCTGAAAACCTTTGAGGGGCTGCACTGCACAATGCTTTCTCTTTAAAAATAAACATTTGTGTAGACACAACCTACACTCACGTCTCAACTATTCCAGATAAAGCGAATAGGTCCAGAAATAAACTTTCCTTCAAAAACCCCAGTATATTTAAAATTCTACATAGTTTATAAATGGTGAAAGGGGCCATGTGCATTCACAATGTCCTTGTCTTCATTACACAGAATAATTCAAGAACTCAATCTCGTGTATGCTATTAAAATTCAATAGATACTTCTTTTTTTCCCTATCTAATTAATCTCCCTTAGAATAGGGGTAAAACAACAGAGAAATGGTACTTGCTGGAATCACCTTCTGACTGAAATTATTTGTCAGTTTCTGGATAATTGAACACTAGAATCATGGTTTTGACCTCCAAAAACAGGTGCAAAAATGCTTAAGTCTAGGCTGTAATTTCACCTGTTATTTCCTCCACATAAAAAGGCAAGCAACAATTAAAAGGAAGTAATAGAAATTAAGCTTTGAATATTAAAAACAAACAGGCCAACTGGTTTTCCTTCAGGCATATAAGTTCAAGGCAGTGGAAGGAATTAACTAGGGGAAGACTAAAACATAAAAGTTAATCACATGGTAAGTAGAAAAAACGCTTAATTGAATTTGCTTCCTTCTATCCTGTATAATGCATGTGTGAAAAAAAGACTTAAAGACCAATACTACCTTCAGTACATGGTTGTTCATTTAGCTATTGTTATAAAAATGATGGTTTGTTCCCTTTCACCCTCCATTCTTCAGGGATCAGTGAATATGCCAAGAAACCACAGAAACGGCAATTACAGTTGCAACTGGTAAGTCAAAGAGATCTTTAAAACAAAGAATAAAGTGTGTGCAAAAATTACACTCTATGTGCTCAACTTACAGAAAAATGCATGAAAATATTCTTGTTGCTGTTCTGGTTCTGGCAATTGCAGAACAGTCACATTCCTCTGCTTATGTGCATCATACACAATAAATAATAGCACAGACTGGGTTACACCAGAGCCATTCTCATTCAAGTAGTTTTCCTTTTTTTACCAGTGCACAGATAAAGAAAGAGAAGAGGGAGAAGAGGAAGTAAGTGATCTTTACATCATTATTAAAAGAAGTGGCATTTTCAGATCACGCATTTTCTCTAGAGAAAAACCATGATGCAAAAGATACACATGATGAAAAACACTGTATTTCCAAAACACAACAGAATGATAGCCACAGTTTTGTGTGGCTATCAAGGATGTGCATTCCATTTAATTTGAGAAGAGCTGAAAAATATAAATCTGTTCAGTTAAACCATTTTTTTTTTCCGCAATATTCACCATCCTTTAGAAAAGAGCATTACACAGTTTAAAACCCAAATGCACCTTAAAGAATGCACTGATCACCTGTCATTCTGTAAACTGTTGTAATTAAGTGAATCAAGATCTTCCCCCAGAGTTTTGGAACCAGCTCCTTACTTAGCTGCTACATTGTCAACAGCTGGCTTGAATTACTGGAAACATTTGGCTAACTGGATAATAAGGAGGACAGCCTGTGGTTGGTCCATATTCTACTTCACTGATCTGTTTCAATATAAAAAAAAGTCTCATTAGAGGCCTCCTTTTCTGTTTTTTTAAAGGAATAACAACCCTACGACAATTGGGTTTTCAATTGTTTTCCCTCATTATGTACAAAAACTGTAACTGTATAAGTCTCAGATGTTGCATGGGTCAGTGTAACTGAAGCCCCAATTCCCTATAATTTAATAATGCCTGTTTGCAATACTGATTCATCCTTACCCATATCACATCTCAGCTGCTGTGGCAAAGGCTTGCTACTCTGAATATATTTTTCTATTTGCTAGCAATTCGTAAGCATAGCTTACAGTAACAAAACACCCAAACTCTGCTCACATCTATCTCACTGAAGAGAAAAGACTCGTGAGACCAAGTTTTCTCCAAGCCACAGCTTTATTACAAGGTAAAGTCAAATTATATTATTGCAGACCCATGCAAACAAATGTCACCCAGTGTGACTTTGTTACATTATTTGCTTTGTGCCCACGCAGCTATCAAATTCTCTCCTGCAAGTCCACATAAAAACTGAGTTCTAGTGGAGCAACATGTTCCAAAGTGGTTTTATGCATGGGTTGTCAGTGGGTCCAGCTTCCATACACATCTTTGCCACAGGAAGCTGTGGGGAGAGGACACAGGTCCTTCTCCTTTACCTCTCAACAGTTAACATAGAAACTAAAGAAAATATTTTTGGATTACAGTCCCTGGAGAACTGCTCAAAGCAAGAATAAGTCCGATATAAAGCAATTACCATATTATTGCTAGGCATTAACAAAATCCCCAAGTATTCAGGTAAATTCTGCATGCATGTTACACAGTCAGGGCACTCAGTTACAGCTGTCCTTGAAAAACACTGGATTATCCACTGCCTTTCCTTCGAAAAACAAACATTTAAAGTGCTGGCATTTTTCTCCTCTTTGATCAAAACAGTACTGTAACTTCTGAGGTAGCAGAGGATTAGTCCAATGTAATATCATGGCTAAAGCTGAAACCAAACAAAAAAGCTAAACCAATTTTAATTTATTTTTTTTTAATCTTTGTTGAGACTGTTCTCAGACATCTCATGAATTCTAACAAGCATCATGTTAACATCAACATCTGGTAGCTTAGTGGTATGTTAACCCACACTTTTGCTGTGAGCTACCAGATGTTGCTGAAGGGCTTTTTAATTTAGATGGGTTGGTTCCATAAATTTATCTAATGTATTTCAGTAATTCACATTTGTATTAAGTATTGTAGTAAGTTAATACATTGTATTAAGTAGTTCATTGTGATAACAAGAAACACAGAGCAATATTAGAATTCCCGTATCATCACTGTTACAGTGAGGGCCATCACTTGAGCATCATTCTTTCCCAGAGAAAGCAATCTAAGTGAAGGTCAAGCCAGCAGGATAAATGTGGCTACTTCCTGGATTTCAATCATGCCAGTCATAAGTAAATCACCTTTTGAAAGGTAGTTAATCCTTGCTGTAGAGACTAGAATTTAATATCACACAATTGTGGCAGGTAAAAATTATAAATAGCTTCTAGATTTTTCCAGTCTTTTATACCCACATACAGTGCTACAGTGATTTCCATCAGAATATGGACTATGACAAGACATAATAATGTATAATGTTGGGGGAACAGGAGACAAGAAAGAATACATACTTTTCTTAAAGCACATTGTCAAAGTAATGTGCTTCATAACTTCAAAAAACCCACAAGAAAACACTACTGATGGGTAGCCTTTTCAAAAAATAAGCTCTTATTTAGACGAACTGGTGAATGAAAAGAAATTCTACATAGAACAGATAATTTAGTACTTTAAGACTCAGAAATTTCCCTGTGATCCACACAGACACTGACTCTACAGCTCAGGGCTTACTAAGCAGAGAAATGCAATGACCAACTTTGGTGCTTTGGGAATCACTGACAACAAATGCCCAATTATAATGCTGCAAACTGCCACTATACTCCTTAAGAATTACACAATAAAAGAGAAATTAAAACAAATATAGTTTTGCTATGACACTTCACAATTGCTCTACTACAGGAAAAAGCTGTCACCAGAGGCACAAGAGACTCACATGAGAGAATCTGAACTGTCCAGCTTCCTATCCTATCATAGGCAACCCTGACCTCAACAAGGTCCAACTGGTAACAAGCAAACAAGAAGAAAACTGTCAGCAATGTTTTGTGAGGAAACATAAGGGAGGATTTCTGTAGAAGATCCTGACAACAGTCTAAAGCCAAAGGAAAAGCAAGAAGGCGGCATCTTAAGGAAAGGATGAAGGCAGTTTGTGTTCTTTGAAGGAGATAAAATGAGACAAAAGCAGGAAATGCTGTCCTTCCCTTATCCTGAGAACTAAATGGAAGGTCAAGTGTAGCCATCAATCAAGATAAGGAAGAGGCAACCAAAGAGACGACCTTCTTTGAGGGGAAACAAGCATGTATCAGATAGCACTTTTACACTGATGCAGTCCTCTGTCTATGTGAGAGAAAAGAGAATAGTTTCATGCCAGTGTTAATAAAAAAAAAAGTGAAAATTAAGCAATTTAGATGGAACAAACAAAAGCCTATCAAGTCATAGGGTAGTAGCCAAGGAAAAGCTCGCTTCCAAAATTTGTGAGGAGTGCAGGGGAATTCTATTCCTCACCACTCCTGCAGCTGGGCAGCAGGCTTAGGAGACATCTCCTGGGGGCAGACACCCTCACTAGTTTGTTACTGATAAGCTGTAGGCTCATTAAATGCACTTTACATTTCTGGTGTAAAGTTTGTTGCTTTTCTGAAAGAGAATAATCCATTTTCAGTTATGCTTGACCTCATATTTACAAAATTAATTTACAGTATCCCCTTGCTGTCATTTTTTGGGATGAAAAATCAGATTGTGTGGAATTGTACCTAAAGTGGATAAAAATCAAATATACCTCAAAATCAAATGTAAGTATAAATACTTCTTAGAAACAAGCCTTATATGATTACCTACTGCTGGCTTTCTCAGCTGACAACAGTTAATTCCTATTTCTTGGGCTAGTTTGAAAACATGGAATTGTTACAAAATCACTCTTTGGGAAAGAACAAGTTTACCAGCTCTCGAGGTAGAAAGGCCTCCTCCTGACGAGCCACAATCAGACAGACAGTCTCCCCTTGTTTGGTGCTCCTCAGCATAGCTACAAGCTCTTCCTGGGTCCTGCCAGTGATGTCCCGTCCATTCACCTACCAGACACAAAAGGACAGAGGATGTCATATCTCTGAGTACAACTGCCTCTTATCTGGTTTATTAGGCTCCCCTCACCTAACACAGGTGCCATTCAGTGACTGAGAGCAAAGAAGAATTAGCAACAGCTCCCACACTGTCTCCCACTCTGGCCCTGCACAAATTACTTAACCTTTTTTCCTCTCATTTTCACCATCTGTTAAAGCAGCTCTGTAGTACTTACCCACCTTGCAGGGGGTTTGTGAGGCTTAATTAGTTTGTAAAGCACTTTGAAGATGAAAAGTGCAGAAACAAGACCTTAGTATTAAACCTGTTTACCTTAAGAGCTTTTTGAGGTTAGTAAGTAAAAATAACCCATTAGATAATGAGATTGTAAGTCACAAGATATCTGAAAATTTTAAACAGACCAATTTGAGCAAAATTGCCTTAAAATTAGCACTTATCCACCTTGATATTAACTGGAGATTTTTGGATGTGGCTGAAGAGGCAAGACATGTTTTGCTCCTAAACAGATACATTTATCTGCTTTAAAAACTAGATCTTATCAGATTCCCCTTGTTCAAACATCCCATGGACCCTTGTGAAAAGAATCATTTTTCTACCTCATGGTGTAAAATATTTGTTGAGAAACAAGTGGCACAGAAGCCATGAGACTGTCTTTTTTTAAAGCAAGGGCAAGAACTGTAGTTCAATACATCAATAATACATATGAGGAAACCAAAAATTCATGACAAAACTAGTAATTAATTTTAAGCAATGCAAATACAATGGATGTTAATCCTAACCTCCAGGATTCTGTCTCCTGACTGCAAACGACCATCTTTTACTGCTGCACCTTTTGGTAAAATATTCTTCACAAAGATTGGACCAGGACCATGCACTGAAGAGTCTCTGGTAACCACAGTGAAACCAAGTCCTTCTGGACCTAGAACGTCAGATACAGAACTCACAACATAAATTTCAATAAGCAAATGATGATCATTAAAAGTAAGCAAATAAGGTGAGCAAGATCACCTGAATGAGTCTCTGGAATAGCTTAAAAAAAAAGAAAGCAAACAAAAAGCCGTAAACATAAGCCAATTTTCTAAATAGTCTAGAGCAGAAGTCTATTGATGTCAAAACACATATTCCATGGCTCCTGCAACAGCTACAGATGGAAATACTTTAGGTAAGCACACAACAATTGAAAACAAGCAAGGACTCTCTTTTTAAAGCATTTACCTTTTCTTTAGGTAATTTCAGTGTTAGTCCTCACATTAATGTCAATTGTCTTTCATAGAATCAGAGCAATTGGAATTATTTATTTATGAGCATAAATCTGATTCAGCAGGTTTTGCTCAAACTTGGCAAATGGGGAAAATATCACATGATCTGAATGCAAAAACTGCTGATGTGTTGTTAAGAAAGGACAAAGTGGTATTACTAAGCTTCCATTAGTGAAGCAGTTTGCTTGTAAAGAAACAACCTCAAGTGTTAACAGATATAACAAATAATTAGGGAGTAAAGTAAATATTAGCAGGTATTGCTTATAAGCCACTAAAATCACCAGGAATAGCAGGGTCCATGAAAATCTTTTTATATTGAACATTATTTCTACCCATGTGATAGTTTTCAAAGACATCACAAAAGTATCATATTGATAAAATTTCCAGAAATATAAATTAATGTTTCAAAATCAAAAGCACTAGATCTAAAATGGGGAAAATTCCGAAGGTTTTGTTAACACAAAGCTGAAGAGTTCAGACATAAAAACAATGGATTTAAGTTAAGAAACAACAAATATTAAGAAATGAGAGCTGGATAACATTCATAATGTGTTATAAGAATAAAGTTACAAACAGTTTATAAAAGGCCCACTTCTAGGATCAAATTTAACTCTCAGCCAAATCAGAGACAGAAATTAAAACTGAAAATACAAATGCTAATTGGGATCTGCTTATGCACATTTTACTACATGTGCATAAACCTCTTACTCCATTCAAAAACAGACAGCTGCATGGAGCAGCAGTTAAAGATATAGACACAAATTTGGCCTCCTGACAGCTGAATAAATACATCAGGTTAAAAAAAAAAGGTTTGCAGAAAATAAAAAAAGGAAAGAGGTAACTCTGTGGTCAACCTCTTGGAAAACACGAAACAGAGCAGAGTGTATTTTTAAACACATCTTCAAAAGAAAGTCATAACAGTATTGTGGTCAATTAGCAGATTGAATAAAATAACAAAGGTCATCAGCAAACAGTTCAAACTTTTATTCTATACTTGTGAAAAGACTGAAGTATCTCTTAATATCGCTTTTAGCTAAATGGAATTGGTTCCACAGTCAGTAACAGAGATGTCTTAAAAATCAGTAATACAGATAATATATACCCAAAAATTATGAGAAAGCCCACTGTAGAAAGCATTACTTTTAACATCCCTATAACTTTTGAAAGTTTTGGAACTTAGGTAAATAACTAGCTTGTACTTTTACTTTCACTAGTTAAATTAAAAGTTAAGGTATCACTATAGAGAACATGATACAGAATTAATCACACCATCTCCAAAGACTTACCTTTTTTCAGGTCTATCTTGATTTTTTTTGCATTTTTCTTATTGCCAAAGCCCATAAGGGGAGACAGTGAGGGAGAAGATGGCTTTCTACTCAGACGCGGGAGGTTGGGGCTCTTAGCTTGTTGCAGTGTTCCCTGTACACCTGACTCCAAGCTGCTTGCTCCAGAAAGATTAATTGTTTTCACAGCAGGTTTCGGATGAACAGGAGGTGGAACTTTTGTTTTTGGAACTCCTTCTTCATTATTGGGAATACAAAGAGGAGCAATAGCAGACTTCTCATATTGTTCTCGATTATATGGAGGAAGGACTTCCAAGATGACGCTTTGAAATTTCATTGCCTGACGGAAGATGTCCTGAGCCCTTTAAAAGAAAGGTATGAAAATTCACATAGCAAACCAGAAAATTTGGGCAAAGTTTAAAGTTGTTTACAGAGAAAATTTACCTTATCTTCACATCTACAAGGTCCCTTATTTAGAAAAGTAGGCCTGAAATAAGATTTCTAAACTTCAGCATTTCCTTGCATTTCAAGTAGGAGCAGCATATCTGTCAGAATTCCTAAGCTGCTACAAAAACATATCAGCCAGAATAAACTAATGAACAGAATTTTCTGTGCAGAGCATCAGGAAGGGAAGTTGTGATGGCAAAGCACATCAAAAGACTGAAATTACAGCTTGCTATTTTTCAAGTCCTTGTCTGTTATGTATTTTCTTGTTGGCACAGAGGCACACTGAGCACTCATCACCAGTTGTTCTGGTGAATAACATCTATTTCAAGCAAGTTCAACTGTCCATTTTTTCCGAGTCCAGTCTGTAATCCCTAAAGCAACTGCTGGCTGATTCCATAGCAATAACACAGAATGAGGGTATGGGATACATAGACATCAGAAAAAACAACTGGTGATGGAAAAGCTATTTGTGTTTCCATATAAATGAATAACTAAATAGGTAGATATTACTCACATCTTTCAAGCAGCAACCTTTTGCTAAGTGGGTATGTGGACTTCACATAATCAATGTCTTTGCAGATGTGCTCAAATACAACACCAGAAACTGTGTTAGAGCATGTAATGAAACTACTTCCCTTGATAGTGACAGAACAATGAGAAAATATTTGAAACCAAAAGAGAGAGGTTTACATTACACATTAGGAAGAAATTCTTTACTCAGAGGGTAGTGAGGCATTAGAACAGGTTGACCAGAGAAGCTGTGCATGGCCCAACCCCAGGCTATGTTCAAGGCCAGGCTAGATGGGTCCCTGAGTAACCTGACTGAGTGGGTGACATCCCTGTCCGTGCCTCTGTGGGGTTGGGACTAGGCGATCTTTAAGGTCCCTTCCAACCCAAACTATTCTATGAGTCTATGAATTGATAGCATGGTAACAATGCTGTGCTCAGATTTCTGTGCTTTTTAAGACAATTAAGACAAGTTGGCTAAAAGAACTGTTCACAAAGCCTTCCCTGGATTTTGAAGGTCCTGTAGATTTGGTCAATCAAGCCATTTTACCAACCTTGAATTCTAAAGGAACAAAGGAGACTTCCATCTTTCTATACTTTTTCCTCCTACCTTCTGTTGAAGTGGACTGATTTTCTACCATTCTGCAGAAGACCACTCGAGTACACACAGTAGAAGTAGCTGAAGCACATTTTGAGAATCAAAAATCAAAACCTTCTGCTTAGCTGAACTGGGTCAAGAGGGGAAGCAATGGCTGCATTATATTTTAAATAAATCATTGGGTCCTTCTAAGAACATTGTGCTTATCTCCTACCCTTCTGTAGTCTGTTTGTCAGTCTAAGTAAATATTTCACTGAAGTGTTGGCTTTGGATTTACACTCAATTATGCAACAGAAATCAATGTTGGAAGCATTTCTGAAATAATTTTTTTTACACTGACACAGAAAGGAAGCCACTGCAAATTTTAATGTCTTAAAAACACACTTTTTGCTTTCCCAGATGAACAGAGCAACACAGTACCTCCACTTTGAAGCTGCAGATGGTGGAAAGGAGAGGCTGCTTTACAAGAGCTTTCGGTAGCATGAAGATATTAAAGTCAGGGGTCAGTCCCAATGGACACTGCTGTGGGAAAGAACCATCTTTGCCATACTGAGTGGATGAGCATCAAGAGTCAGTATTGCCACATTTCATTGACAGGAGATGCTGCCAGAGAGAGACTTCAAACTTGGAAAAGAAAGGTAGCAGTTGTAGGAAGGCATTCTTTCAGCATCACCCTCAAAGGTTAGGTTTCAGAGCTGTAACAACACTGTGCCCCAGTGCTGCAGAGGTTGTAGGTTATCTGTTCACCTAGAGCCTGTCAAAGCTCTCAAGGACAGACCTTACCCAAATAGTAGAAACCATGGCAAGTTTCCAGCATAAGAGTGTAAAATCTTAACCGGGTTTCTTTCACACCCCATCTTCATCGCTGCAAGTAGCCACTTGGTCGTGTGTTACAAGGTAATTTAATAACTCAGTTTCAAAAGATTAATATTTAAAATACATACAAGAGAAAACATAAGATCTCCTTCAAACAAAAATAAGTGAAAATAACTCAAGACATCCTATGGGAAAGCCTAAACGCAGTCTTCAGGGCCAAAATAACTGTCTGCACTTCAAAGAGAAAAAATAATGAATGGAGAAATTTTTATTTTGTGAGACCCCAAGTGCATACTTTAAAGAAATAAGGGAGTCAGTTAAAAGAGGTGCTAGAAACTCTGCAACACAACAGAATGTAATTGAATAGATTAGCAGCAAATGAAAAAGCAGACCAACAGGCCCAATATATAGCTATTATAAACTTGGGAATACAGAAAGTAGGCTGCTGCTGTTACAGCTGCAGAAGAAGCAATCACCAGGAGCAATACTAGAAAGCCTCCGCTGAAAACAGAAAGAGACAGCATGTAACAGTCTCTTCTAAGTGTTAAAACAGCTTTTACAAGGGTAATGAAGAAATGTCAATTTGAAACTAGCCAACAGATTTTCCTCTCAAAGGAGAATCTGATTGCTGTTTCTGGGTCAACAGTTGTTGGAACGATACTTTGTCATATCTTTTACAATTACTGGATTTCTGTAACTTGGACTTCTTTCAGGTTATTACAGTTATGTCACGCCAGATGAAAACTAAAAGCATGTTCATGGAGATTAGTTTCAACCTGGAAAGCGCCTTTCTTTAGCCATTCTCCACAGCCAGGGAAGAGAGGTGATGTAGAAGACTATTTTGGAAAACAATTCAGAAGAACTAGCTAAGACTTGGGAATAGGCTAGAACTCATCCAAATACTAGCCCCCAGTCCCCAAAAAGACACTAGGCCCTCATTATTCAGATGCAATGCCACTGCTATCATGCTACTTGGTTTTATAGCATAAGGACACTTAGATCAACAAAATCAGGCTCTGCTTTGAATCACCTTTAAGTCACTTTCTCCCAATGACAGAGAGAGTCTAACAAAACTGGTCTCTCTAAGCTAACTCTTATAGTAGTCTTTTCAGCTCCCAAAAATCTACACAAGCTTGGAGAAAGTGTCCTGCACGTCTCATTTTGAAGGAAAGCCTAAGAGAGCACTAGAAAGTTTATTTCAGTATTTTGAAGTGCCCCAAAATCTAGCAACCTTAGAGAAAAATATGCAGAGTCCTCCACTCCACAAACACCTCATGGGCTGAAAGCCTCTAAAGAAGAAAACACAAAGGAGAGAACACATTGTAAAGAAAAGATAACATATGATTTTTGAAAAGAGAGGTTTTGTTACAGGCAAAATCTCATTTGAGAAATTTCATTACAAAACTGCAGTGAGGCACGAATGTTTTAACGCAATACCAACAATCATGTTCTGCTAAAATTGATATCTTATTTAGGATTTTCCACGAATATAAGAGAATAGCACGTACTACAGCACAGTAGAGTCCCTTTACAACCAAATATGCAAGAAGCTGTAACTGAAAAGCTATCAGGAAGCAAAAAAACAGTCTCAGAAACAAGAATACCTATGCTACAGAATTACACTAGTTTCATGAAAACCTATTTTGTAAATATTTATCCCTAACTGTGAAATTACATGTTTGATTTTAGTCCAGAAACCTTGAACATTTGGTTTACTATTTAGAAAGTTAAGCCTCGACTCCCTTGACATCTCAATAGGTTTTTGTTATATTATAAACAATCACTCAGCTGTCTAAACATATGGATTAAAAGCAAAAACAAATTACTATTTAATTACTACAGCAAATATCTGTGAAATTTGAGAGGCTATTCTTTTGTGCAACAATGTCACATTAATCCACAGATGATCAAAACAATCTGATACTTAAAAAATATTTGCAATAGATAACAAATGTTAACAGATCTTTAATAAAAGTCATAAGAAGGGAGATCTACCATTTAGCTCAACTAATCATAGTTTGACAGTAGTAGTATTTTTTAAAAATCTAAATGTCCAAAAAGCTGCAGCACACACACAAAAAATCTTATTTCATTTGCAAAAGAACATTAAAAACCATGCTGTGATGTTGACTCATTCTGAAGGTCTTATGAGGAAAAAGTTACAAAGAAAATATGGTAAAAGTAACAGAAGACCTAGAGAGGGACGATAGCAATTACAAAACTTAATGCTATTTAAATTAAGTAAACACATTAAGTTCACTAGAACTCTTCAAATTTCACCTTATTTGGAGGTTTCAGAAAAAAAATTACAAACTTTCTGCCACATATCAATTTCACACATATTTTATCTGAAATAAGTATTAATCTCTTTACTAGTTACTTAAACACAGCACTTTCTAAAATCCTGGCTATGTAAAAGTATCAGTAAACCAGCACTTACTGTGCAAAGGTTTTATCTGTAAGGTCCACATGGTTAATCTTCACAATGCATTCATTTTCATGGAAAAGACAATCACGCCTAGATCTGCTGTTTTCTTCAATCCCACGGATGAAGAGTCCCAGCATCCTAAAAGGCAAAACAAAGGTGAAAACTACTGTTATTGTGCTGATATGAATTTATAGCAACTAAAAATAGATCTCAATCTCTACTGTGTATGAAATGATAGAGTGGACTGTTACGAAGTGTTTAACCTAGAGAAAGGACTTCCAGCTCACTTATTAACTAAAAGGAGGGGATTTCAAAAAAACATCAAGAAAACCTGCTGCACACTAATGCTTTACTACTTGCTAGAACTTTGGAAGCATTAAGTCCTCAAGGTTGTACTTGGAGAAAAAGAGGAAAATACCTAGATCCACCTCCAGTTAAACATGTCCATGTAGCTTACACAGTATTTTTCTGCCACTGCTCCAAAGAAAAGCACAAACAGAGTAAAAGTAATTTTCTACCTTGACTCTAATATTATAAACAGGCATTAGAATAAGACAAAAAATAACTGACTCTTCTACTCCTGTAAGTCTCTGGAACCTTTCAGCTGCCAAAGCCCCTCGCTTTGATACAAGACAGCAATGCTACTCATTCCTGTGACAGCAGCAGAACATCAATGCCCAAGCTGTTTGTTAACAGGACAAGTATAAGTGAAAACTGAGGTGCAGCACAGAGTAATGCAATAAGTGAACCAGAGTGGGTGGTGCAAAATTCCAGTGTTGATAACTCTGCTGGAAGCATCAGGTCTGACCTACTTGGAACATCTCCGCATTGCAAACTATAATTCAACACAGCTATATCCAATGATACCAGTACGGTGCCCAAAATAACTGGACAACTGCATTCATGAAGAACTTTAATAATCAATCTTTGTCCACTTAATTTCCATACCATGTCAGCGTCAAGGACAGTCTTCAAATATGACCTTTAGAGACCATTTCCTATTGGTTATACTCCATAAAATATTAATGTGCAATTTTCAACATGCCAGCACTCCAAACAAAAAACAGAAGTCTTGTGTTTTTGTCTCAGATTCATGACTGCCCTCACACAGAAGTCCATTCAACAGATTCACAGCACACCATTAACTATTTCAAACGACACTATATTCACTGAGCATCTCATTTTAGATTTACTGTATAGGAACATTTAAAAATTTATTCTTCTGTCCTATCAATTACTAAGTGAAAACTTGGTTCCTACTGAATACTACTTCTTCAAAGTACCTAATAGAAAAAAGTTATTTAATAGCATAAAGATTCTCTTGCAACCAGTATTATCCCTCCCTTAAGATTTCAAAGGGGCACTGGTGGTGAGGGGCCACAGCCCTTCTGATGACATCCAACTAGCGGCAATCAAAAACCTAAACCCTAAAAACTAATGAAATATAATTATGTTAAAATGCAAACAAGTAGAGAAATAAACAAAATTATAAATTAAATTAGTTGCTCACTAATCCTGTGTGTTTAGATACTGCATCCATATAATCCAGTAGAATTGCCCACTGGTCTGAAACTTGTGTGTGCAGTACTGCCCGAGTGGCTTGAGTTACATAGACTGAGGCAGCTTAAATTCATTCCTCCATTACTTTTTTCCACAGCCTAAATTTTAGCATTATTTTAAAGCACTATTAAATTTTAATTTCATGGTTTTAATGATATTTAAGTGCAAAAGAAAGGGGGGACATTATTTCCATTACTTTTGTAGTTCCTGTATGAACTAAGATTTTGTAAATTAATAGGATGGTTTAGTGACTTGCAGAAAAACTTTGGTCTGCAGCAGCAGTAGGCTAAAGACAGCCTTACCTTACTAGAAGATAATTTTACAATTGAAATACCAGACCAAGTTAGTCATGGCCAGCAGGTCCTCATAAATTCTATCATGTCATCAAAAGAAATAAAAGATGCTCTTCTGTACTTTCTCATGTTATGATGAGTTACAATTTATACACCAGTCTTGGGCTCGATTAAAAAAGAGGGTCAGGTGATTTAAGTCAGTCCAGCGCTTTAACAAATATATCAGTATGGTTCTGCCAAGGGTCATTAAAATTTCCAGACAACTGCCTAAACAAGATGTAGTTCATCTGTCAGAGACCCCTCTACTCCAAGGGATCCCCAAAAGCATTTGTAAGTACACACACATTAAGACGAATGCAACGTAGACCTAGGAACACAACTTCTTCATGGAGGTCGTTAAATCCTGCACTCAACATAGTGATACTTGAGCACAGAACTGCGTTTCAGTCACAATAATTAATTATTTTAGTAGCTTGCAATTTCATCCCAATTTTTTTACTGAGAGATCTTGAAATACCATGTGCACACTACAACATTTATGGCATGCCTATATCAAGGAACTATGGTCTGCGTTTCAGAATGGGTAACAAATACAAGTGCCTTTCTCAAGACAAAGAGGCAGTTCACATAGCCAAGGGCACACATCGAATCTCCTACAGTTGCCATCAAAGACCAACTTTCTTCTTGAGATAGTGATGGTATTTTTAAAGGCAGCAGGTGGATATCTATTTTCCCTTTAGGTAAATAAAATAATCTGAATTAATTTGGGTCCACTTACAAACTCAGATCTTGCCAAGAAAACAGACCTTTACATGGTAATTCAATCCTTCACATTCTCTGTCCTACATGTAAGCTGACAAGCAAAGAAACATTTAAGAATTAGAGATTTTTTACTTTTGCAATGATTGTCTTTTTGTTACAGGCAGCCATTTTACTATAAAGCAGTGTCATTTATGGTTCTGATAATCTTCCATCTCTTATTCATGGTTGCTAGTGTCAAAGGAACTCTCTGGCTAGATTCCCCGCCACCCAGATTTCAACCTAGACTTTTTTTCTTTTTTAGCACATCCAAGTTACATAGCTTGGAAAACAGTTATAATGAAAATGCTGACGCAGTCTTAACTACAGCTCATCAATATGAGCATGCTGCTATAATAGGCTTTTGTGATCTCAATGGACTATGTTAAATCATTTATAATTAAAGTAATTGTATTGTGACAAAGAAAAGTTCATGGTATAGAGTACATTTTATAAATGCTATACAACCAAATCTGAAAGATGGCTTGAAAAATATGAGGTATGAACAGACATGCAATTTTTTTGACTCTTCTTGTCTGGTATGTCACTAAGAAAGGCCTACACAGAGACATCTGATTAGGAAAAACAAAACAAAAAACCTAAACAAAAAAACCCACAACAACACAATAAAACCAACCCAAAACCACACAAAACTACTGAGTCTAGTTTACCATTCAGAGAATAAAACCAGAGATAATTAAAAGGACATATATGAACAAAGATGTTGGTATTGACTGAAAACCACTGGAGGTGGCACACAGTGCCATGGTCTAGTTGACAACGTGGAGATCAAAGGTTGGACTCAATTATATTTGAGGTCTTTTCCAGCCTAAATAATTCTGTGGTTGTCTTATACAGAACTTGGACTAGTATTTTGGTAATGGACGGTAGTGTCAAAGATCATTTTTTATTTTCCTTTTGGTAAACAGTAGGTATTTTAAGACAAGCACAACTGAAATCCTTTCATTAATATATTTCTTGAGCAATGCAGAAAATATCTTACCTTCCACTCAAAGATGAAAAAAATGGCACTACATGTATTCCCAAGGGTCCACCTTCCCCAGAAATTTCCACTGTTTTTGTCATTTCACTAAAAAAGAGAACAGAGAAAACATCTCTTATGCTTATTCAGAGAATTCTCTATGTTAAAAACAATTCCTGATTGATCACATAGCAGAAAAGGTAGAAAAAATATTTGAATCTGAGCTCACTAATAAAAGAAAATGCAATCAAATGTAAAACAGCAAATGCAATTCTTCAATTTTTTAGATCAGCATTTGTGTTTTTTAAAAGAGAAAGAAATCCAGTACTAGACATTTTCCTAAGTTAACCCTCAAGTAAATTAATTAGAATAATAAAGACCATGCTTTTTAATGAGGAGAGGCTTCATAAGGGTGGGGGGAGGTTATTCTACATGTTCTTAATTTAAGCTCCCTGTGAGCTGCTTCAGTCAATTTTCCCACATGGCCACGTTATAAACATGAAGATCATACATAAAGGACATCAAGCCTAAAAAAGTCAAATCATTTTAAAATACCTGATTTCTTCCCTCAGTTGAATAAAACCTTCATGGTAAAGAACAAAACAAATTGTAATCAGTAGTGTAACTCAGCTCATTTTATCAAGAAGTTTCCTTCCTCGAACACCATTATCAAAACCCACTACATTATCTCTGACAGATTTTTGCTGTTTCACGGCATATGCTGTTTCATTTCCTATTGACTATTTTACAATGCCAGCCTTACAGTGACCTTAACTCTATTCTGGGTGACCATGACTTGAAAAGGAAGGTACTTTAATTGGCTAGAACATTAAAAACCAAAAAATTAGTAATGTCTGTATTTCAGCAGATCATGTTCCTTCTTTCCATACTAGTGTCCATCTTCTGAAACACTCCCTCCCCTCCCATCGTACTGAACTCCCCCAGCACACAGGGTGAGTAGTCAGCAGACAACTCTTGGGTACATCCATTCAGAACACCCCAGTTGTAAGCTCTGTGTGTGCACGTCAGTCCTCCAAGGTTGACAGAACACATGAAACTGAATCAAATGGCCACTTTACATATTGCCCTGAGGTAAAGACTCAGTCTAACTGATCAAGTGCAGACTACTAAGTGAGAAAAATACTTCTGATCTTTCTCCATGCACCAGATCTAGAGAGCACACATTTGCTACATAAGATGACCAAGCTGACTCTCATACCACCCTGCCCTATACCTCAAATAATTTTTCCCTAGCACAACTTCCTCCAGCATCAGCTGACTGATTTTGCTAACCCATGGTCTTATGATCGTTTGATTTGATGCAAGAATCAGTAAAAATGCACTGACACCCATCAGGAATCTGTGAACACTCTTGAAGTGGTAGCACACAATGAGACCACATTAGGTACAATATAAACCTAATGTGGCACAGCTCGGCCCTCTCACAAGGAGCACAGTTGCTGCAAATGACCTTAGAGAAATTCTGGCATTGCTTCCTAATAACACAGGAATACTTTGTTGTTGTGATGAACCTTTAATCCAGTTGTACAACGATTAATGAGAAGCAACTTGCCCTAGATACAATAATTCTTAGCTTGATTGGCTAAATATGGCATTTGATTGGAAAATAAGTTTATGTAATTTTTTTTGGAGTTAGGGGACAGAGTGAGTTTTCAGGGGTTGGTTTTTTTGTTTTTTTTTTTTTTTAGTAAACTGTTCTTCCAAAAAAGCTGGCACTGTAATGAAATTGTGTTCTGTAAAAATGAAATGGAAAGACCCTGAACAACAAACCACCACTGATCCCAATGTAAAAGATTTTTATGTTACTGTTTTTATAGCACAGGCACCATCAAGAGGCATTTGCAGATTTTTCTTTCCTGTATTCCCCCTCATTATTAATCAAATGGGAAATCCTGACAAAATCTTCCTGTAAGTTTTTCTACATACATTTTTTTCATTCAGAAAAGCTAAGCAGGGTGGTTACCAAAAACCTCAACAATGCAGGCATAGGAAATTAACTCCTCTCTCTGTTCCATCTTCTACTTCCTCCAATTCTCTTAATACACAAAGAAGGATAATTAAAGGGCTACTTTTATTGTCTTTTGAACTTATACAAAACCCAAAACACATAAGTAAATTACGTAGCCAAACCCTTTAGATTCATAAAATAATCAGAATTACTGAATGGGCCTTCATTTTTACAGGGAAAATTTAAGTTAAGGCACAGCTGTCCCCAAATAACCCTGTGTACTCCAGGGAGGAGTTTCTTCCTAAGCAACTGTAAAACAGAGCAGTAATTTTTTTGAGGGCTATCACGACAGACAGGTAAGCTGTCATATTAAATCACTGCACTTACAGTTAGAAGTAGGCTCAAAGACAAAGAAAACATACAAGCTTATTTTTAAATATAACATGAAATCGACACACTAAGAAAAATAGGCTTCTTTGTGAAAACAGATAGCCCACAAGCACATCATGTATTACTTTTAAAGATTTTAGTATATCCTAAAACTTACGGATGTTCTAGAGCACTGAATATGCAGAACAAGAGCGCACACTGTATACATGTATTAAGAAAGATACTTTGAAGTTATAATTTTATTCAAAAATCATGAATCTAAAGACTTCTAATTCTCAAACAAATCTGATTCTTAGTTACATCTGAGAAGAAAACACATCAACTTTCATGTATCTTTGAGGACATGTTATTTGTATATTATACCTATGAAACCATGACAGTTAAAAAATTGAAAAACCAGGACATCTGGGATTTGATTTGTTTCTTTTTTATTTAAGAACCTCAAAGATTAGAGATTTGTACACATTTGGTATCTGTCCCTCTGTGGGCAGGTTTAATCTGCCCACAAGGACAGCTGAACTCTGCACTGTACTATTTCACGCTGGCTTACAGTTTATACTATACTGGAGAAAGTATTCAGGAATAGGGCATGGCTGAATGAGATCCTAAATAGGATGAACGCTAAGAATACTAAACTCCACAGGCACATAGGACAGAGAGGTGCTAGGGCTCTTCAGTTTGACAGAGCCAGGTTAAAAAAATTAAAGAAAGGAGTGGGAGAAAGTAGAATTGCTGTCCACCGTGGGTTGATAGCCATGACAACAGAGAGAGTAATTTATAGATTTTCTGCAATATTCAACACATTTTAAAAACAAAACAAAAAACCCCGAAAGAGGAAAAAAATAAATTCCAGAGGTTAGTAACCTCCTCATGACCTACTCCTCTTTTAAATCTTCCCCTACAGAACTTAAATGCCTTTTGTAGTAAAAGAAAACACAAATCTGGCCTATCAAGTCAGAATAATGGATCTGGAGTAAAATAGCTAGCTCAGGATGAGAGCCTGGGAGCATTGGTGAGCGATGCTCAGAGAGTGTCTCAGTGTGCTGCACTGTGAGAATCTCCTGTTTATTCTTCAAGGAGCAGACAGAGATCCTACCTCAGAAAATACTGTCCTTGCAGAACTTGGGACCCAGTCTCTGTGGAATACATATAGATAAATTCTTAGAGCAGTCAAAATAAGTGAATTTTTAGAAAGCATTTATGTCAGTGAAATTTCTCAGAACTGCAAGGTTCACTCCAACTGGAAACATGGCACTCAGGCTTCTTCAAATGCATGCTGGCACCTCTCTTCCCCTCACTGCACTGAAGGTACCTCACATCTCACTGAAGAGAAAATACCTCCCAGCATGACCTGATCCAAGACCAAGTTCCACACTTCACTATTGATTTTTAACCTGAAGAAACTGTCATCATTCACTATTTAAATTCATTGCTTGATGTTATCGAATTCTGACAGATTCTTTACCGTCTATCACATTTGTCAGAAAGGCTTGCCATGCATATACTAAAAATGTTAGTAAGTACTGTTCAGCAAAAAGACAGAGAAGATGTACACATGTGTAGTGAACATGCACAGCACTTACAACATGGAAAGCAAAATTTAAATGGAGTACTCACATTTAGTGGTCATATTTAGTCATATTCAGGTGAATTAACCTGATCCTCAGACTGATAGTGTCTTCACTGTGGAATACTATAGCTCCCTCTCCTGAAATCTCTATCAAGAATTAGCAGTTTGTGAGTTACACAAAGGGAAAAGATCTGTCAGCTTAACACTTCTCTGCAAACTACCCAACACCACTGAAGAACCGATCCCAACCACTGAGCACACAGATGCTTACAAGGGAACTCTCTCCAGAAATAAAGGTTTTGCAGCATTGCAGCAAGACTGAGTTCACTAAGGTGCTTTGACCTTCCTCAGATACAAATGCTCAGAGAATCTTGGTAGGATTTCTCTTGGAGAATGCAGTAGATGCAGCCTAAAGCAGATTAATTGTTTTGCAATACACTGAAGACAGTTCCTCAGAAAAGCTGCTTACTGCATGGGTTACTGGGCAAAAGTTGTCATTATGTGTATGTCACAAGAATCTACTGCCTAAGTAAACATATAAAGTATTTATCATTCCAATGGCATTTTCCTTTGGAATTTTAGCCATATTCAATGCTTTGTCATGTGTTTTTAAGAAAAGGTACAGATTAGTAAGATGCTGTAGCTGAAAAAAATCTCTTAGTGCAGAATGTCAATGTTTCCCTTGCAAACAGAAAAGCACAGCTGATATTCTGAACATGCTTTGTGGTGTTTTCATTGACCACAGCCAAATAAAAGGCAAATTAAATGTCAGCCAGATGTAGAGAGCTCACAGAAGTTATTAAGCTACATCTCTTTGCTTGTTCTTCACTTGCACCTCCAGTTCCACCAGCCAATCCTGTCATTCCAGCAGAGAGAGCATCCATCCACAAAGGGTGTTGACATTTGGTAGTGAGCACAGGCCTACAGGGGATGTCAAATTCCTAAAAGGGATTTGAAAGAGGAAGCATGAACAAATGGTGAAAACCTGAACAACATCTATGGATATGGATAGAGAGCACCCTACATAGAGTGAAATCAAAACTCAGTGTGCAGTCAAGGATAAGCTTTCCATGTACACGTAAGGAAACTGTTCACTGTTTTAGAAGAGACAGGAACATTACAGCTGCTCCATTCTACACAAAACCAAAGAAATTATCCACAAAGTTAAAATATTTACTATGAAACAATGTCACAATCTTCCAGTTTCAGGTTTGAAGAGGAAAATCACCTCCTCCTAACTAAAATGCATTAACCTAGTTATTAATTTTTTTCCACACTAGAATTAGTTCTCACAAGATTAACTCTAAAGTGTTAGAGAGAAATCAGACAGGCTGCAAGCACTTGGGCTTTGTGTCTTTTTTCTCTTTAAATCATGTTGTTCCAATACTCTGTTGTTAAACTAATGAAAGACACAGTAGGTTAAAAAAAAACACAGAGAAGGAAAAAATGCTTCGGCTACACTTTAATTATGTATCTACAGTGCTTAAACCAAGGAACTGACCCTGACCTCTGCTAAAAAGAAGTGGGAAGACAGCAAACCGAAACATAATGAAAACATGTAATGAATTATCTATGCATAAATTACCCTTTGAATTCCAACTAAGCCACTGCTATTAAGCTAAACATCCACTTCCAAGCAGATTCGTGTTCACTGTTCCTTAACATAGTCATTTTTACTAAGAAAAGCATCACTTTCAAAACCAGTGCTACCTTGTAGAGTGTGCTAAGGAATTCAGTGTTAAAAGTCATAACAAATATCTACCTGATCATCTATAGAGTATCAAGACCCTGTTCTTACTTTGAAAATCTTTCAGACCTAGTACAGAATATGAAAGGAAACAAGGAGAAATAAAAAATTTTATACACTGATGACATTAGATTGGCTTCCTTTACCCTGATCATCCTCTTACTAGCAAATAAACAACAAAAAAGCCACCTTCAGAATTTACAAGAGGATTATCATTATTTAGTCCGTTAAAAAACATTCCAATGATCCAATGTTTCAAGTCTCTCCTATAGTAAAGTTCAAATCTCAAAATGTCAAATTAAAATTTTCAGACTTCCAAGGGATAGAGTCCTGGAAAGTTTCCCAGTACTTTCGCAGTGAAATGTTTTAAGAGAATCCAGGCAAAGAAACTTTCCATTAACTTCTGAATAGAGGAGCCAAAAATCCTTCACACTGCCACTCATTTACCCAACGTGCAACTAATTTCACCTACTTAAACCAGTAAACTGATTTTCCTCAAATGAAATGGTTTTCCTACTTGAGTGAGGAACATAAAACAAACCAAGTCTGGAGCCTTAAAGTTCAACTGACTAGGGCTTCTCAATCATGAAATATGAATCATGGTATTCTTTTTATTCTGCTTCCCTCTGAAATACCCGTAACTGGCTGTAGTTAGAAAGGGACTCTGACCTCAGACAGGTTGGTGTTCTGATGAGAAGGCTCAGATAATTTTCTTAGAGGATGAGCTGCTATTTTGCATTATAGGCCTCAAAGATTACCAAACTCAGTGACAGGAATAAAAGCAGTGAAAGCAGCAACGACAATACCAGTTTTCTTTCTTCCACAGCCTTTTGTCCACAGCATGGAGTAGCTCACAATTAGGCTGAAACATTATCTTTATTAACATCACTTAATGTTGCTTATTTAAATGAAGAGTTAAGGGATCATGACGTGGTAGTCTCCCATGGCCCTAAAAACTTCCAAATACAACAAGAAAAATATCTGAATCAATCAGAATTTTAAGTAACACTTTCAGAAAGAACAGTGTAAAAGGAATCAAATTAGATATTAAGATGCTAGTTTTACTGCTTGTGTAAAAAAAAAGTTTTATTATTTAATGTTACTTTATTAATAAAACCTTCCTTACTTACATTCACTCAAATTAAGATAACTGAGACAGACAGATGGTCTCTAGCAACTCATTATTTCCCTTTATAGACCTTCTACTCCTAATGAAAGCACTTTTGGAAAAACAATTTTAAAAACTTCATTTACAAGAAAAAAGCCAAACAAAAATAAAAATCATTGCCATAATATTTAAATTCCTTGACTTTTGAAATTCCAGTGAATTTCACAGAACTATGAACTAACTTTGCTTTACAAAATACTGTGTTCAGAATCTGTCTAATGTTCACTGTTTAAAGAAAGTGGAATATATTACAAATACTTAAATATAATTCACGATTTTGAGGAAAAGATCCTCACAGTACCCATCTCAACTCTTGCAGGAAAAGCAGTGGTTTTATAAATCTCCTCAGGACACAGGAACCGCAAGCAAGGTGTATTTTGGCAGAATTACTCTATTCTCTATTCGTGAGTGTATTTAAAAAAACACTGCTCCGTTCTCTCTGTTGTTTTTGGGGTTTTTTTTGGTGTTCATTTGTTTGGTTGGTTTTGGCCAATGTTGTTCCTGAATGCAATCTCAATCAAGATTCAGACAGCTCATTTTATCTCAAAAAATAAAAAAAAATATTACCAATGCAAAAAAATTCTTGGGAACACCCTCTTCTGGCCAGCTCTGCTCCCTGTCTTTTCAGTATTTTGATGCTCTGGCATCAATCAAAGAGACCCCAAACTATATTCTTTATCACTTTCCCTTCCATGCTCCTATGTCAAAACAGTTTGCAGAACTCAGCAAAAATTGTAAGAGATCTACAGAAAACTAAGCTTATTATTGTCTGGTGTGTAACATGCCAGAGAAGACTTGGCCATTTCAGAAAACTGAATACCTCTGAAAAGTATCACCAAGGTTTTTGTCATGGTCAAGGTTTCCAGTAGCCACTGAATTATGAAGAAAACATGTATCATAACCTTCTTCTGAAGAATCCCAAATGCAAACAATGAATTGTTTAACTCGATAAACAATAATATACTCTCAAAAAATTCCTAAGAGGACTTAGGTCGTCTAAAACACCCTAGTAAAGGCATAAGGACAACAGTAAATACGAACAGAGTGTGCACAGAGCTTGATTAATCCCCATTACAAATTAACGGATCAAGAGACAAATGAGTGCATATATTTGGTGATGCATAATAATTACATCAGGAGAAACAAGCTGTAGAAGTCTTCAGCAACATTCCATAACGAGAAAATAAGCATTAGCAACTAAACGAAGTTCTATACCTGCGTGATGAACACTAATCAGCAGGCATGTAACTTAGGCCTGGCAGGTGCAGAGAAAGCTGTAAAAGCACTCCAGCTCCTTTTCATTATGAGACCATTCTAAAAATATATATCCGTGTTGGCAGGCAGGAGAAGAAATTACAAAATGGCATAGGCACTGGGTGACAAGGAGGCCTCCAAGAGGGAGGATAAAACACAGACATATTGAGTTGAAAAACACAACCGTACCATGATAAAATTGCCAACAAAATTACTGGAATTTTGACTCAAAGAACACAAAAAACTAAGATATTAACTCCCTTGTAAGGAAAAGACAAATTTTTGATGTGCTCTAAAAGGAAAGGCAATCCTTCTCCTCACATTCCGGCATGGCCCAGGCCATCAGCAATATTAGAGTCCCTGATCCTGCAAGCTTCCCCACAGCCCTGAGGTACATATTCATGCCTCTTTCCCAGACCTCATGTAGGTAAAAAGGGAATATTAAGACTTGTTTTTTCTCAGACTTGTTTGTGAGGATAAATGCTCTAAGATTAAGGCATGCAGATACTGTTTATTTCATGAGTTTTATTTTATACTGTTTTGACAAACAACTATAAGCTGCAGAATTATAGCAAATCACTACTTGCATCAAAATTGAAACAGATTAATTTTTCACATTTTAGCTGTCATGCAGAAGTCTGTCATGTAACACTTCTTAATTTAATTATACAATGTGCTATATATACCACAAGAGTTCTGTAACAAACACAAGATACTGGACAAAGGACTGAATTCCTTTACCTACTCAAAAAGGTGACTTCAGCACAACCTGAATCACCAGTCAAAACTGAAATTTATGCTTATGAGACAGGAGAACAGCAGCATGAAAACAGTTTGCTCTAAATTTACCAGGTCAACTCCTCCAATACTAGCACTGAGGATCTGACCAACTTAATCTATGAAACTATGGCAGCCTAGCTTGATAAATTGGTGTAACAAAAATTGAATGTATCTGCAAAATCATTATTTTTCAATTTAATTTCAGTCATTTAGAATTTTCCCTGTGATTTCAGGAACAATAAACATCGTTGCTCGTTACTAAACCTCTTGAGAACACCTATTTTCTTCTCCTCTCGTTTCAGCTATGCAGCTCTCAAGTTTTACTCAACTAGCTTCCAATGCAGATTATATTTATCTAAGTTCTGTTCAAAATTTATACTGGTTAAAATAAAAGTTATTTCCCAAACTGTCTATGGGACCATGACCACCTTCAGATACAACATTGGCCATTTCTAGTTTGCTATAAAAGAGAATAAAAGGATTAATTTCATCTAACTACTCTAGTGAGGGAATGCACAGGGAAATACTGCAAATATTAGCAATAGTTTTTACAGTGTATATACATAGATATAAAATCTACTACAGGATATAGCAAAGTAATAACCTTACCACTCAATGGCAGAGGTGACACTTAAACTGAAGAAGATAATTTTAGAATTGTATGTCAGCTGAATAGTTATTTATTGAGATATAATATATAACTTAAGAACATCTTCTATCTTAAGATATGCAACACTTGCATCACTGAGTAGAAATCAAAAACAGTATACTAAAGCAGTAGTATTTCCTTCTTACCCTTATACTACAAACAGCACCAAAAATCATTCATATTCATCAACAAGGGTAAAAGATTGTCATGCTCAAATAAGTGTTCCAGTATGTGAATCGAATGCAATTTTAGGATGGGAAAGGGAGGAGCAGGAAGAGATCATGATAATGAGAAGCACAATGCAGAACCAGAGGTGCAGCTGGAATGAGAAGTCAGTCTTGTATTGCATAAATTGATGAATCAGACTTGAGCCAGCAGCAAACAGAAGTTCCTACCTGACAGGGAGCCGGGCCCTCTGAGCCAACAGCAATTCTGTGGGTCCAGTGAGGTTCATCTCCCCATCCTGAAAGGATGCCTGGGAAATACCCTGTTGAGAGATTTCAAAGCACATATTGAAACTACATACATGATAATGCATATAGAACAATGCTGGGTTTATACTTTTGACTCTGCATTTGGAAGAAAAAGTCAGTCATAAAGTAACATCATCTCACTGACAGTGAAGACTGAAAGACCCATTCTGGATGCAGCATCTGACACACAGAAGGGGGAGAAACAGGAGGGCATCTAAAGCCCTGCTCCTTGTGCCAGTCCCACCTTCTTCTACTGGAGAAGCTTGTGATACTATTTTCTTGTCTGCTTATCTAACCTGAACGTCACTCTTTCCCACTCTGAGCCTCCCCCTTTCTCCCAAGAGATCACATAGACCTTGGGTAAACCCAATGGCTTTTT
>VZRZ01000277.1:2175168-2347762 GCA_013398175.1 Climacteris rufus | reverse complement strand
TTTTTTTTTTTTTTTGGTGCTCTATCCCTCAGTAGTATTTATCTGGTAAAGACATATTTTCACAGTAACTTCCCATAAAAAGAAACTATGCAACCATTTGGACAGTCAGACACGAAACTACAGTGCACAAAGGGTTTAGACGTTAATGCTAAAGCTCTTGAAAACCAATATTTAACTTTCTTTTTGTGATCCTTACACTCAATGTTTGCATTTTTTTCATACTGGGAGAGGGAAATAGTTACCAATAAGATAAGACCACTGTCAGCAGGTGATGTATTAGCTATAACATACTGTACTTCATCCCAACCCTTATGGCAATAATGTAAACAGAGCAAAATTCGTAACAAAGACCCTTTTTGGAGAGGTCACTTCTGTCAACTCTGCAACAGGAATAGAGCTGGAAGACATAAATCTTTAGCTGTCAACACACTAAGAGAATCCAATTCAGAGCCTGATCTTAACTAGATAAAACCTAAAGTTAATCATTATTTTTTTTTGTTGTTGCAGTAGTACAGTTTTCCAGTGTATATACTAGCCATATCAAGTTGTCTCAAGGCAAAAGGCAGCAATGCTATAAATTAATTTCAAAGAACAAAGCCAACTACATAGGTAATTTAATTTCCAACAGAAGTTCTACACTGTATATTAAAAGTTACAACTTCACTCAAAAGATGATTTTACTCCAAAGATGGCTTTAAAGGTTTGCTGTTTCCAGTCCTGCAAAGATTTGTAGAACTTATTTTTAGTTTATACATATCAAGAGAGTTGGGGGCAAGTGTGGGTTGCCTTGTGTTCCAAAATCATGAGCAGCCTTGCAAGAAAACCCTTGAAATATAAATCAAGCTGGAACACTTTTGGTTCACATGGTGCTTTTGAACCTATAATATTGGCAGCAATGCTCTTTGTGTGTTAATTAGAGTAGAAGCCAACAGACCTGGCTTCAGCTGCAAGACCAATACAAATATAGCTCACTCAAAGTGAACTTCTGTAGCTATTACAGAATCATTTTAAAAAGCTGTGTATTGAGTATGTGCCATCCCTTCCAATCACTTTTCACAGTGGAACCACATGTCAAGGAACAATTCTTGTTATATGAAGTATATTCCATACTAACCTCATAAATCAAGAATTCAACCTCAAGCAGTGCATTACCAACAGAAATTGGACACACAGCCTTCATACGTTGACTTCATCTTGACAAAAAGTTTAATTACAAAAATTGTGTTGGTAGCAGCAAATGCAGGAAGCGGACAAGACTCTTAACTATTTTTTGCAACAAAGTTAACCTCTTTTAGCTAACCACTGAAAACACTGGTGCTACAAAGGCTCTTCTTTTTGGAAAGTTAAACATAGTCAAGCCATGAGCAGATTTGGGATTGTGAATTAACCAGACTTTTTTTCTTCCAGACACTGGTTGCAACACAGTGCACAACAGAGAAAATGCTACCCATGCCTCAGAACTGCTTTGCTACCTGGAGCCTCCCTTGCATTCTACACAAGCCTTCATAAGCGATGTTGTTTCTCTATTTCTGGGCTTTTGGTTACTGTCGTTTTGGCTGTGGGGAGATTACACCCATGCTTGTCCCTCCTCTCCCACTTCTTGGAAAACAAATCTCACAGTAATGAGAAATACTGATGTTCAGAACACAATCTCATATCTTGTTTCTGTTGACGGATTCACAGATTTTTTGACCACGAGGAAACATTTTTTTGATCAACAAGTTTAATCTCATACTTCAATTTGCTTTGTGGCACAGAGCAAAACATTGCTAATAGCACAGTTACACTCCAAGATAAGTAAGAGGGCCTTACAGAAAGACGGGAACAAACAGCTTTCTTTTCTACTAAAGGCCAGACCAGCAGAAAGTATCTTGAAGCTGGATAAGAGGATTATTATAGATACTAGGGGTATCAGACCTTTGGAAGAGATCTTCAAGAATGGATTTATAAACATGTCACATATGTTTCAAGGTGCAACCCCATTCTGCCTGTTTTGAAGGTATATAGTGCTCCTACATATCACAGATTATCACATACTCAAGCCAGTAAACACAAAATCAGATATATTTAAAGGCTTAACTGATCAAGGAAACATGAATCATAACACTGACATTATAACTGAGCTCTCTGAGAATGACATTAGAGCTTCAGTAACAATCACTATATTTCACGTAACAATCACTAGAAATGGACAAATTGCTTTCATACTTCAGCATTACATTAGAAGCACAGTAAATTTAAACAGATCATCTCCTGACAAACTAGTGGAATGATAGCAAACCAAAAATGCACAAGTAAAGACACTGTCAAAAGACAATGATCCAATACACACAAAAATACTTAATCTCTTGCTCATATTTTAAAGACTGATTGTCCGTTTCTCAATAGCAGCAAATTAATGACACTGACTAACAAATCTCAACTAAAAATTCAGCTGACACTCTAACAGATTTACAGTGACAGAATAGCAGTTTTCACTTAGGACATAGGAATAAATTGCAAAATGGTGTGGCAAAACCAGAAGCCAAGGAAGCATATGCATCTAAGAACAGTGGAAGTTTTAAAATTTATTTACATAGGGAAAATCTGAACTAAGCAATTCTTCTTAGTGCTACTACAAGCATGTTCTTCAAATTAGAACTGAAGTAGAAGTGAGTGATTCTATTAAATAATAGCCCTCTGCAAGCAATTGCAATCCAAATGCTAGAAAGTCTCATATTTATTATGTGACAGCTCTCAAGTTAGGCAAACATGTACATGAGACAGTAGGAGCAGTGACAGAGTATATACCAGTAGTAACATTTCCTACTTTGTGAATATTCACTCTTCCCAATTCAGCAGTCAGCATGGACATATATTATCAGCCCCAGCAACATGTATCTGATGGAATCAGTCATGGTCTTATCGAGCTTAGGGAGTATGTACAGGTTTTTTCTTTAATTTTTTAAAAGGCTCATTTCATAAAACCCACAAAACATCTGAGGGGAAAAGCAACAGTGCCACTTTTGGACACAGACATGAAAGTATCAATTTGTTGCTAGAACAAGACAGAGACAGAATTGACTGAAAACGGTCAAGCCAATCATTTGTCTTACAAACAAAGGGTGCAACCCTGAGCAGCTGACACAGCAGTGGCTGCCCTGACAGCCAGGCTGTCCACCAGCCCCATTTCTCTGTTTTCTCACTATCTTTGCAACCCAAAAACCCTGGATTTTTTAATCTTCAAAACATCTGCACTACATGTTTTCTACCTAAACTCTGGCTATAGTGTAGTTTTGATTTCCATTTTAGCTAAAAGGAAATCTTCTGTCGAGGTTTTTTTGCAGCAGAATTTTGCACATTCATGCAAGAGCAGATTATACCACCTAGCTCAGCAAGAGAAGTTTAGAAATATTCACAGGCCACCAGTGGCTACAGAAGGGCCCTAAATCACCTCGAGTGTGTCTGGTAGGCACAGAATACTATTCATTCTTAAGACAAGTAAGTTTTTGGGTAGAATAAAATTGCCAATACATCATTTTTAGAAAAGCTGTGTAGCAAAAACCATCCTCTTCTTTGAAAAAAACTCTCTTATTGTACAATAAGCAATATGTGAAAAATCTCAAAACTAGATAAATTTTGAGAATAGGGAGTCTAAATAAAGAGCAGGAGAAAATCCTGAGTGCAGGATACACTTGGAGTATACAATGGTCATCAAACACTAGCAATAAGCTTGAAGAAAATAAGTAAGATCTATTAATAGAAGAAATACACATATCTAGTCAAATTAGGACTCAAGCAGTCTGCTACACCCAAGGGAAAGTATCTTTATCTGAGACTTTCTTTTAATGACGAAGTTAAAAGTGAAAATGTATGTCTGAAGTTCCAGTTTCCAGTACTGTATTCCCTGAGGGCATTAGCTTTTTAAAACAAAGGAATAGTATCCAAACCAAAGAGCAGAAGGTCACGGAGCAGGGTGTCAGGCTGCAGAGTCCCCTCTCCCTCCTTGGCCAACAGCAAACCTTCTTGAAGAAGGTTCAGTAAGAGTTCAGATCCCACCAACATAAACAGTGAGATGCAAGGAAACTTGGAGGTGAAAGGGATGCTTAGTTTACAAATGCAGGAAATGTCTCATCTACTGCTCTCACAACAGACGATTTTAATTACTGTATTTAAAAACTGAACATTTTTAGCAATGCTTTCAGGATCACATGAGCATTTCTGACAGCCACAATGAGTTTAAAAAGCCATAGCACTATATTTAGCTTTAAAAATCAACTCTTTCATAAATATTTCCAAACCAATTAGTCCGTGTTATAAAGTAAAGGTGTTTACCTTTAGTTAGAAGAACAAATGCAATACCTGACATCGCATACAGAAGATGATCCCTAGGACCACATAACTCATGGAACACATACATGAAGGCCCCTTTTTGTTCAGTAATAATATAAACAAGCAAAGGTTAAATATGACAACCCTATCTGAATCAAAGTTACACATATTTTGCTATAATACCCAGCAGTAACATATACTGCTGTTTTCAAGTTTTGGCCATTTGTACATGACTTTTTTGGCCAAAAAGACTTCTCTGTGGTTCACCTGGTCTGTTGGGACAAAACATAAGTTGTGTGTTCCAGAAATGGCTAAGAAGCTTTGTTCAACCACAACAAACACTGCCCTTCATTATGATACTCATCAGCCTCAGTCTACAAAAAGAAGAATGCAGCACACTACAAGCTTTAAAAATATTCAGACTTGAAATCAGTATCTCGATTCCTCCATTTGACCTTAAATCCACAATGGGCCTAATTGAAGACGTGGTACTAAAACCCTACATAAAGAAAACATTTAACTTATCTTTATTAGTTTCTGTGTACAGAGTCACGTTATCTCAATGCCAGAGAACAATATGGCAAGTAAAATACATAGCGAGTATCCAGTTAGCAGTAACCTGTACTTTAACTGTAGCAGTAATACCTCTACATAAGAAAAATTTTCGTAACTGAGGAATCCTGGTTTGGACTGGAACAGAAGTAATTTTCTTCCCAGTAGCTGGAACAGGACTATGTCTTGGATTTAGTATGAGAATAATGTTGATAAACTGCTGATATTTTGGTTGTTGCTACGTAGTGCTAACCCTAAGTGAAGGACACTTTAGTTCCCCATGCTCTGCCAGAGAGGGAGTGCACCAGAAGCCACGAGGGAGCACAGCTGGGACAAGGGCACACTCCATACCACAGAACATCATGACCAGTAGATAAACTGGGGGCAGCCTGCTGGGAAAGGCCAGTCACTACTGAGGGACAGGCTGAACATCAGTCAGTGGGTGGTGAGCAATTGTGTTGGGCACCACTTGGTTTCCTTTGGTGTTATTCACAGCCATTTCAAGGTATGAAAACTAGGTCGGTGTCAACATCTGCATTTCATTTCCTCGGCTAACCTTTCATTACCAAGATAATAACAGTCTAACTTACAATCTTCCTGTCCACACAGCTTTATGTAACACCCAAAACCACTTCCTAAAACCTATGGTTCAGTATTGCAAAATCACGCATAACAATGCCTCAAAAAATTCGAGATTATTTTTTTATTCTAACATATAGCTTTCCTTTTTTCCTTCTAAATAAGCATAATAAAATATCATTCACACTGTATTGCTATCATCTATACATCAAGGATGGAAACAAATGCAAAGGAGGCTAATAAAATGCTGCTAAACTGAAGGAAAAGTATTAGTGTTTGTTACTGCATATTTCATATTTTTTGAGTGGTCTGTTTGATTTAAATCACTGTGCCATAAAATGTGAGAAGTATTTCTAAACAGCTTACAACACTTCCATTTCACTTACTGATTAAACTACATCATCCTCTCAACTGTTCAGAATGAAATTAATTTGAAATGGATAATTGATGCAATTGTGCAGTATCTACAAATGCAATTAATCACTTGCTAAAGATGATTTTTAGGCAGTCAACTAATATGAAAATAAGAATCACACAGCTTCTTTCAATCTTGTCAATTGAAATGTATTTTACTGGACTGGTAAAAGATATTTTTCAACATAAGAATAGCTGTACGTCTTCAGATATTTTTAATAACATCCAAGTGGATTAATGTTTAATTAGCAGAGCACAAAGAAAAGCCATAATATAGTACGGCTTTTAGCAATTACATGACAGTTTCAGGAACCACAACAGCAGTATTTTTCCCCTCAACTACCAATGGATTTCTTGAATACTGTAGTGAGTTGTGATCTTGGCACTTCAAAGGATATTTTAAACCAAGGGCATAGACACTCTCCTGAGTATCAGTCTGGAGTAAGAAATTACTCCCCTAAATTGTTTGTTAAACTCTCTGCTGAGGGCTATCAATACAGCTGGACTGTACTGGTGGATTATATACACTCTGTTCAGTGCAAAAACTCCCCTCCCCAGCAGGTCACAGGGCACTCTGAGCCTGTGAAGCCAGGGAAGGGCAGCCACCTCCTGGGGGTTAAGTGTGAGAGGCAACCTCATCTACCTTCCCAATTACTACTGGCCCAAAGTCAGCAGACACCTTGGAGACCCTGCATTCTACAGGGGCAAGATATTGTTAATATCAGACACAGCTCCAAGGGAGCACCAGAGTCAGCAGGAACCAAAACCAGAGGAGCTTCAGTTCTACAATGATGCAAGCTACACCAGCCAGGTTCTCTCCTCTTCATTCCCACTGAGCTCTTCTGGACACGTTCAACTTCTGAATGTAAAACACACCTTGCCAAACCTTCACAATATTCTCCCTGACCCTTCCTGCTACACCTATTCCATTTTGTTTCATCTTAATGATTCAAAAATCTACCCGAGGAGTGTTCTCTGCTTGGAAAAAGCAACACTCTGTTTCTTAAAGTCCTACTCAAACAGTAAGCTCTTTATTATTAAGTGCACCAAGGATTATTTTAGGCCTGGAGAGCAAAATTGTTACATATGATTTTGGCAACAGAACTCCAAGAGTCCTCATACGAAAAACTTCTCTATCATAGAGGAAAAAAAAAAAAAGTCCACTAGTTATAACGTATTGGAGAGTTCACATCTACCCTTGGCAGTTGTTTTGCCTGGGTGAAGGGAAGGAAGAGGTGCACCTGAAGTGCTCAAGTACTTAAATTTGTGAAGGGTTGAGAGAAAAACATAAAAAATACCTCAGTTAAAAGTCTCCAGAAGTAGATTTCCTGCATATAAAACTCTGGACTTAAGCCCAATGTTTTTAAGAATCTCTACACTGAGGTGTGAGCAATGTCTTCCAAAACAGCAGAAAGCTGCTTTTAAAAGCATTGATAGTATATTGATAAATATTAGGATTTAACACCTCTACTGGCCAAGAACCAATTTTTAAAATAAAAGGAAATGTAGCAGTAAGGGTGAAAAAAACTCCAAACCAAACAACCCACCCACCAACACCAACCAAAAAACTACTGGAAACATAAGTAATATGGTATATGTTCACAACTTTTAGAAGCTGTAAATACTAGTATAATTACTGGAAGGATGCAGTAACTGGACAGCTGTATGACCACTGGCACCTTTAAAAAAGATATTTTTATTAGCCCTCTCCCCATTTATCATGCTGATTTTAGTTGTCTATGAGCTCTCCACCTGCACTGTAAGCCAACTAGACACTATAGAGCAATATTAGGAGGACACTGCCTGAGTCAGTGTATTTGTCTCTGAGGAAGATTAGTAATTTGAACTAATCTATGCTTAGAGCATTTAAAATATTTTGGCTGACCTGAGGCATGCTACTCTGCTAAGATATTAATATTTTTATTTTATTTATCTTGTAGTGTTTTCATTATACTTTAATATTTTAAGGACCATTGCTAAATTTACTGTCCAGAAATACATGGGTGGTCTTTTACTTATAAAGAATATTCATCAGTGCTATCAACAATTCAAGGCAGTAAAGAAGCAGGTGTTTCTGAGATAAAACTTGTGCTTTATTTTCTCTATCATCCATTTGGAGACAAAAATATGCATTCAAAAAAGTGCACAAACTTTGGACATTTGAGTTACTATATAAATTATTTGTAAGCAATTATTCCCATGGCAACAAGATTCATTTAAAAAGTGCACTATCATTAGCTCTACAAATGCACACTAATCCCTTCTCTTGGTTGGAAGCTGCCATTGGATGATTAATATTGCAAACACAGGAAGGAAATTAATGTTTCTACAAGAAAATCTACCAAATTTTCTCAGACCACAGGAACACCAGTATAACCTTTCCTGGCTTGACTCACTGTTTTAAGCCTTCCAAGACATTTAATTGACAGAATTTTTTACAAGATATTTACAAACTACAAAGCTGCATTTTGACTAATTTCTTATTTGTGCAGAGAGAAACTGATTGTTGGAATAACTTAATCTTGAAAGTAGCACTTACAGGACATCTAAATCTTACCTAGACAGTCTTATGTAGGATGGCACATCGCTATTTCACCCACAATTAGAATGTGAATTTTATTCCCACCACCTAAAACTACTAGTTCCAAACACTTAAAAAATCCCCAAAAAAACAAACTTAATGCACAATAAAGAAAACTTTACAAATGTAATTGCACGACTGAATCAAAACTTCCTTTTGTTTAAACTATATGCCCTTAATATTATCTGAAAGGCTTCTAAAAAATGTGTATCATCTAAAAGCTGAATGTACAAATGATACGTTAGCCTTCCATCTCCCAAAGACAGTGGAGGGAACAAAATGGGTTTCCAAAATTTAAAAATCATATCCATTTTCAAAGTAAAAATGTTTCTTCATTAAGATTATATTTGATATTTTGCTGTTAATTCTCTTTATGAATGGCATGGATAATGAGATGCTTTAAATACACTAGGTTGGTCAACAGGAATCCACAGATCCATTGAATCTGTAACAGCAAGGATAACCAAATTGCTACCATCAGCCTACTAAGCATCACTGAGAGCAGTGGCTGCACCCCCAAGCAGCCTGCTAGAGCCAATACCAAGCTTTGTCTTGGACCAACAATCTCTACTCATTGCTTTGGAACAGCAACATCAGTAGGATGCTGCAATGGTCTAAGAATGTTTTTTCTCTTACTTCAGCAGTCACTGTCATAGCTACATTTAAGCCAAGAAGGCAGTCACCTCAGGAACCAACACCAGACGAGACTATGAAAATGACTGCCCCTATCTTCCCAGATGCCTCTTTGTAACACTCCTCATCGGTCATAGCCTGAGATAGTCCCTGTACCAGTAATCACTGGATCACACTCACACCCAAAGACCACCCCAGTAAGGGCCACCTGGCCACCTCTCATCCCAGCAGACAGAGCTGTGCCATGGAATGCAAGGCCTGGCAGAGGCACAGCTCTACCCCTCCTGGTCTGGGCTTGCCCAGGGTATTATGTGTTATTATTACAGTGTATTATGCTAAGTTTTCCTCAGTGTGCAATGTATGCTAGTAATTGCTAGTTATATTACTACTATTCCTCATATGGGATTATCATAGTGGAGCAACAGCACTGATTAATCAATTAGAATGGATTCATTAGAGAAGAGATGAACGATAGGGCAATGTAATTGTGTTTACTGAACAATGGATGACAGTGTGCTTAAAGCCCAGGGTTTCTAATAATGATATATACATAATTTTATGAATATTTAGAACATCCTCACCGCAAAGCTAGAGAGACAACAATCAGCATATGACTGTGCAAGTAATGCTGGAGCCTGAAGAATGCATAGATGGGAGAGGCACAAGACAGATGGCAGTCAGATGAGTATTTTAGCTTTGACTAAATCTTTGTAGAACAGCTACACCATTTCCTATACTCCAGAATGCACAGGCACATCTGCACATTACAGTGGTCAACAGCATAAACAGCCAAAACCCCAGGTGTCTCAGAAACATTAACCAAGCCATATTAAGAATAAGAACACGAGAAAAACTGGCAGAACTTACTCTATGAAATAAACCAAAGCATACAAGGGTAACTTGGAAGCTTTTTCTCCAGCTGTCTGAGGTGTACATCCTTTATTGTTTGTCCTTGTCAATGGTTGACCACTAAGCTTACATTGGCCAATAAAGAACATGAACAGCAAACTCCCAGACGTGTCTCAATATATGATTAGTGCCCTTTAGGTACTAATGCAATAGTCAAAGACCCTTTCTCTGTGTAATGGTGGTATACAGACTAGCCAGTAATTCATGTGGATATCAAGAGATGAGACAAAAAGTAATTCCTGGAAAATATGGTGCACACAAGAGGTATTTAAATAAAGCTTCTGCTGCACTCTCACTGAAGGGAAAAAGACTAAAAAGGAACAAAAAAGGTTACAGGGGAAATACTTTGCTAAAAAGTTACAGTAGAAAATGCCTTCTACTATACTCCAGGAAATCAGAAATCATGACATAAGTCAAATACCAAGGTCCCATGAGAGACCCAGTCTACAGTGTGAAAAGGACCTGAATGCACTCAGAGATCCACTCATCTAGTATTGTCCCAATACACTTCCACAACATCCCAGGGAACCAGAGTTTGTGATTAGCACAGAGCTTCCTCAGCTTAGAATGCAGCCCTTGAATACAAGGTACTAAGAATTACATTGCCTATTTAGATCAAAGGCACTTTCATTCCTGCTGGGAGTTAAGTTCCTCCTTAACTTTGGGGGCTGCAAATTTATTTACTTTTCAAAAGATTCACACATTGTGTTAATTTAAAACTTACCAGTTTCCTTCATTCTAAGCGACTTATTGAATCAGTGACTAACAGTATGAGCATTGTCCTGCAGACATATGAATATTTAATTATTTTCTCCATACTTTTAGGGATGTTAGAGTCTCAAAAGAAACTTTTTCTATTTCTGCATACATACGTAAAAATACATGTGTGTCTATGTATGTGAATGTCAAAGTTGCAGATGAAGTTCTTCCAAAAATCCTGTCTGATCACAAACATTATATGGAGGTCTTCCAACCTATCTCAGTATAGGAAGGAATTAATTATTTTTAAAATATTCTCTTCTTGGCTCTGGGCATTCTACAAACCAAATTGTCCATCTTCATTCTCAACAAAACCTCCCCAACACTGCAGTAAGGAAAATATATGATGGCCTAAGGAAAATACAACACAAATTTGTCTTGCCAGGCCTCTATTTAACAGGCGAGCCCTAGACGACACATACTCCTAAATTACTCTGATGGCACACTTTAAACCAAATTCTAAAAAGGAATTTGCCAGAGAAAAAACAGACCATCTGTTTTGAAGATTTTTCTAAGGAACCATGAGAACATCTTAACCTACGGAGCATCAAACAAGCAAATCAGGGTTAACATGTTGTCTGAATCTCTTCAAAGAATTGACTTGCCTGCATCCAAATGGGAGAAAACACGCTGCCCCACATAAACCCCTTGATCTCAATCCCAATTCTCAATAGAAATTAAAGCAACTGTGTAGCATTTTAATTCTCTTGAACTGTATACAAACCCTTGTTTTAGCATCTGAAAGTACAGGCACATTTTTATCCTGAATTTATGAGTGAATATTATTAATAAACCTGAGCTGACTCCTGTGAGCCAAGACATTACTATCACTGGCTTATCTTAAATCTAGCAGGCAATTTAGACTAGAGACAGATCACCTGAGAATATATTGTTATTTCAAATAAATCCTTAGGAAGCATAATGGTATTTTCAAGCTCTCTTAGGGTTTTTAAAAGTCATCAGAAAATAACCTTTCCTAAAATGATCTGGTTCCATGTTAATTATTAACTACATCTTGAAATAACAGCACTGCTTAGTAAATAACTTGACAGCACTAAAAATTGCAGTGTAAAACAACAGGATTTATCACACGATTGAAAGGAAGCTGGGTGAACAAAATATCTTACACAAAAATATATCAGCATATTTGCTGGGAATAAAATAGAACAGCAATTAAAATACCTTCTAGATGAATTAAGCTCAGGACTCTTTAATGAGCACAATTGTACCCGCTAATCAGATTATGATGGGGACTCTCACAATCATGATTTTCTTTTAATCATTTGAAGAGAATAAGCAGAGGAAATCACATGGGTAACTTCATTTTCACACCACAAGGTTATTATCACCAGAAACAGCTTTTTTTAGGTTACAGGGGGACTTAATTGCACTGTAGCTGTTGACTAATAACAGCATCTAATTGCAAGAACAAAGGTCAGAGAACAGATTGCTGTTGCTTAGGTGAGCACAACAGGTGATGTGAACAAATGAGTAACTCTCCAAAGGACAGAAAGCAGCAGGAGTTTTTCTTGCCTATTTCTTGCATGTGTTCCTGGACAAACACGCCTGTTTCTATGCTTTTGAGAAAGGTGTTCCAAGAGAAGTGTTGGTAATAAAAAGGTCTTTCAGCGATATTCCAAATTTTTATTTATTTCTGTTTTAAAATAAGTATTATCAATTATATCAGTGATTTCCTAGAAACAAAATATCAAGAGACATGTTTAGTATATAAGTGTTTGCCACAAAGTGGAAGGAAGTAGCTAACCCGTCTCCTTGCATGCCTTTGTCGAGCTCTACCATTTCCTAACCTCTCCACACAAGATGTTCAAGCTGGTTTCAAATACACAGAGAAACTATACTCTGAGAGAAAACAGTTCCCTTGTTTCCAGTTCCTCAGAACTTGGAAACCAAAAGTATGGCACCAAATAGTAGAATAAATCAAGTATTCCTACCTAAGAGGGCCAAGGTCAGTTAAGACAATGACAGATGCACACAGTGACAATGTTCAGTACATCTGAGCTCTTTATGAGGCTTCTCAGCTAAGACATGTGAAGCCAGATTGATTTAAACATGAGTATTTCCTTAACTTACAATTCCCTTGATTTTAAGAAATGTGTTGACAGAAAATTTGATCGGCCAGAAAAGTTAACAAAGTTACGTATGTAAATTATTTAAGCTTTAAAACTTCTGTACAATATGCTTAGATACAAAGCATGGTACAGTTTTATTTACTAGTTAAATATTTCAAATACTTTTACTTATAAAGAAATTAAATGTTAAATTATCCAGCTCAGATGACAATTAAAAAATACTCCACCAACCAGAAAGTCTGGGAGACTGGCAGCATGCTGGGGGGTAAGGGTGTGGGTTGTTTCGTAAATTTTTTTTTTATTTGCCTCACTACTTAAGAAAACAAGATTACCTATGCCAAGTTCATCAAAATTTACTATTTAGGAAAGCAAATTTAAAAGCATTTTGTACAGTGGAGTTTCTACTGCTATAATATAAAAAAGCAAAGCTTTTTTTCTGAAGATTTTATAATTGCATTATAATAACCCAAAGCACTGTAAGCTACAAGCGTTTGCTTGCATCTTTCTTATATTGAGCACTACTAATCTGCATATTTAATGGCTCCACATCACTGTAATGCATTCTAGGTACTCACAAGGAAATACATTATCTTTTCTTTTAGAAAGAAAAGGTAGAAAGAAATAGCATCAATGAGTTACTTTGTGATGGAAAGAACAAGGTAGACTTCCTAAAGAAAAGCCTCTCATTCAGAGATGAACTTGACCAAATTCAAAAGCAACCAAAAGAAGCGTTCACTCCTTTCTTCTGAAACGGAGCTTAATAGTCCAAGACCTGATACATCCTCCAGGCAAGAGCAATACATCTTAGACAAGAGCTGCCCCAGTAGAAAACATGATCATGCAGGGCATGGCATTTTTTCAAGTATCTCTGTGTAATCTTATGCAGGGCTTTAAATTTAATATGAAAAAAAAGTACTGTGAATTAGGCTTAATATTTCAATAGGAACTACTCAATACATGAAACAAAACACTGAAATAACAGGATAATACTCATCTGTGTTGCTAAACTGATGTACTGCTGCATTTTAAGCTACTCAGAGCTTCTGCAATATACATTCAGTCCTGTACAATGGTAATGGAGTGTTCAGGTCTGGAGATCACAAATACAGCAGGGCCTGGGGAGCTGAACTCCAGCTCAAAAACTAGTCTGAACAGTTTCCTCAAGCATGACCTGCCTACAGCACAGTGTCAGGAGCACAGAAGGAGCCCAGGTTCTAAGAGGACAGAGATAAGGCTTTCTATTTGCTCTATCCTCTCCGAGCAATAACCTTTTCCTGGGTAACTTTCAAGAGAAACAAGTTTAGTAAGAGAATGTTCACTGGAACTTAGAACAGGAACCCAACCAGAACACTTTCAGGTATAATCACACTTGGTCTGGACTAAAAAATTGTTTGTTCTCTTTGTGCAAGTATCCCCATAGCTGTATCCAATTCCAATAGCTACAAGCACCATCAAGTCTGGAAAACACAAGAGGAAGGATTGAGGATGCTGAATGCAAACTGAAATAAAATTTGAAGAGCTTGGTTTTGTTTTTTTTTCTTTTTTCCTTAAGCCTGAACTACCTTACACAGTGCTAACAATCAAACAGGAACTGTTTATCATATGAAAGCAAAAATTATTTCTGTTGTTGTGGCTGTTTGGACATCTGATAGCCTCAGGCAACCCAAAGGGGCCCCAACAACAACAGCTCAACTTAAAAGTCAAAGGGCAGATACCTTTGAAGTGAGAGATGACACAGAAACAGCAGCAGACCTTGAAGTTTGGTCTGATAGAAAGAACCTGAGCACTTCAGAGTAAATCTCATTCATTCTCACAATTCTCTTGAAGGAAAATAGGCATATTTGATCAGCAATGGTGCTGAATGCCAGAAAACCTAACAGCAAAACCTCTTCCCACAAATCCATCCTCTATGGCAACAGGAGAGGCTACCGACAGTTCAGAGGGGCTCAGGGGTTTGGCAAACAGCAACAGAGAATGATTCTTGAAGTTAATGTTTTGTGACCTAACTTATTTTTATTTTATTCTCTAGTAAACATGAGGGACTGAGAATCTCTGTCAAAGAAAACATTAGCTGTTTCTAGTAAGAGGATCCTTTGATTCTTTAGCACCCAGGCTGAACAGGCATAGAAGTTTTTAGGTAAGAGTGTGTGAACACTACTGCTCATGAGCCTTTCAAACTAGTGGAAAGGACAAGACTGGATTTCCAGTTCTGCATTTGGATCAATTTTTAGAGCCCTACAACACAATTCAGGACTCAGATGAGGTACAGGTTGGAAAATAAAGGGCTTGGTCTAGGAGCAAGTAGTTTCAAACCAGAAGCCTGCAGCTGCATCTCCCAGGTCTTGACTTGGATCCTGCACTGGAGGTGATACTGCATGGAACAGGAGAAAGAAAATGGCAACTACCTTTCTCCTGGGAAAGCGGAATACACGTTACTACTGCAGAGGTAAGACTGTGGTCTCAGGAAAGGACCTCACCCTGCCACTTTGGAGAAATCATGCATTTTTGTGCAATTGCTGCTTCTCACCAGTAAGAAGAAGTGCATTAATGTGGATAAAAGACTTCCATAGGGACGTAAAAGTTGTTACACATTACATGATTTCAAAGCTGGTCTAGGGACAAAGACTTGTCATTCCCTTTTAAAGCAAAGATTAATAGTAACTGTGCACCCAAGAGTTGTAACAGTAAGAGCATATTTGCCACCAGCATTTTTTATTTTATTGCTGCTGACAATTACTTCAATTTGTGGTCAACAGACCTCTAAATTCCTTGACTTTTAGAATGTCATAAAAAGAAACTAAAGATCTAGCATAAGATAAGTCTTCACTGGAAAATTTTCGGGAGTCAACAAGCCAAAAAAAATGAAGTTATAAACCATACTTCAGATTATAAATTGGTTGGCATTTCTGACACTGACAAAGACAATTACTTTTTTGGGTGTTTTCTTTTTAGTGAAAGGACAGAAAATTCCTGGCTTTTGTTTTTCAGAGATAAAACTGAAATGTACCAAGGACTGCTGCTGGTTTTCCTTCTGGATTCACTTCTGATTTATTTATAGGAGGGCTTTCTACCTTTACCTGCAAATGTCACAACTGAGCTAGTGACTTTTATACAGTTTCTTGGTTTAATAACTGTGGTAGTATAGCACATGTTCTGCCTTTGCCCCTCTCCGAAAATAAACAAAACCTAATCAGGTCTAAAAACTAGTTTATAGCACTGTTCATAGCAAAGAGAAAGAGTTGGGCACAGATAACCTAATTTTCACCTGTTTCTGCTTACTGCATATACACTAACTCAATTTAGATTGATCTGCTAATGTTTGCACACTTACTACAGTGGCACAAGGGTACTACATCCATTCAGCTTATTTTTAAAAAAGACAAACCAAGATGAAATGTTGTTCATACTCCCTTTTAATTTTATTTTAGCTCTTTGTTTATCTCTTCACTTCAAAGCAGTTCCAATATGAGGCACAGTTTCAGTGTGACAACTTTGTAAAATTAAAATAGAAAAAATGTGCCAGCATCAATCTGCTTTACATTGGAAAGCACAACAGCCTTGAGACAGAAATGACGACTTGTGAGAGTAAGCTATAATGAACCTAGAAGTGCTATCTGCAGTAGGAAAAATATATTAGACTGGAGGCTGAGCACTCCTGAAACTATTTGTCTTCTTCAATAGGAGTCTCCTGTTCCCCAGTTGCAGCATACAGCCAAGTCTGACTCCAAAAGCAAGGGAAAACTATCAATATGAATCCCACAATTCTGATGGCTAGAATTTCTTATTTGACTTGGAGCTACTTAGAGTCCAAATTAAAAAAAAAAAACAACAACCAAAAAACCCCCACAAAAACCCAGCACAGAATAAAGCTGAGTCTGCAAGGGACATCCGCTGCAGCAGGTGACCCAGTCAGGGCACAGGCCCAGGGGTGGGAGCCAAGGCTGGCCAGCAGCTGCACAGAGATGAGGCTGAGCCAGCCCGTCTGCCCTAACCCTGGCGCTCTGCAGGAGCAGGGCAGGGGAAACAGCCCAGCACCCAGGAGGACACCAAACCTGCCAGCTCCATCCCCAGCTCTCCAATTCAAAGAAGCCCAAAAAAAAAAACAGACAAGCACATATTGCTTAATAAATATTGTAAATATTATCCTAGTTAAAAGCGAGGCTACAGAGGGTCAAGGGGCTGATCCCAACAGTACCAATCAAGATCCATGCAGGTGCATCCAGGTAGCCAGGTCCTTCTAAAATTTCAGTGTTGCTGGAAAAGAAGTGTTACTCTCTAGTAAGCTGTATCATCAGACTCCTTTGCACAGACATCCTTTCATTACCTGTGAACGGCAGTATATTGATCCAGTTCCTATTCTTTTCACAACAATGTACCTGAGGCACAAACTTAATTCACTTAAAATACATTCTGGGCAAAGGGCATCACATGAATATATATGCTACATAAGCATTTATAGCATTAGTGGGTACCATGACCTTACACTGCTTTCCAAAAAACATGCTTTCAAGCTAAAAAGAGCTTCCAGCAACCACTCCTAATAGGCAGAGACATTTTTCTGTCTTCTACTTGAAAATTATTTTTTTTCCACTAAGAGCTGGTGGAAGCTATAAACTTGCTTTCCAACTTTAATGTGTACCTTTTAACTCAATAAATGTTCACCAAAAGTCTAGATTATTTTAACTACTTAAAAAGAAAAATAAACCTATTATAAACTGCATATATCACACCAAAGAGTATTTTCTCCCTTGATTTTTGCTGTCCAAACTAAACAGAGGTGCCAACCAGCCCTGAATGTGCATATTTGGTTGTTACAGAATAAAATACTAGCAACAATGGAACAGAAAGCTAGACCTGAAGAAATATTATTTATTAAAGAAATAATAAAAAAGTATTTATATGGCAGTCAACATCATATTTATGAATATAGAATAATATATAACGAATCCTAAATATTGAATGATTTCAAGAAGATTTAAGTAAAACTAGAATCTGCGTGTTAGTCCTGACCTTAACAGGGAACCAACACCAGAGTCTGATTACTATAACAGTAATTTTAACAGAACTAACATCAATAATTTGATATTTTAGACACTTATGTAGTATTATAAATACATGTAATTGGCAGCAAAGTAATTTGCCAAAAGTGTTATAATCTTCTGGCATACTGCCAACATTATTTTTTTGAAAATCATTTTATTTATGAGTGCATGCATCTGGTTCTAATGAACTAACCTTACCTGGTAATATCAGTGTTTGTGTAACTGATGACATTAACACAATAAAGTTATCAACATGCCTCTCAAAACAGCCTTTTGAAAGTGACAACTACACACAAACTAGACATTGAAAGGCAAAAAGGCAGAAAATCACAGCCGGGCATTAAGCAATCATTTGGTTCAGTGTTTTGTAAACTCAATGATAGCTTTGTTATCATTAACATGGTAATCTCTAATCCAACAGTATTTCTTCTGTTAACAATTTTTTCCTATTTTCTGAAGTGCTTCAAATAACAAAAAACACACTATAGATTCCCTTCTGTGTACTAACTAGACTGCCAATTTGACCATAAGAGCATCCATTTCATACCATCCTGTTACCAATGCATTAATTTGCCTATGAACAACAATCCAATTTCCCCTTCTCTTCTGAGTGATGGGATGTAGCATTTTCTGAGGTTTAATAGCAGCGAATCAAAGACAGAATGAGCTGAAAACTGAAGTGGAACTGACTTCTTTTACCCCAAGTTAATTCTGCTATTTAGAAGTTTACAGGGCAATTAGTAAATAATAAAAAAATTGTGTAAGAACTTTTCTAGCCCATTCTGTATGTCTGTCTCTACTCCCCTGAACCTTCTTGGTAGGAACGGAACAAGGACTTACAGCATTTTGCAGTTTTTCCACAAGGAGCAAAACATTCCTATCCTAGGTGTTCTTGCCACTATACAGCACACCACCTCAATAATCAACATTTTCAGGATATCATTTGTAGAATAGTCTTCCCTCAGATATACAACATTACTGAATTCACTCTCTCAAACAGAAATCTGAAAACATCCAAGGCAGTACTTAATATGCATGAAGGAAATGCGGATACATTTATACATCAGTCACACTGATCTTGTAGCTGGTCTTAGTGCCACAGAATTTCCACCAATACCATTACTTAAAAAACCTCACACCTTTGCAGAAACACTCAGCAATATCTGATACCTATGGTGGATGCTTCACAGATGTGAGGAAAATGTTCCTATATTCTTTTAAAACAAATATACAGTTAAGATTATATTCTTTGGCTGAAAAGAATACCACTACAGGAACTTCTGAGCAACAAACACATTTGTCAGTGAAAACTGCTGTATTTCACAGCCTTGATTTTTAAGATGAAACACCCGTATTTTGGCTACATCTTTTAAAACCAAATTGAAGGGGATATCTTTCTTCCTGCTGATAAAGAATTTTCTTTCTCTTTGTAACTTGAAATCCATTTAATCTGTTTTTTCCCAAGCCTCTCCTCCTTTTATCACACTTGCAATTTCTCATAGAAGTGTTTAATAAAATTCCCCTTGGAATATGTATGCCTCTTCTGCATCAGAAAGAATTCATTTGGGCTTTTACAGAAAGTGCCAAAAGATGAGGCAACAAAGACTAACTGGCCTTTGCTCAGCAGTGCTGCTTGCAGAACTTGCTTTACCCCAAAACAATGTATTTGTTTGATTCTCATTTTGGTGTTTGAAGGATAGAAAAACATATGCACATCATAAAAGGGAGGGGTGGGGACAGAGTGAATGTCCCATCTGAGGAACCTTCTCCATACTCCTTAGACTGACATGAGACCAGGTGAAAAGAAGGGGTTTCCTTTTGTTTCTGCAAAGCTGACAGACGTATTATGAAATTGATTGTACGTGTAAACTCCAAAAAGCACAGGAAAGAAAAAAGAGGAGGCCAATTTATCTCCACAGGTGTTAAATGTGTAATCATCTCAGATGCACCGGTCTTAGGTCAATGGAGCGAGCATGCTACAAGACACAGCAGCTCTTTCATTTAAGGTCCAAGTTCACGTCACTCTAAGACAGTTGCTTAACAGACAACAGCGCAAATAAATACCAACAGAGTAATTCTAACTCTAAGATGCTGTGATATGCTCTCAAAGATACCATGGGATGTTTCAGTGCAGTCACATTACGTGGTACAGTTCAAATACAATAAATAAAGTATTACAGCACCCCTTGGGACTGACACAAAAAGAAGCTTTTTACTTAAATTCTAGAGAGGAGCTTGAGAATCCATATTGAAACCTCTATTAAATCAAGGTTTAAATCAAAATAAATTAAAGGCAAAACTTATTCCTACTAGTACTTTAAAGTAGACAATTAATTTTTTTTAAAAGCACAAGCCACTACTCAATTTGATTGTCAAGGAAAAAAACAAACCAAAAATCTTACAGGAGCAACTGTTCCTATAGGCCTCTCTTGAGGGGCTTTTTTTCCCCCTTATGATATACCGCTTGGAATGTGAACTGAAAAATACGGTTCTTAGGATCTGAAACGTGTCATAAGAACAACTGTGCCAAGTGAGGCCACAGGTATGTCCATCTCTGAATACCAGGGTGCCTCACAAACTGTTTACTGTCCCTCATGGTACAGAGAAACTGCAACAACAATTTGCTCTTCAATCAACACAGTTATTCTACAGTCTACTCACTTTCTTTTAACTGAAGATTTGCATATTTACCATGTTGTTTATTTCTTAATTTTATTTATTTAAAGTTATTTCAGAGAGTCATGCTGCTGTCGTTACAACAAAAGGTCACAATAGACTTAGAGGCCGGAAGCAATCATTGCAATTACTGACAAAAATCAAAGGTGGGATGTTTGGTCCAAATCCTGAAGCTCACTGACTCACCTTTACTGTTTTAGTCTATATTCACAGTGATCTTAGTTTATTATTCGAAACCCCAACATGTCAAACACCTGCAATAGCAAAAGCATGCATTATACAGAAGCACTAAAATATTCCTCCCCTCATTCCACTTGTCAGTGTCAGAAGTTTCATAGGCATGGAGTAAAATCAGGACCTGTTGCCACAAAAAAAAATCCAACTGAATGTGCAAGATTCAAAAAGCACTATGTTATTATTACAGCCCAAAACCCTGTAAATCCAGATTAGATGAGACATCAGCTACACAGGAGAAGAACAATTCTCCAGATTAAAGTGTCTCCAACAGGTTGGGTAATTTAGTGTCAAAGAGGCCTTGCCTAACAAAATAAATTAAAAAAAAAAAATCACATCTCCTTAAGAGTGTGAATAATTGTCAAACTTGTAAGAGAAACAAAGCCTCACTTCTGGAGAAATACAAATACTAACCAAAACAAGAGTAGAGCCTCATACATCAGTGCATTGCAAGATGACATATTAAAAAATACCAAACGAGTTTTTTTCCTAATGTCACAGCAACATTTCTGTCTAAATATCAAAGATCTCTGCCATTATTTCTAGTTGTCCTTTAGATTGCTACATTCATGGGAAAAGTTACTTGGTAGTGAGCATTTCAGTAGGAACTGACTGAGAACCTATTTTATTGTAGCTAAATGTTTCTAGAGCTTGACAGCAAATAATATGCATGAGCCATGTTCATGTTGACTGTCATCTTCCACTTTTAATTTGACTGTCAGACATAAAAATAACCTGCTAATGTTTCATTCCAAATTCAGCACCATGAGCCTGTTGCATAAGCTGCCCACTAAAAGCTGTTCCAGATTGAATGACAGTATTTTGTAGGACCCCAAAGATATAGCTTTAGAGATGAATATGTGTCAACAGCATTGACAGCATGACCCTTTTTCCCTTTTTTTGACAACAGTTCTTATTTCCATCCTATAATTTTGCACATTCCTTATAGGATAGGCCACACAGCAAAGAGTTTCACTCTCTTAGCCATCTTCCATCACCTGCAGTCTCATCTACCTGACTATACAAGGCAGAGGACAAAGGAGACAGGTTTATAAACAATGAGATATTTTCAAAATTACAGCCAAGGCCTAAAATTAATTTGAAAAAGGAAAAAAACCCAGCACCCTACTAACATGAGTTTCAGAATGCTGAAGAGTTTTGATTTTTATTAGAGATACTTTCTCTCAGGAACAGTCAGTAATGTCTCAGTACTTCTCTCACTGGAAACAGGCTTTAGAAAACAACCTGTTAACAATGAATAACAACTTCTACTGATTGTACCATTTTTTATGATAATTTATATACTATATTAACATCACAGAACATTCATTATTACCTCTTATTAGAATAGATCACAAAGTCTACTTATCCTGCTCAAATAAAAATACGTAAATTACTCCCACTGCTCATCTTAAACAATACAGGTAAAACAATACTTCCTCTGACACACAGGCTGTGCAAGGAACATAAAGAGGATTTCTACACACACAAACACACACACGTACTGCTTTGCACCTTCAAAAGAGAAAATTGCCACAGGGCACTTCTGTCCTTTTTCAGATTAACAATTTAGTATTCTGACAAACATTGAATTTACATGTCTTAGTTTTTCCTCTACAATATAAAATAATTTCTCTTTGACACAAAATGCTACAGCACACAGTACAAGGAAGGGGGGGAAAAAAGGCAGTGCAAGGTTGAAAGGCAGCAGAGAGAATAAAGAAGGAATGGCTTTTGTTATTTCGACAGCCCTCAGCTCACTGCATAGTTGGATTTATAATACGTTCTCTAAGAGCAGGAGTTTTCATGGTGTAAGAGTGCCACACAGCTCTGGTTCCTGCAGTGCTCACACCAATAACTTCAAAACTAACTCAGTGCAGATGTCCCTATGATCATCTAATCAGACATCAAAAGCAATACACTGACAAGCTCCTGTGCTGATTAGAAGTGTTCTATGTATGTTTCACAGTGTAAACAGACACACAGTAGTTGCTTTAAAAATGGATTCACCCACAACAGAATTCCCTTTCGGGAACTGTTTGGAACTCCCCAGCTGAACGACAGAAAATCCTTTTAAAACTCCCCAGATCTTCTCTTCAGCTCCATATTGCAGTATTTCAAGAGCAAGAGTTAAATCGTTAATAGGAAAACTTTTACCAGAAAAAGTAAATGCCTTCCAGAATTTAAAAACCTTGTTATTCTGAATGACAGCCTGAGACCACACCACATCAGGGAAGCAGTCTTGCCTTTACCCTACAACACACATGGTAATATCTAAGATGTATTTCCATATCCACTTTGATGTCTAATTATTACATGTGAACAAGCATGGATTTAAAGCATTACAAGTGCACTATCCTTCCAGCACTGCTAGCTCCTGAAAAAAATACTGTGTTTCTCCCAATACCTGGCTTCCTTCTCAGGGTCCACCTCCTGCAATGAGTAAAGAGTGCTTATAAGAAAGAGGGGGACAGAGTTTTTAGTAGAGCCTGTTGTGACAGGATAAGGGGTGATAGTTTTCAACTAAAAGAGGGTAGATTTAGACCACATATAAGGAAGAAGTTTGTTATAATGCAGGTCATGAAACACCAGAACAGGCTGCCCAGAGAGGTGGGATATGCCCTGTCCTGGAAACATTCAAGGTCAGGCTGGACGGGGCTATGAGCAAGTCGATCCAGTGGAAGATGTCCCTGCTTACTGCAGGAGGGATGAAACTAGATGACCTTAAAAGGTCCCTACCAACCCAAGCTGTTCTATGATTCTATCACATAAATACGGGAGAATTTCATATTGAAATTGTAACACATACAAAAGGACCAGAAAGTAAAACTACCTGACCTAGTCCAGTGAATATACTGGACCAAAGTTCTATCTTGTAAAATCAGACAGACAAAATAATCCTCACGGCAGTGCACTCTGTTAGCTCAAGTTTTAGCAGAAATCTGCTGAATCAACCCAAGTTATAAACTCTACGGAATTATGCCACCACTGTGTCAAAAAAGACCTTTCCTGCCCTGCTCTACTTTCAAATAGCATGATTAGATGAACTAATCTTTCTGGAGTTTTTTTCTAATAAAGTACTCACACATTTTGAAAGTAATACTGTTTATCTCACCAAATTTAAAGCATGTCTTTATGCTTACATATGTATATAATATTGTATAAAAAAGGAACACATGATGAAGCTGCATCCTTACACACGTGGACATTATGCTAATCCGCAGACTCTTAATCAGGAAGGCTAATACACCACAAGCACAATTAACAGCCAGAAGAACCAGAGGAGGTTTTGACCCTTTTTAACAAGAGCTTGAAACATAAAAATGTTCTAATTATGTATCAACCTTATTCAAAATTGCAAATTACAGGTCCACAATGCATAAAATACAGTCAATTTCCAGTTGTATCTAGGAAAAAATTGAAACTCTATTGAGCCACTGGAGCAGCTCTTCAATTGATCCAGCATCTCATTGTATCTTTAAATATGGATAATTACAATTTAATCAGCCAATCCCATTGATTAGCTCCAAGATAACCTAAGTATTTATCCAGAAAACATGTGACTATAAAAGAAAGTCATGCAGAAGAAAACATACCATAATAATCAGCAAGTTAACAAGAGGGGGTGAAACCTTAGTCACACCAGAATTAATGCAAAATTCCCATCAATTCAAATAGGATCACAATCCTCCATCTACAACTCATGACAGATCAAGTCTTATAATAGTAGAGGAAGTCTGTCCCTGGGCAAAAAGAGAGACAAGCAGAAGTAACAGCTCTGGAAATGAAAGTTCAGATGTTGCAATTACAGATTAGCAATTACTATCATAATGAACGGTACTGAGCAGAAGCAGCAAAATGCATTGTGGTCCCTAACACCAAATCAACAGAACCCCACAATTCAAACTTGCTGCCTTGCTGCATCTCACTTGTACCATGTTGGGCAGAGGGATCCAGTCAGGAACTTCAGTCGGTGAAGAGAACCTGAAACTGCTGCTCCTCTCAGCAAGCTGGGGACAAGTGTTGAGAAGTGTTAAGTGCCCCAAGAAAGCTTGTTTCTTCTGAAAGGTTTCAACCATCTCAATCCCCCTCCATGGCCTCACTTCAGATGAGATCCCTAGTTGAAGACTACATGCCCATTGCTAAACCCACTTTCTGAGGCCAGGCCATTTGTAAACAAAAAGCAGCTGGAATGGCCCTTGGCTATTACTATAGCAAAGCTATCGACACAGAATTTTTCAGCGAAGTAGAATTATAGAATCCTAGAATGGTTTGGCTTGGAAGGGACCATAAAGATCATCTAGTCCCAACGCCCCTGATATGGGCAGGGACACCTTTCACTAGACTAGGATGCTCAGAGCCCCATCCAGTGTGGCCTTGAACACATCCAGGGATGGGCATCCACAACTTCTCTGGGCAACCTGTTCCTGCTTCCTTGCAGGTCCTCTTCAAGATACTGGAAGGTTGCTATGAGGTCTCCATGCAACCTTCTTTTCTCCAAGTTGAACAGGCCCAGCTTTCTCAGTTTGTCTTCACAGAGGAAGTGCTCTATGCCCCTTATCAACTTCATAGCCCTCCTCTGGACTCGCTCCAACAGGTCCATGTGGTTCTGGTGCTGGGGACCCCAGAGCTGGATGCAGCACTCCAGGTGGGGTCTCACGAGAGCAGAGCAGAGAGGCAGAATCCCCTTCCTTGACCGGCCATGTTTTTTTCCCAGCCCAGGATTCAGTTGATTTTCTGGGCTGCAAGTGCACGTTGGTGGCTCACGTTGAGTTTTTCATCACTCATTACACCCTCAAGTCTTTCTCTGCAGGGCTGCTCTCAATCACTTCTCTGCCCACCCTGTAGGAGTGCACAAGTACATTAAACTAATTCTGTGTCCCTGAAGTCCTCTCTGGATACCTAGGAAAGGAAGTTTCCATTTTTGAAAGCCTGGTCAGGGCTCTGTGATCCTAACTAGGCAGAAGAGCAAAACAGTTGCTTTAATAAAGTAAAAACTTCACTAACAAATACTTTTTCTTCAATAACAAATTCAGAGGTTTGTTATCCCTATTTTTCCCTGATTACTATCTAAATTTTTCAGTGGCAGCTATCACAATAAGGAAAGAGAGGTTTGGATGAAAAGAGAAACTCAAATTTTGTACCATCTGTTAAATGACTTCCAGTCTGAGGGAACAGATGCTGGACTTCACTATTGGTTTTTGATTGATCTAGAAGTATTTTGTTAATTGGAGCTAAAACTACAGCTAAGATGTGTCAGACAAAAAACAGGAAAGAATAGCTCAAATTCTTATCAAAATACCTGGTCACTCAGAAAATATTTTGTTATTTTGGTAATCATTATATAGCATTAAAAAAAAAAATCTTTCTTTGAATAAATGGGACATCATCTGAAAAACAGAACACATGGTCTGCTTGATGCCATAAATACTGTGAACATCTCAAATGGTTCATCAGGTTCAACCAGTTCACCTGAATGGGATAGCAACTTTTTTTTTTTTGTATTACTGCATGTTTGCTGACCTGTTTCATGCATTACTCATGGTACAACTGAACTGCACTTTCCTAGGTAAATCAGCACTGTCTTCAGAGAATCCCATGGTAGTCACCTCTCAAAAAACTGATGAACCACTGGTGTACCAGCACATACCACGTAGGACAGCATACAGGTATTTCTACATAGAGCTGAAGTGCCAGTTACACATGCGCCAAACACCAAAAAGTCAGAAGTGCCAAAACAGCTAAACTAACTATGAAAGTCAGTTTCTATTACAAACTAATTGCTGAGATAATCATGGCATAAATACAGACACTTAATTTTCACTATATGCACTGAATAATGTTTCGTCTATGAACAGCTCTGGATTTTCTAACTTGCATGTGACTACAAGGAAGCAGGTTCATGTGGAAAAAACCACTGGTTCATGGCAAAGGAAATGCAGTATTAGTTTTAAATTTTCAGCAGCAATGTACAGATAAAATTATTTTTTTCTAAATACTGGTTTAACACTTGAGTGGAAGACCATAGCTATTTCTGAAATGCAGTGTTCAGTTGTTTGTGCCATGTTTTTTTTCATTTGTTAGATATTGATTTTTCTGCATGTTTTAAAACAATCTGTACCTAATTGAACCTATGTTATTTAAGCTTTCCCAGAGTATTATGCCAAAGCATATTTTAGTATGATTGACGATGAGAGCTTTAGAAATGGTACCATTGCAAAAATAAGAGCTGGTGCAATGTATTTTTCTGTAACAGATTTTCACTTTCACCAAAAAAAAGCAAACAAAAAACCCTCTTTCAACTTTCTGGGCCTTCCCCCCTCTGGCCTTACACAATATATAAAAAGAAGTCCTCCTCCACTCCTGCCACCTGCCCAGCTTTGATTGTCACCCCTACAGGTGACAGAGAGATGCTCTGTATTTTAGCACAGAGAATTCCTTTTTGCCTAGAGGATTCTTGTGTACTGATGCAAGTCAGTGAAGCATGGCGAGGTTTTAACCTCCAAGTATTACTGCAATCCTCATGTAATGGCATAAAATGCACCTGTCACCACTAAAATTATATTTAAAAAAACAACTCAACAAAATGCTATCTTTCTCTCCTTGACGGTCTACAAAGCATTCAAAACACATCCTAGAACGAAACAGATTTCACTTATTTGTCCATTTTTTTGCCCATTTTCATGGTTATAAAATAGCAGAGGTCAGCATTACGTACCAATATACTCACTTTATATATTTCTCAGCTTTGCCAAGAGTGTGAGATCTACACTGTTAACCAAGAACTCTTCTTTGTACTTTCATTTATCAGACTAAGTCAATATTTCATTAATATGTAAATACTTGCAGCAAACATCAAGAAAAACCTCTCAGCTCAAACAGGTCTGACAAATGATGCAGAACTTTGACAAAGTTCAGCCCCCTGTAACATCATAATGTACTTGGAGAGTCACTAGGATTTTTAAAATTGCACCACTTAGCAAATAACACAAGCCATTGTAAAATAAGGTGCATGGAAAACATTTAGATGGACACGCATTTGACCACGCAAAGAGAAACAATAAACAGTCAACTAAAATTCTGTGTTAGCCTTCAGAATTACAGTGTTAAACTGAGATCCACAGAATGTATTTATATGCAAGTCAACTGACTTTGTATTTACTTCCTTTATTTGCATAAACTCGAAGTTTGGTCTTAAATACACATTCAGCTGAAAGGTTCTCACCTCCAGCACGTGTTGCTGAATCCCAGTTCTTCCCCTACTCCCTAATGTGCCAATATAGCCATTTGTGGAACCCTGCTATAAACTAGTTCTGATCTCATCTGAAACATTCCTCTTGCACCAAACAAAGAGACTCGGAGCTTCTGAAAGTTGTTTTGTTTTGAAAGAAAACAGTGATAGACTGTTTTGCACAGCTGGGAGCAGGGAGTGAACTGCAACACTGTATAGAGAAGCTAAAGGGGAAAAAGCGTAAATTCCACAAGCAAATGAAAGCAGCACCATCATTTAAGCCAGAATTCATGTGGTCTAAAGTAGAGCAGAAGTAGACAAACACTGAAAACACTAAAAACATAGCTCTATTGTGCTTGATACACTTATGTGTCCCTGCTGACATTCAAAGGTTCTAAAGAATTCCATTGTTTTATAAGTCCACATACAAAGCTTCAGGTCTTAAAACTGCACAGTAAAATATGTGGTCCAAGTGTGACCAAGACAGCATCACTTTTAGAAGATTAAAGACAGCCTGCAAAAACATACAATTAAGAGTTACTGTATCCTCACTGATCGTGGCTTTGCAATAATAGTTATTAATAACTGTATTGAAAAAAAATTTGTCCTCAAAAGGGAAGAGTGAGGCTGTAAAGCGGAAAAGTGAGATAAAGAAGAGACCATGTAGGATAGTAGCAGGCTACTAAAGATGACAGGAATGCCATGAGGAAACAAAGGAAATGAAAAAGCATGCAAGACCGAAGCAGCAATGGCAAACTGGACAACATGAAACTGAACAAAGAAATAATTGCTCAAAGTTCAGTTCATATTCCAGTGACTTATGTCAGCATTGAGCTTTATGTAAATCACTTATTAAAAAAACCCAAAATAACAGAACCACTGTTAATTGATTGAATTATCTGAAATAACTATTTTTTCAGAGGAAATTTTCTTCTTTATAGAAAATGAGTATGATGCATTTTGTTTTAGATACAAAAGCATACACAGCTTAAAAAACTACTATACACCAACATGTAAGAAAAGTTTTGGTCTTAAGGAAAAGGTGAATTACATGACACCTACTGCCACAACATGCTTGAGGCCATGCTCACTGGGATGAGAAGCACTTGGGAAGTCAGCAGGTGGGGCCAATGCTGGATCACTGCTCCGTCGTACCAGAAGTGGTGTGCCTACGAGACAAAAGAATTCAGTGGTTCAAGTATGCACAAGGGAAAGCTTCATGTGGTTAAATAAGAGACATGTGCAGCACTTAAACATAAGGTTACTTGTGGAAATATCCACTTGTTAAATTATTAGATTTGATACGGTTGTACCATTTTGGATTTACTAAGCTAAAGAAACTATACTATTTTTAAGCACTGTTCTATATAAACTTTCATCCATGAGCTGCTAAATCAGGTAAAAACTGCTGACAAAGAGGAGAGAAAAGCACCTTCTCATAGAAACAAATTACTAGTTGAATGTATCTATGACCACAAGTACCATCAAGTTTTAACAGGGAAATCATATACCTGCGCTAAGGAATACCTGTGAGCACAGGAAGAATTAGACTACTATGGTTAATTCCTACAACTGGTATTAGTTACACAACCAGAACACTGTCTAAAGCCTTTCACTTCCCACTAAGGACAGCTCTCACCGTGCTATTCTGCATTAATCCACTAAACTGGGATATCACAATCTCACCTACAACTGTTCCTTACTTTCTCCTGGTCTATGTCCAAAGGCTGTACTGAGCAACTGCTTGTCTCTCCCACACCAATTACACAAGCTGCATTTAACCCATATGGAAGGTTGCTTTGAATATGATGGCATGACCATATACACACTCATAAATTTTCCTTCCAGAAACTCACAAGATGCAACAGTCCATCACCACTACACCTCTGTACTTCCCCCACCTGAGACATATAAATGACAGTTCAGGCACAAGAGGCAACTGAGGGATAACTTCCTATATTAACCTCATTTAGTATGTACCATGCCTTGGGTTGGCTCTACAGAAGCAACTTAAATATGGGTATAAAGAGAGGAGGGAGAAGAAATTTAATTCACAGCAGATCTGTCTCCCACTGCTGACTGCCAGGATTGCCAGGGAACAGACACAGGCCGTGGCAGCTGTTTGAGAAAAGCTGAAGGCTGAACAGCTTCTACTTGCAGGCATCTTCAATTAGACTCACCAGCTACTTATGCCTACTCATGTGCTTTCCAGGTATAACTTCAAAGACTAGTCAGCAGCTTCCAGCAGCACAGGTGTCCAGTTAACAGAGTGCACTACAAAACACCTTTTGCAAAACTTCCATGTGGGACAAGAGGGAAAACATCTTTAAGAACACCAGAAAGCAATTTTTCACATTATCTAAAATAAAATTAAACAAAAATCACTTTTTTCCTCCAAGCCTTTCCGAAGTAATTCGTCCATTAAAAAAAAAAAAAAAAGACTATAATATTGGTCTAAGACAACAATTTTTCAAAATTTTCAAGTGAGTGAAATTAAGATTATAGCTGTCAGTTATAAGACTAATTTATAGAGGCTGGGGCTGATGGCAGATGTAATTACTAGATCTACAAAAGAAGTTTGAACATGGAACAGTTTCCTCATCAGATGCTAACAAAGCTAGAGTGACTGTACCACATTCACTTCCAGCACAACTTTGTCAATATAGCTGGAATAAATACCAGCACCTGATATTGAAGAGCAACCAGAGAACCCAACGCTCTCACCCTTCCTCACAGTGAGCAAGTTTTTATAGACCCCTTCTAAGTTCACTTTGGCAGGAAATCAGTAAAAAAAGCAAAAGTAAGACTTATGTTTGTGTCCTGGTGTTGAGGGAATGCTTAAATGTCAGAAGGTGAATATTGGGTTTTGTGCCAAGTGATTATCGTCTTTGTACCAAGAGCTTTGCATGTTTTTACAAGGAGGTGATGAAAAAAAGGATCGATCACGAAGCTTACCTATTTTGTGTGATTTTCCAAAGGTGTCACTAGGTCCAAATGAACCAAGTCTCTCCACTCAAATGTTCTTGTTCTTCACATGAAGCTGATGAAAAATTTGTTTCCCCTCCAGGCATATTTGATAAGAAGGTGTATAAAAGCTAAAGCCAAGTTACTCCCTTCTTTAAGATAAAGACTTACTCCTTAAAATAATTTCTGTGTATGTCTAAAGCTTCTGGTGGCCTCTATCCAATTTTTTGTCTCTCTTCAATGCAACAGTTTGGAAACAGATGCTGAGACATTTTTGTGTGATTCAACATAATTTAGTCTCCAACTCCTTTTGACATAAACATGAACAGTACAGAGAAACTTCTGAAAACCCTTTGGACTGGTATTTTTATTTGTAAAACTTGCACAACTCAATGGCCATACTGTTCCTTACCCTCTTCAAGGCCATCATCCCAGCTGCTTTCCTCATTTCTGTCCTCTTTTTTCCACAGTAACTGGAAGAGGGTACAAAAAAATTCCCCACAGTCAACTAAAGAGGTCAAAGATGGGAAAGGAGGAGGATAATGAGTGACCCCAGCCAAACAGATTATTTATATCAAGATCACTCCTCCTCCCAAAGCCAACACTCTGAAATTAGATTTCTCCTTTTTTCCTGAGCTGTTTTCTACAACCAACTCCTCATTTCTTTCTCCTGCGTCTGGGTGAAAGAAAGATGAAGGCTTGCAACATTGTGACTGCTGACAGACAGCCCCCCTGTTTGTTCCAGGGCCTTCCAGCAGCTCCAGCAGGTGAAAGATGTCTCCTGTACCACAGTGCTTCAGCACTTCTGTATGCTCTCTGTATTGACTCTTTCAAGATGCTTTTTTCACTACATTCCCCATCCTTAATTCTGAAGATCTCCTTTCACTTGCTTTCTGTCAGTGTTTTCCAGATAAACTTAAGCAAAATCACACTATTCAATTCTCAAAATTTATTAGAGTTCTCTAAACTTTGAAAACAAAGTCTGCAGGAGCAGCGGGATAATAGAGAATACTGTTTTCCAGTTTGGGAAGATGGTCTTCCAGCTATTTGCATTCTTTTTACTCCTGCAAAGTTTTGCTTATTGTCATGAAGCTATGAAATTTATGGTGTTCATCTGGAATGCTTCCCTACTTGCAGAAAAACAACTGGACTTTTTGGCTATTGCATACAATTCTTTCTCTCTTCTCCCAGTATGTTGTAAATTTTAAGGTCCTACAGATAATTTTTTTTCTTGAAGAGAAAACCAGAGTCTATTTTCAACTTTTAAAATGCATTCACAGACATCTAACATGATTTTTTGTACAGAAATATCACACGCCATAACATCTCTGTGAAACAAGTCAGCTGTAATCTTAAGGTAAAATTGTACAAAACAGTCCTCTGGCCCTTATTGTTTACATGTGCACACCACAAACACACAGAATTAACTTTTTATTAGACAAACTGAACCAAAATATGCTTTCTAATAGGATAAAATACATAGCAAACAGAAGATTGGATGAAAGACTCGAGAAGAAGCCATACTCCCCTCCCTTTGCATGAAACCTTATTCCCTTTCACAAGGCAGCAATTCTCAGCAGCTCCCTGAGCAAACCAACTCTGCTCCATCTCCCCTCATCTCCTCTCCGGCTCGGGCTGTTCCCTGCCGTAAGAACACATTCCATGTTGCTCCGTGCATTCCTCCCCCACAGGCTCCTTTCTTTTTCAGCCTTTCCCTGCCTCCTCTGTACTGCACACTCAGGTCTCCTGAAAGCAAGCACACTCCCTTGCATTCCCAAAGAGAGAAACCTCCCCAAATCCTACTGCCCCAGACTCAGCCTGACTCAGGAGCTGAACCGTGTCCATCATACATACATACCTTGAATTTGTTCATCACCATCTTCCTTAGACGTGAATAAAATGCAATGAAAAACCACTGACACCATTCATTACAGGCATGCTGTAGAAAATTACACCCATTTTCTTAAGAGATTCTATAATCTGTTTTCTTCTGTCAGGAAACGGAATGCTACCTTTTTCCTTACAGCTTTCCTTCTGCCACGCTGTGTTTCCATGCTATTCTACTCACGTTCTTGCATTTGTGCTGAACATTTATAACAACCAGTGCAAGCTCAAACACAAAATCCATCTTTCCCCGAATGATGAGAGAGAGAGAAACTCCTTCCTGCATACCAAGTTGATCATAGAAACATGTTTTCTATAAGCACTACCATTTTGTGCCACAGTAGCACTTAGTACATTAAACTTAGGAACTCACTTTACAAAACTAGTTGTCCTTAACTTGCAGCACTGCATCAGGAGCTAGCAGACAACAAAAATTCTAACATATGTCCAAGACTAAATTTTTTTTCATAATGACAGCCTTGAACCTCAATCACTTCAGGGTGTACTTCCCCTTCTTTCAAAATTTGCACTGAGTACCTTTCATTATGGTATCACAGCACCTGTCAGCCTTATTCACAATACATACTCTCAGACAAAGCTGATGAGGAAAAAGTCTTGCAGTTTTCTTTCCTTACAGTAAACCCTAATCACTTATTTTCAACCAATGTAGATCAATCTTTTCCTTTTGCTAGCATCCCCCTCAAAAATTAGTATCTATACAGATTCATGGTTAACAGTGTATTTTCCCTGAACTCTTATGTTTTGGAAATATTTTTTTAACTGCAAATATGGTTGAAACAAGCATATGGTAGAAACCACACTTAAATTTAAATTGGTTGCATTAGGGGAGGAAAAAAAAAACAGAGAAGAGAGTTCTGCCACTTGTGTACAATTAAAAACTGAAAACTTTCATGAACACAATGGCAAAAGAAACATCTCCATACCAGATGCAATCCTATTGTCTTAGTTTGTTTTGCTAGTTTTTTAAATTTCACCAAAAAGCTGTACACAGATATTAACACATACCTTAAACGGGAGTATGTTCTGCCTCACTGAAGTCCTTTGGCAGTTCAAAAATCAGCATGTGAGGTTAGGAGGGGCCTGATTAGCCAGAAGTGATTCATTCAAGAATACTGTGCAACCACAGGTAAGCAATGCAAGGTCCCGAGTTAAGGATCTGAACATGGTCAGGGGAACTTTGGAGCTCCAGCTGTCCCTCTAAGCTCTACGAGGTTTGCAAGCTCTGAGTTGTGACACCAGATCTCAGGCCTACATTTAGACAGATGAGTACCACTCAAGATGACCAGTATCACAAAAAAAAAGAGATTCTTCCTATCCTTCCTTAATACCACTCATTTGCTCCAACATCTCTTTGTTCAGGAAAGCCCAGTCCACCTCCAGCCTCAAATCCCTTTATTCTTTCAGATTCAGGTCGTAGGTTGCTGTTACAAATTCAGAAAAATGCTGAAGACAACCAGACTTTATCCCCCGTGAGAATTTTTACTGGGCTGGGCTATCTATAATGCAGTCAAATCACATACTAAAAATTGATTTTAGCATTGCTTTGGATGCAAACATTTTCAGGTGACTTTTAGGTAAGCTGACTAACCAAGGAAAATAGGAAACATAAGCACATGTTATGCTGCTGCATCACTGAGTACTAACATACTATGAGGCTGGTTGGTTCACTTGTTTTTTTAGGTAACAGGGAAGAATTATTCTAGAGGAGAACTGAAGATACACTTGGACAGAATACGACAAGAGGGTAAAAAGAGATTTCCAATAAATCACCTATACAGTTAAACTCATAATTTAAAATTCTGCTCCTGAACATAAAAATGCTGACTATGATGGGAAAAGAGCTGTCCATCAAGTGTATATCAAACTGTCAGCTGCTGAAAGCCATACCAATGACAATTACTCTGCTGCCTGCTTCCAAATTACACCTCCCTGGACTGTTGGACAAACTATTTTCTTACCTGCAGATGCCTCCAAATATTTTTGCCAAGCTCCTTCTGAGCACATCACAACATTTCAAGTCAGTTGAAACAAAACCCCATAAATACTATATGCATACACAAACGTAAAGTTGCACTTCAGCATTGACAGTTCTTGGCTAGAAGAGCTCTGAACAAACACAAACCAAGCAACGACCATTTAAACCAAGAAGGCAAAATTGCTTTTAAACTGATCTTGCCATGAAACAGGTCAGGCACTGGAAATAAAATTACATGCAAGATTTTAATTTATATTTAAATACATAAAAGATTATTACATGTGCCTAATTTTCTTCTTTTTATCAGACAATTTTCATGTTAACAGGCATGCAAGACAGCTCTTCCAGTCAGCACTTTTTCAGAGCACTAAGCAATCAGTGTGGGTAAATTTGGTCACCCTCAGATTTATTGCTTACCACCACTGGAGGCATCATGTAATGGTTCTGCCATGTACTTCAAATGTAGCTGAGATGAGCTTGTATGTTCTACCTTGTGATAGTACTGTACAGCTTCTTTTATTTTTTAAATATGCACTCCTGTGATGATGTGACTTGTATGATTAAAGTTAACTCAAATTACTTATAATAGCACCTATCAATACAATTTCAAATCTACAGGTACTTGTTCCTCCCAAAGTCAATACTGCACTTCTTAAATTCCCACGGATCGAAGATTAATGAACTAGGATGGTGTAAGAGTTCAGACAATTAACCGAAAACTACAAACAGATGAAAATCCATTTCCAGAAAATGTTGTCTTTTACACATCAGCCCAGTGCAGAACAAAGTACTTCCCTATCACTCCAAATCAGGTGTAACTTTTCTTACAACGAAAAATAAAAGCAGTGGCCTACAACTAAAACTCAGTAATGGCTTTAAACAGATACTGTTTTGGGCTGGTATTCTTTAGTGCCAGATATTTAAAAAAAGATCATTTTCTTTGGTTGCATGTGCTATAATATATTAAGTCAGATTTCTGTTATGAAGCACAAGAACTGGTCAAACTGATTTTTATGACCAGAATGAAATTTCTTCGGTGTTCACAGAGCCTAATGAAAAAACTACAGAATGCTCGCATTTACAGCTTTTGCACTTTCAAAGATGGACATGCAAGAATCACCTACATACATTATTTCAATAATAAAGATCCCATTTTCAGGATCAAAATCCACATCCATATGGTAAGAAAATAGCCGTTTCTTATCTTAAGATATGTACGTATCTACAGCAGATGTACAAATAATGCTGGTACATAATGTTTTAATGTTACCATTTAAACATTTTCCTCAAAAAGGTTTCCACATCTGAAGGACAGAACTCAAGTTTGGATCTTAACCAGATACTCTTTCTTGCACTTATGGTCACAACGTGTGCTAGATACCGAGTAATCTTCTCACCTCTATCAACACAGTGCTCCTCTTTTCAGCTCCTCATCAGACAGACAAGGAGCACCATGGTGCTGCTCCTGGCTACAGGTAGCACAGAGAAAAAACTGGGTAGAGGGGAAGGAGCTGCAGCAGAATCCCCCTGGAGCAAGGATCAATCAGCTCACAACAGGCAGTTGTGATTTCCCTGCTCTCATGCAACTCAAGCTCAAGCAAAATGTGCAACTCCTTCCCTTGCTGGGCAGACTGGTCAGCAGTTTTGTGAGAACACATTGGCTATTACAAAAAAGAATGAGCACTTTCCACTACAGGCCAGGCTTTCTCTTGTTCTTGTACAAGTGAAGCATCTTTATGAATCACACCATTTTTCATCTACTGACTGATGTACATACTCCAATTGACAGCTTTAGACACAAGATTAAAAATTACAGACACTTCAAACATCTTACGTTATTCAATTATTAATTTTTTGGGGAAAAAAATTGTGCTACATTAGAATTTCCCTACACACATACACAGAGGGCAGTTTTGGCTTGGTTTTGACTGATTGTTTGGGGGAGTTGAGTTTTTGGGGTATTGTTTGGGTTTTTGCTTTGTTTGGTTATATTTTTATATTTATATCTTTCATTTGGCATCAGATGTCAAAAGAAACTAAACTCTGGATATACTTAAAACACCAGTTGTCTTAGTCAACCAACTTGCTGGACACAGCACAAAGTCATCTTATTAAAGAGACTGGTTTTTTAAGCAGCACATTACCTGTAGTTACTGAATTTAAATAAATCATTTTAGGGTAATATATCCTATAAGATTTTAAAACTAATAGATCTCAGACTCTTGCACCTCATTTTTATTCACAGATGGAAAGGTGAAAATAAGTATTTCTTCTATTTCAATTCCCAGCCCATTTCTCAACTTCAAAAGAAATACTTAATGAACTGTACCAGTTGAATAAACTGACACAAAGAAAATATTCTGTGCACCTGCAAGGGAGGCCATGCTGCCAAAAGCGGGTTTAGCACTTCAGCTAACATCAGTTACAGGTGCTTATGTAGTCACTTTTCCATGGTTCAATGATTTAATTTTCTTTAAAACTTTGGCAGCTAAACTGTACAGTTTGAATATCACTTTGGCAGCATTTTATTGCAAGTAATAGAATAGCAAAATAATTTAAAATACTTTAATGGTATTTTAAAGGAGGATCACAAATTACAGCATTAGTATACATTTTCGTAATATTTTAAATGGCCTGTGTTTTATATAATCTGATTTAAACTAAGAACCTTTTCTGTTCTGATGTATCCATAAAAAGAGGTGCCTTGCTGTTATTATTTTCCATTCTAGTCATGGTAAACTAGCTTTAATCTTAAATTTAAAACTTCTTCCTGACAATTCTATAAGACATTTAGATATAATAGTGAAACCTCCTGACCTTGAAACTTTCTGTGATGTTGCAAGGAGTAAGAACATAAGAGAAGCTATACTGGGTCTACCTCACCCGGTATGCTGAATCTAAGAGTAGTAGCAAGGACTCAGGGAGAGAGCATGACAGTGTTGTATCCTACCAGCTTGCAAACAATAACCATTGAAATATTTCCAAACCTGTGTGGCATCTAGACCACCATATTTCAATGCACTGATGAGCCACTTCCTGTAATTTTTCTAATCCTATTATAACTCATTAATTTTACATCAAATTTCACAGTTTAGTTGAATGCTTCATGAGAAAAGCAGTTTAGGGTTTTTTTTGCTTTGTAATTTGTTGAAAAATAGTTGCATTTGATACTCTAGTTTTTACATGGTGAGGAAATTGAAAACTAATTCCCTATTGATCTATCTTAGTATTTTAAACGGTAAGATGATTCCAGCTATAGAAAAGTTAAAAAAGGACTCATTCATTAAGTGCTACTTGTCCCTTTCTGTGGGAGGGTTAAGAAGAGATGATCAAAATAGTCTGCAGGATTTACCTTTCCAGTGAGACTGTATCCTTCTTTTACTTAATGTCTGCAGTAAACAGACTTCCCTCTAAAGAAGTAATGATTTACAAAGAAAGCAAAACATAAATCCACAGCCAGGGTGCCTATTGGAAAATTGTGCAACGTGTTGGGAGGGAGGTGCACTTTTCGCCAGCTATGTTCAAGTAAACATACAACTCTACATTTTGACTGGCTGATATTCTAGATATTTGTTGTGAGAAATAATCACAATCTGAAGTGACACTTGAAAGGAGAGGGACAAAAAAATGAACTATCAACTAAGGCTCTTGAAAGGGTAAATCAAATAGAAAGCAATGAGAAAGAACTTCATGGCAATGGGCAAACTGAATGATTTAATGATTATTTGTAACTCCTTAATGATGACTTTCAGAAAGATGGGTTCACCTGCGTACAGGAACATGTTCATATGGAGACAACAGTAAACAACCATTAGCGAATAAACCATGCAGAAAAAAGCATAAGAACTATGTTAGTTTGGTTTATTAAGGAAAAAAGGGTATCTACTACCCTGAGACCTTCAGCTGAAGTCTCAATTCTTTTAACTTGAACAATTTCAAACTATCAATTAGCCAAGCTTAGGAAACTCATTTACATCTGAAATACACATTTTGCCATGTTGCCTCAGAGATGAGTACTGTAGAGAATTATCAACAGACACACTCTCCATCTTACCCAGCACTAGACTGTACTGCCAGAGATCACACTACAGCTTTGAAGTATGATCTTGTACTACAGCCTTTCAAAACCTTCAGCTGCAAATATTTAGCTTACTAAGTGGGTTGGTCTGTTCCCTTTTCAGAGATACTACCTCTGAAACTAGCTATGCATCACAACCATATACAAATACTAACAAAAAGAGCAACATTATAAAATTAGTAAAATAGGCAAAAATCTGAGTAAAAACACTGACATCAAACAACACGTGTTAAAAAGCACCATGGACTTTTATAATGGAATTTATTCCATCATTTTAAGACCCATTCATTAGCTTCCCCAAAACCCTCCCTGAGGCAAAAAAAGCCTGGAAATCATTTCAGCTAGAGAGCTACCGCAGAAAAGTGTGTAACTTGTGATGGAAAAATATTTTTCTTCCTACTTAACATATTTTCATGAAGATATCCCTCTTACTCCAAAGTAGGGCATATTAAACCAAGTGCAAAGGGGATAGAGACTGGCGGAATAATTGATGAGAAACAATCTTTGGGGAAATCAGAGACAGAAAGGCTATTAAAAAGAGAAGGGATTCTTTGGTAAGCAACTATGCACATAAATTTATTACCTACACTAGTACTAAATTCCTGCATACAGTGAAAAGAAAGACTGGCTTGTTTTGTAAACAGGCAGCCCAAAACCAGAGAAACACATGGCAATTTTATACACATCTTTACAGAAAGCATTACTGTATTCTTTTGCTGCAATACAAAGATAAAGCAAAACTCATTTCCATGAATCAAGGACAACTAAGGACGACCAAGCTTAAGTCATGAGGTCAAAATATACCAGGCCTCCCCTCTGACTGAAATGAAAACTTATCTTCAAACCTTTAGCTTGCCTGAGAACAGAAACCATTTGTTTTAGAAATGCAAGTAGACTTGAATTGATCATCACAGTTCTTTTAAAGCAGATTACACTGGATGCTGCAGAGGAGAAAAATTTATCAAGTACAGTGTCATCCTCACAACACCTACAGCAAAAACAGCACAGAACAACACTTGGTATTACTATGGGAGGAGCCTTCCAGTGCAGTGAAAGAGAATGCTGCCACATTTCCTTAAGACAATAAGCAACATTCCCTCAAAAAACCAAAAACCAGCATGTGCTTCTAAAATACATCTCTTTTGAAACTTACCAATTTCAAAATGTTAGTTTTCCCAGAATCTTCCAGGAAAGAATTGTTATTTGAATGTAGTGCACTCCATGTTCTGACAAACATCAGAATGCTCAGCCAATAAACTGACATTGAATGATTAAGAAGAAAAGGATAGCTTTCGTGCAAGAAAAAGTCTTTCCTACTTACTCTTGTATGCTGTATACAAGGCATTAGCAACATTTTTTTAATCAGATTAGTAGTTTCACATCATGTTTTCACACATTTTAAAAATACATAATAATGTGGTTTCCTCTGCATTTAAAAACACAGTCTGCATATCCACAGTATCTCAACACCAACTTGAAAGAGGACTAATCAAATATACATTGTTTAAAATGCCCCCAAGCCTATTTACAATGCTTCCACTTCAAAGAGGATGACCAAGAGAAGAAATTCTTTCCGAACTCTGAAGTTACACAGAAATTGTCAACATCCGTACCCTGGAGGTAACAATTTAATCCCTGTCAGGCCTATCAAGTCAGAAACTTCCAAAAACTCCTGGAAGAAACCTTTCCTTCAATTCCCTTAGACTTCAAACTAAGACACAGCCCATGAAAGCACCTCTGCTGACTGACTTAGCAATCAAAACACATAGGGCCAAAGTGTTTTAAACAATCCTATGATGCACAATTTAACATAAAGCAACCCCAAAACCACAGGAATACATTAAGCTAATTGAGTATACTCTGTTTGAAGCTCCTTCAACTTAATTCCATAAGAGCACAAAGTAACCTCTCCCACCTGTCAAAAAGACAAGGCCAGAACATCACCTTCTGCAACAAAATGGAAAATCTAAACTTTCTAGGCTAGTACTCTTATTATCCTGCACTAACTAGACCTTCTGAGGGTTTAAGCATTCCCAGCAATCTCTGTTTTCAGGAGAAAAAAGTTTACTGTGAAGACACTACATAAGATGTCCAGAACCAAAAGAACCGACTGCTCAAAAGCACAAGTGTCACCATGTAGCTTCAACTCCAACTATCATTGCCATGAGAGACTATAATCAGTCATTCCAACCAATATTTGCACCTACATCTTCCACTTGCCTAGAGCATTGATCAGATGGGGGGACATGCAGATATAAGAAGAAAATCTTCTCAGAAATTTGCTATAAAACAAAAGTAGGCCAAATATGAAATATCAAAGTAGGACTTTTTAATAGGAAAACCAAGGCACTTGCTCTACAGAATAGTGAAACCTTCCAAAGGGAGGAGTTAAACTCCTGTAGTTTACAAGAGAATTCTTCAACCTGCTATCAATAATGGTTACAAGGAATTATTTCTGCATTTAATCTCAATTTTAAATGAACACTAGTAAAAGTACACATTAATTAGGAACCGAATTTTTTGTAACAGCCAACAAAGTAACCCAATTGTATCTGCTTTCAGACTATACTCAGAAAACAGCTTCAGGTTTCTTCAAACCAATTCCCAGATGGAAAAATGAAATCATGGAGATGCCTACTTTATACCTTACTTTCTTCCTACCTTAGTATTCAGAAGGAACAAGTATCACTGAATACTGCCTGTCTTCCTCCAGGCAAAATCCTGGCTACTTAACACCAAGGAGATGAACAGGAGAAAAGCAACAACTAAGTTTGTGTGTACTCAACCATCATTTACCAAATGAAGCAACGAAAACACTGAGCCAGTTGTGAAGGCATTTCCAGCTCAGAGTGACTTGTCCATAAAACAGAACCTCCATAAATAAATTAGTGCTCTCTCCTTCCTGCCCATATGGACTGAAAAGGAAAAAACAAATTGACATAATGAAGATAACTCCCCCTTTCCTCTTCCACAACCTACCATGTGGAGAAAACCACTAGAAAACAATAGTAAACTATTAGGGGCAAAAGGAAAACAGAAGTGCCATTGGCACACTTACAGATGCACAGAAAATTACAAGATGGTTTATGAGGGCCATAAACTCTTTCACTGGGATGTGTTACCTTACACTCACCATGGACTGAAGTCATGCAGCTAACAAAGTGTTCAACATACTGTGATTTCACTGTGCATTGCAGGTTTTTATCTATACAGTTTGATAAATAAGAAACATGGTAAAAAATGTCAGTGCAGAATGTACAATGGTATCTGGGGCTAGAGGTGTTGAAGTTTACCTCCAATAAATTTTTCAAATGTAAATCAGCTATTTCAGCATTTAGGTGCCTGTATTATTCTTGGGAAATTGTTGTCATGGCCACATCATTATTGTACTCTGGGAAATTCTGCTCACAAGAAAGAGGAACACAAGGCAAGCTCTGCTGTCATCTTAGCAACTGTCTCAATATTCTCTCATATCCACAGAAATAACAAAATCAGTAGATCAATTTCTTCCCTGTTCTGCCTGAACACATTAAACAGTTGTGTGCTTCTCTAAATTTTGGAATATATCTTAGTACGTGCTTTATTACCATTTGTATTGTAGCATGAAATGTTTTTTTTATCCAAATACATATTCTGTCAGATTGGGATTTTTGCTTTCTCACTATTAAAAGACACTGTCAGCAAAAGCACCTGACAATCCAGCTGTATGGGGCAGAGAGGGAGGCACTTAAATATGTTTGCACCTCACCTCATATTAAGGACACAGAAGATACCGTGTCCACGAACAGTTGAAGCCTTCCTGCATTTTTCTTAAATTAAATATAAGAACCCACAATTTCACCTGTTTGAGAACAGAGATAGCTTTAAAAGTAGAGCAGTGTTCATTTCAGGGAAAAGGAAGCAAATAGCTGAATAATTTCCTGAACTGTTTTAAGGAAATATACACTAATATTAAGAAAGTAATCTGATATCAAGTAAATAAAACTTACTTTTTTTCTCTAAAATTTTACCAGTATGTGGAAGAAATGTAAAATATAAGGTTCTTTTAGCTTTTGAATCAAATGTAAGATTGTTTTTATTCTGGCTCATTTTCAGAGTTACAAGTGATAAAGGGAAAAATAAAGGGTAACAAACTACATCATGGAAAGTCTATTATTTAAGACAGTCAAGCTGATCAGTATTCTAGAATATCAACCAGAAAAAAAAACCCCAAGGAAGTAAGTATACAATAAAAATACAAAATAAAAATTAAAAAAGAATCATTGTCATCCCTATCTAAATACTAAGGGCTTTAAGATTAGGTTTAACATACAATTAACTTTACTACATCAAATATATAACTTATAAAAAATAGAAATGTTTTAAGGCAGTAGCTCATGTCTTTTCTAAAAGCAGTGCCAATTCTCTCAGGTCTGACAAGAACAGTGTTTAGTTTCACGTGCTTATTAAGCATCAAGCACTAAGTATTCTCTGAGCAGATCATTAACCAGACAGTGTTTCTACATAAAACCATGGATCTGATTTCATAAAATATAAAGCAACCAACAGAAATTAACAGGTAAAATTGTTCCACAATCTGACAATTCATATAATAATGAATTTCCCGCACTTCCTCCCTAAAAGCATTCTGGAAAATATATTTGGAAAGGTAAGCATGATAGCTCTTGAAGCACAGCTCTACCATGAGAAGCAATACTTGCTTCCTATATATATATTCAATCACATCCTTGCTCGCAAAATAAGAACAGCTTTATAAACTAATATTATTTATTTCTGCTAGCAAGTGGGAGTCAATTCAGTAATTAGACAGGAAGCCAGACTACTGTGCTTCATGCATCAATGATATTGATGCAACCAAATTGTCCTTCTATTTCTTCATTTACTTTTCCATTTGCCTCTAATGGAAATAGGCACATAATTTAAGACCCAAGGAATTGTAGATAAAGGCAAAAGTTAAGTCCAAAGAATTGTAAACCACAATGTAAAATCCAGAAGAGAAAACAAGTACATTTCAGAGGACTAACAGGTAAAAAATTTTTCATTTACTTTCTAAAAGAAACCAATCTGAAACAGAACTGATGAGACAAACACATTACATTTATGTTCTCCTTTTTTTAAGAGGCAAGAACCACTTAAAATTCAAATACATGTTATTATTGCACTGAAAACAAAACAGAACCCTGACTGACTGCCCTTCCCATGTTATATTTCATCTCCTTTATGCTTTCTAGTAGGATTTCATAAATAGCAGGAAATTAACTATGTGGTAGCTTACTGATGAGCTCAAGAGCTTGAGCACTTAACTGTTACATAAAACTGTGAGAGGATGAAGTACTCTTCTCTCCAACCCTCAACTTACGTAACAACAGTATGCTAGACAGAACAAATTTTTTTCTTTTAATAGTGCTCAGAGGTATTTGGAGAACAATCCCTACTTTCTGAAACATGTTAAAATGTGGTAACAGTGCAAATTAAAAATATGCAATAAAGGAAGTGGCAAACCTTTCAATCACCAAACCCTGAGCTACAAACTTTTCCATACCTCATGCTTTTCAAAAACACAGACAAATAATTACAAGCTATGTCATCTAAAGATTATTAGTTATGAGAAATTCCTGTGTGTCATTAAACACAGAAAAAGAATTTTCTATTCTAGAATATAGAAAAAACAGATATGATGCATTAACATAAGTTTTACTCAAAAAATTCTCATGCATCTTGAATTTCAGTATTTTCTACAGCAGACACAAAAATGAGCACAGGCTTCTGTTAGAAGTTAAGTTACACAGCCTCATCCAGTGAACTTTAGTAGAAATTTTATTTTAGCTCATTGCTTCTGTTAATTAGCCTTTTCATTTAAAAATATAATTAAAAATAAACAGACAGGTGAATATTCAACTTCTGAAGTTGTAATCAGACTACTCCATGAGAGTAGCACAACTAGAGACAGTACTTCTATCCTTACCTCACCTGCTTACACTCAGATTTTATTGCACAATATCTGGAGACTGCCAGCAGCACTGAGGAACATGGGGCAAACTGGGCAATGGGCTGTGGTTAAATGCAGAGCAGGCTCTCCTGAGCATTATTCATTTGCTAAATGCTGCTTTACAGGAAGACAGTAAGAGCCTTCACCTTCAATCGGGTTTTGAAAGTTTCTCTATCTACTACTTAGGTGACAGGTCTGCCTACTCTCAATCCAAGAAAGTATTTCAAACTGCTTTGTGTTCAACATACAAGATTCCACCTCTTTATAAACCACTGTCTGAACTTCTGGCCTTCCAGACACATTTAACACAGGGAACCAGAGCTGGAGGAGTTCATTGCAGTACCCTTTGATATAAGAGGGAATTAAGCAGAAGCCTTTCCTAATCACACTCTCATCACTTGAAAGTCAGAAAGGCAAACAGACCCAGTTGTGCAACTTCTTCAAAGGCAAAAAGCTGAACTGTTTGCAACCAGCATGTCCTCCTTCCCACCTCCCACACCCAAAACAGGGCACTAGCTCAGATAATTGGTAAAAGTATTTGCATAGAGCACTTTTACACTCATTGAGCCAGGTTCCTCAAAAAAAAAGTTGAGTTTTTTTTAATGACTCTGTTATTTGAAAATACTTTGCATAGGTCTCATCTTGTGTGCTCCGAGAACACTATGAAGGATTGAAGAGAGAATAAGAGAGAACCTGGCTGCATGGATGGGCAGAACATACAGCAAGATACAAGGTTTAGGTGCAAAACTGCCATGCTCAATTGCAGTCTTCGGCACCAATTGTTCAAATGCCCATCTTTTGTGATTACAGAATCACAGAATATTCTGAGTTGAAAGGGACCCATCAAGATGGTCAGTTCAACTCCCAGCCCTGCACAAACAGCCCCAGTAGTCTAATTTGCCTGAGAGTGTTGTTCAAATGCTTCTTGAACTCTGTCAGGCCTGGGGCTGTGACCACTGCCCTGGGGATCCTGTTCCAGTGACCAACCACCCTCTGGGTGAAGAACTTCTAATATCCAACCTAAACCTCCCCTGACTCAGTTTCAGGCCATTCCTTTGAGTTCAGTCACCGGCCACCAGAGAGACTGGTGCTTGCCCCTCCACTCCCCTGCACGAGAAAGCCTTAGACCACAATGAGGTCTCCCCTCAGTCTCCCCTTCTCCAGGCTGAACAGAGCAAGTGACCTCAGACAGCTGGTGCTCATACGGCTCCCACTCAAGCCTCTCACTGAATTGCAAGAAAAACAATGGGATGCTAAAAAAATAAATTTTTAGGTGTACAAAATCAGATTACAAACATACACAGAAAAAGAAAAGAAATAAAGATAACCATACAAGAAATACATACCCAGTTTGAGGGCAGAAGGAGTCACTTCAATCTCACCAATGGGCTGAAAGGCAGCCAGCTGAGTCGTCACCTCCGTCTCAAAAGAGTCTGGGCTATTTCTTTCTGTCAAATTGCCATTGGTGCCATCAGTCTTACAGGGAGTTTCTTGTTCATCATAAACAGCAATCAGCTATCAAAACAAAACATAATGCAGTTTGCACATTTAAAGTATTTCCAAACTTCACTCTTGTTTTAAAAAAGCAAAACTTCTTCTTCCTTTAGAGTACATCATATTTCAAAAGAGCTAGCAACAAACATACAGATTCCAAAAAGCACATACATTTTTGTTTAGATACATTGACTTCAATAAGACTTAAGTATATGCTTCAGCACTGCCCTGTGCTGACACGCATCTCTCAGCGTTAGCATGCTACCATTAGTGAGCATTTTACATTATTTCAAAACACTTAAGGATGAACATGCTTAAAGACACAGAACAGCACTTAATTCTTGGGTGTAGAGGGCATTATTATTCTAAAAAAAATTTATGCTACTGACTGACACACTGCACAAGGGTAACACAACCACAGAAAGTGCACTAAGCAAGCAGATGCACATTTTATTTGTAGTGACATAATAACTACATTCCAAGGACAAGATACATCCAGCACAGTAACAGAGCATGAAGTCTCCCTAGCTGCCTAACCTGTATCTCTATAAGGATGAAAGTTTCTTGGTCCAGCACAGTACCCAGACACACCCAGCACTTCTCTACCCACCACGGATCTATCCCTTGCTCCCATTCTGTCCTGTACGTGTGTACCAGGTACAATGCTTCTTAAAACTGCTGCTCACTCGCTGGCTCTTCCACCACTTCAGGCACACTGGAAGGTCAAGAGTAAGCAATGACAGACTCCAAAGTATGCTGTCCAAGGTCACACTAATGTGGACATGAAAACCATAAACACCAGAATATTTTTTTTTTTTTGCCTCTGCTAACCTGGCCTTTCACAAGGATCTTCCTTTTGGTTCCCACTAATACAAAGTGATCAGATAGTGGTTACACAGCTTCATGAAGAAGTGGCTCAGACACATGTGGCTGGGTGTAAATTGTATTACAGTTGCAGGAAAACAGTTAAGCATGTCACAGCTCTGGGAAAAGAAACCAAAATATGATTAAAATGAAGTAGAAGACATGATGTTCTCAACCAACAGGATGCTTGGCACACAAGAGTTCTCTCCAAAAGCAGAGAAGGTAAGAACAGCAGTTCAAGTGTTTTTGCTACCCCACCACCTGACATAATTCTTGTGCCATTTAAATGGCACTTTTCCTAAGGTGCCCATTTATTTTACTTTTTCTGAACTCCTTCAGATTATCCTAATGTTTTTCCCAGCTAATCGTGAAAAATACCACAACACACACAACTGGTTAGGCGATGTCAAGACATACACAGAAACAAGTTTAAAGGATTGATTCACTACTTTTTTCTCTCTTTGTGTTATTTTAAGGTACGCATACACTCTCTCTTATAAAAATATTAGTACATCAAATCTCCTCTGACACTTCCAAGAAGTGTCAACAATTATATCCTCTGAAAAACAGCATACTGAAGCAAACATTTAAACAAACTCATTTGCCTAAGGGAAGAAGTGAATGTATGAGGGAAAAGAAAAGAAAAATCCTGAAGTGCTTCTAAGGAAGAAACTGACATTTTCAGGTCTTCCACTCATTTATAATTTGGTTGCTAGAAACGTGTCAGCTCATACTTACCAAAGCACATTTCAGAGACACACAAAACCCCAAAAATAATTAGGTAGAAAACTTGCTCTCTTTTTCCATGCAGTGCCTGTTTCCGTTCCATGGCCATACAACTAAGTTTTTTATTACACAAATTTGTTTTTTATTTGTCCAAAGCATATACAACAGATTAATTCCAGTAACAAGGACAACTTTTTTTATACCTCATTCCTGCATAACATGCAAAATAACCAAGTGCTCATGCTGCATTCATCACCAGGCCATTATTATGTCCCCAATATTACAGCAAAAAAGCTGACTGAGATTCAGACACCAACAGATCACAGCAATTTTCTCCACTACCAAGAAAAAAACCAAAAAACTCCATCCTATTGTATCTTATATTTGCTTCTAAAATGACTATTCATGTTCATGCTATTATGGAAGTTCATCCTGATTCAGGAAGTTCCACAACCATTGTACAGATTTGCTTTCTCAGTCTCACTTTCGCTGTGCAAATTTAATTTTTAAGAAAGAGGCTGTTACTAATGAAGAGGAAATTGGAGATTGTGTAGGACTGTGGCACTAAAAGTACTTTAGGTAATAGCAGGATACAAAGTTTATTTGAGCATCCACAATGTAGAATAGAACAAATGGAACTCAGTTGTGATTTGATGGGAATAACTGAATTCCTCAACTAAACCAAGCTGATTTCACACCCTAGCATATTAAATGCTATATTACTTTGGAATCCTTTATACTTATTGCTCCAGGATGTTGCAGAGGTGAAAAGTAGGAATTGGTTAAAAAAAAATTAGACAAAATGATGGAAAACACCAGCAGGAAATGTTAAATGGATAGGTACAAGCACTACCTTAGCCTCAGAAGCCTTCAAAAGGTGTAGCAGTAAAAGCCAGAAGGGCAAACCAGGACAAACTGATGCTGTAATTACCCTATTTCTATAATCATCTGCAAGTATTTTCCGCATGTCATGGGCAGAGACCAGAGCAGCAGTCTGGCCCTGAGACCCTCCTCTCAGGCTCAAGTATTTTATGACACTACTGCACACTGTGGTTTCTAAGCACCACGCCTCTCCTTAATCCCCCGCAGTTGCAATGAATCTTTACCAGAAGGGACAACACAAAGTCAGGTCACAGACTCTTGACGACCCTGTAGGATATGGCAGCTTACCTACCTGCCAGCCCTGTAAGGCCAACTGCATCATGGCCACACCACAGACATTTCCCTGGATTCCCAGCAAAGCTGCTCCCGCTCCTCACCATGGTCACCTGCCACTTCCCCTGGAGCCAGCAGCCACATCCCCGCTGCTCCTTTCAGAGGGCCCCTCAGGGCAGGGACACAGGCGTGAGGGCGCTGCCGCTGATGGGACCCCACGTTCAAGGGCCCTGCCTTGCACAGGGCCGAGGGCATTAGTGGTGCCCACCCCACCCATGGAGGATCCAGGTTAAAATAAAGTTTTGTTTGCAAAAACAACATCCTCATGTCACAGAGGGTCCTTAAAGCATCTGCCCTAGAGTGGGGTGACACTGCACAAGAGCTGACAGGTTACAAGTCAAACAACTGCCTTGACACCTGCTCAGAAATGAGCTGGGTTCAGGCAAGTTGAGGGGCAGAAATCACAGTGCCCAAGCAGTGATAAGACCCCCAGATCTTCTCCTGTCTAATTATATAGAAGGACTGCAAGTGGTTTGATGCTGGTACCAGCCAGCAGCTTTAAGCACCTGCCACTTATGCTCACCAATCAAAAAGGTTCAGCAGCTGGAGACACGCCGCTTCCTCATATCCCAACTCCTGCAGCAGAGGCACAAGAAGACAACACTACTCCTCTTCCCAACTGTACCCACAGCAGCCCTTCATTTCCACACTCAAAGCCAGAGCAGACAGGGCACAGGTGCAAGACAACAGCAAGCCAACACCCACGATACAGCCTGGCAAAGAGCTGGAGCCCAAAGAACCAAAGAGCTGGTTCCACCCGAACTAGACCACACAACGCCTTTTACTGCTGACATTCTGAGAGTGACTTCTGTGAGAAACCTGCAGTTCCTCAGTCTACACCCAGGCACTATTTTGATAGATTAAAAAACCCAAGGAAAATGTATTTCTTTACAGTACAGAACAAACCACTGATTAACTAACACGATCTATCATTAAACTCCCATTTTTTTACAGTGTGGAAAGCAGATGCTGCAGTACTGCATGCGGAGGTAGCAAAGATGTGATGCCTTTCCTCCCCAACGAAATAAACATCCATTTGTTTACTAAAATATTTATTTGGGAGAGAACTCCTCAGGACTACAGTTGCAGCAGTAGCATCTGATCAGTAGCAATTCTAACACAAATACACTTCTAATCAATCAAAGTATTACAAATATCTGCTTCAGCCCTTCAAAATGAATTGATACAATTAAGGTTATATAAATTAACTACTCAAAAATAATTGTCATAATTGACTTCTCACTTCCAGTATGGAAAATTCTTTAATTGGAACAGACTGCCAAACTCTTCTGACTGAAAGAAACTTCAGGACACATTAAGAAGCCCCCACAAACATATAATAAAAAGGACAACACTGTTTGCAACATTAGTTTAATCTTTACTAGTTCAATATTTACAAATATTTAGAGTTCAGTAGGTCATCTGATTGCTTTTTTTAAGACATAAAAATATTACTGTAGACATTTGTAAACTGCATAAATTATACAGCTTTGTACACTTGTGTAGTAAGGCATCTCCTTTTTTAAAGGTTATTTCAAGAACATGAATGTTTATTATGTATTATTCCTGTACAGGTAAGTCGTTCTACAACCATTATTATTATTGCAATCTCTATTAATATCCTACCAGTTACCTATAAAATCAATAAATTATCAGAATTTAGTATTTGTCCATCATTTTTGACTTCTAAACTCCTTCCTATCTTCCTACCTACTGACATAGAAACAACACAAGGCAGCAATAATGAACACTTCCATTTTATTAGCATTTTTGTTGTTTGTAAGTGGCATCTTATTACAAGGCACTGTAATACAGCCAAATTTTCAATTTGTATGCTGCCCTATGGCACAGCTCTTTCAATAGTTTACTGATATTTCAATTGCAAAGCTTGCAGAAAAGTAAAACAAGATTATGTACAAATTATGTGACTATATTCCCAAACACACTCATTCGATTAAGATCAAGCCTCATGCACAAAAAGGGAGGTAAATACTAACAGCAGACAATGATGTTCCTGACTGAATGGAACTGAGCACAAGGCAGCACTGTTTTATGACAGGGAACTACTGGACACTAAGATACACAAAAAAATAAAAAGATGCAATCTTTCATTTAAAACATCCCCATGATAAAAAATGTTCCCCCACCCCTGCTCCCATGTGGAACATTATATTTTTTTCAGGTGGCTCTCAGTCCTTCCAGAACTCATTGCACTCTGCTTTGCCAGCCCAAGCTGCAGCAGCTTTGGTGTCCCTCCGCTTGCAGCAGCTGCGGAACGTGTTCAAGCGCAGGGTTCAGGGCACACACTGCAGCCGCCTCCCTGCGCACTGGGAGAGATGGCACACACACACACACACGAGGCAGCAAAGGAAGTCTTTCCAAATTAAAAATGTAACAGTTTTGTTTTAGTGCTTGCTGATTAAGCTCAATTAAACATAAACAACTTCATGGAGTTGCAGAATGCTAAAGAATAACATCCTCACCTTTGAACAAACAGCAGTGCTTTAAGGCACTTGTTTGTTAAGCCAGAAACAGCTGACTCTCCACTGCCCTACACACCATTTTCAATAAAAGGTTTCATAATTATTTCTCTTCAAAGTACACTTTTGACAACTAGATTACTGTTAATAAGGTTAAAACCTGTATATTTTACCAGCTTTTCTGAACTGAATTAGAAAATAGACACCACTATTTCCTTTCTGACCCCAAACATCAGGCATGTACATGAAGTATTAAGGAAGAAATGGCAAAATAAAAGCTTGTTTGCAATTAAATTAATCAGTTTTCAATTACTGGCAGGATAAAATCACTAAGAGAGGTTCTCAGTCATAGGCTAGCATCAGTTCATGACTGAAGAGACACAATTTTCAGTTGAAATTATATAGTCAAGAACACAAAAAGGAATTAAATGCTCAACTCATATTAAATTTTTCGTTCAAGTTGGATAGAAATTTCTCCTCTTAATTTTTTTTCTACATTCACTTTATTTACAGTCTTCTCACACTTACGGACAACTGGAGGTAGAAAAATTGCAGGTTTCTTCCAGACATGTTAGTTTCCTGTGTATATACCCTCTGTCCATGACTTCAAAGGCCCATTTTGGAAAATATGGGAGTTTTAAATAATATCTTTACTTTTGATGGCCAGTGCTCCTCTGGGAGTGGTTATCAGTTGCTCATAAAACAATGTTATTTTCTAAAGAATTTTGCCTTTTTTGGATCCATTAGTAAAGACTTTTTACAGAAAGCAACTGCATTTTAATGAAGAGCTGTCAGGAGGAGTGAATGAAAAGCTTGGTGACTATTTAATTGAACTTCATGATATAAGAAGTGAATGCTCAAGCTAGAGCAGAAACTGATGTTCACTACGGTACCACATCACTTGTTCTCTGATCCCTCAATTTGGGACCTGTGGGACTATTCTTGCATTTATCCCTACAGACACATAACAAAGAGACAGAAAGAAACAGTGTCTCTATATATGACACACTGATACCACAATACAGCAGTGTTCAAAATAGCATTTAAAACCAATTAGAAAGATCAGAACTTCAATTCTCCCCAGGTGCTTGGACTTGCAAACAACAGCAACCTACGTATGACCAATGCAAAAAGGGAAAAGGGATCAAAGGATCCTTTTCTCTTTTTTTTATTTTTAACCCACTTCTTTCTTTCAGCAGTTTGGCCAGGTCAGTTCTTTACTCCAGCCATCAAAGACACTCAAACACCAGCAACAACACAAGGTAAGGGCAAGGTTACCTCTTTAGTCAGCATTTTGTACCAATCCATCTTAAGTTCAAAATCTGCCATCTACCTTGAGCCTGCTGTGGCCTGACTTTCCTCCTTCCCTAAACACAAGTGCTACAACTTGCTAGACCCATAGTGAGGCAGTTCAGTGAACTAAACCAGGAAGAAAAAGAACTCTTCATCTCCAGCTGCTTCAGCTCTGTGAGCCAAACAAAGCAAATTTCTGTCAACACATCATCGAGTTAACATTTCCTCAGATGACCACTGTAGCAGCGTACTTGGCAGAAGCTGCCTCTGTGGAACTTCAGAATTGGTGGGAAGAGAGCCAAGGCAATGCCCTCTGAACCTTCTCCCTCCAATATCTGAACTCCCCACCTGAGCTGTGGTGAAACCCCATATTTCCCTTGTGTTACCTGTATCCATACCTTAGGTCCCATATACGGCTATGCCCTGGGAAGCTCTCCCCTGCACTGGTCACTTTGAGCTATACAGTTTTCCACTGGGTGTTTCCCTGGTCCCACCTCCCTCTAAAAGACCCCTGAAGAGCTTCCTCACTTCTCTTTCTTCTGGGTTACTCCAGCCACCTGGATGTCTCCAGACGTCCTCCCTGGACCCTCACAACGCAACACTGGATTTACAATAAAAGGCTATTATCCCAGAGGAGAGTCCTCTGTAGCCTTTCATTCTCGCCGACGCTAGAACACCACGCCTGGGGTAATTCTCAGTTCTAGAGGAGCCAGCAGAAACAGGTCATCTGTGGTAGCAAGAACTCTGTACTTTGGGAGAGTTGTAAAACCATTGCAACCCGTCGCAGCAGGGGTTTTGCTCGCATAAAGGACGCTGTAGCTACCCCGAGAGCTCCGGGTTAAGTGTCTTTGGACCACTGCCCGCAATCTTGCAATAGTGATGGATCTCTGTCTCCTTGGATGAAGCTGGGCCGATGTTTGTGCCTCTGCTCCTGGGAGAGCAGCCCAGAGCACTGTGCACATACATGTCACCAAGTGGAGGAACGTTTCCACAGTTCCTCTTCCTAACAGAAACTCTTCTAAAGGCATGAGTTACACTTTAACTTATGCCCAGGAGGGGACAAGAACACTTTACATCAAGGCAAGAAGACTGAGAGTAAAGTATACTGTATGTTGAATCAAAAAAAACCCATATATTTCACAAAGCCATTGTGAAAGTTACTTCAGAAACCAATTAATGTAAAATCAGATTTTATATATTACTTATGAAAGAATCCTGTTCAAATGGTTGAAAGATGAAAGACTGGTAACAGTGCAACATAGACAGAACTAAGATAATTAGGGTACCTCAAAATGGATGAAAGCATTATTTAATTTTTCAATTTAAAACTTTCCTGGAGCTCTACAACCTTTCTTCAACATTCTTTCAAGGTATTCTTCTGTTATATACAGATAAGTATTTGAAATGGTATTCTTGCATAATAGTATGCCTTGGAATTCCTTAAACTTAAAATAAAGGCTGTCAAGGAAAAATACCAAAATACACACCATATGGCAAGCCTCCCTTCACACCTACATATGAAAACAAATTAGATACATTACATGAAAGCTATGGTGATTAGCTCATCTTGTTTACCTACATGCCAAAACGACATACACCAAAGTACCTTCCCAAAGACCACCTGACACTTTTGCTATCCTCATTATAAAGATTTTTTTGGTACTATCCAAAAGCAGCCAAGAACAAAATCCTATTTCACACATACAAACACTGATAGCCTCTGCTCTCAAAAGTTTCCAAGAATAAAAGAAAAATATTAAATAGGAAGAGAAGCACCATGCCTAGCAGCTGTCAGACCTAGTTCTTTCAGGGAGAAGGGAAAGGAGTTTTTGAAAGGTCATGAAAAAAATACTACCTGATTGATGAGCCCTTATATAATTCTTCTTCCTGTCCAACCTATTCCTCCGTGGGCACACGTGACTGTACTTCAAACAATGCAGCTGATTGGGTACTTAACATTGATATTTGTGGCAAAGTTTGATGAGCCCTTCAAGCATGACTGAGATGTAATTTTTTAAGCCACTTAGTAACTACTTGAGAGCTGTTATGGAGATCCATAGCACAATACAGACATTCCTTGAGGGTTGACTTTGGGTAGCTTCCCTGGCAGATATAAATGCTAGTGCTAAAATGTCAAGGATTTATAATTATGATGGAGGTTGCATAAAACACATAAAACAAGCCTTATTAGGGTTGATTGAAGTAAATATACCAAAGGACATCTTTCCTTTCTTCTGTAAAAGACTCATGTTCAATGCTATTTGTAGCCTGTCACACTCATTATGTTTTTACGTGAAATAGCTTCTGAGTTTTGTCAGATAACAAATGCCCTTTGCTTTTATTCTCTCTCTATCCAAGTGAAAAAAACAAACTGAAGAAGGACTGTGGAACGCAAGACTGATTATTTCCTTTCTGTTTAATTTGAAACTGAGTACTTTCACCTACATGGACTTTAGAGAAGATGGGTTAATCTTGGAAAGTCCATTTAAAATGGCAGTATAAAAATGTAGATAATTAATACCAAAGACTGCTTTATTTACTAGAACCACGTCAAACACGCATATTGTCATCAGTCATTGAATAGGAAAAATTTTCTGTGCCATGAAATAAGACAGACTATACTTAGAAATGAAAGTGACATGTTAGTTACTATATTGTGAGTAAGCAGCAACAAATGCTCAGTCTCACAATATGAATTATAGTAACTTTATAATAAAAATTATCTTACCTTAGAATACTACTTCAATGATAAATTAACTGCTTAGTTGCACAACAACACAAAACCCACCTGACAGAACAAGTATCTTTGTTGAGAGAGAACCCACAGTAACACTGGATACTCCAAGCCACAAATGTTCAAGTGTGGCAGTGGGGTGGAAAGCCAAACAACAAGAGCTCAAGCTGCTCCCTACTGCAACATAGGTATTCCCACTCCTAGCAGGCAACTTGCCTGCCATTCAGCAGACTTCTCCAGCATCGACCTCTTCTCACACCTTTCTAGGTGCTTTTGAAGTCCCAGAAAAGCTGATGGATTGTAAAAATACAGAGCATTGGGAAGCCCTGATTTAAGGCACAAAGAAATGTTGAAGTGGACTGCTGCTGAGCATTTCGTTACAATAAGAAACCAAATGGCTCACGGACTAACAGGCTTCTTCACTGCTGGGGCTTTGTAACAGGTTTTCCAAGAACCCAAAGTGGGAACAAACAAGCCCCAACCCAGCCCTGTGCAAGATGGTAGTAGGCATGTGGATTCACACTTGTTAGCACTCACAGCATCCTCAATCCTCCTTTCCAGTAGTTTTCTTCCCATCCACCCACACCATGCGTATAATTTTCAACACATCGACACGCATGCTTAACAGATTCTCCCAAATCCCCCCAGACTGTCCAATCACCACGATGCCATTAAAGGTGGCTGAAACACTGCAGAGCATTTTATAAAAGGGGCAGAAGCTACTGATGAAGCTTCTGACTCTCTTTAGCTGTAAAAGCCTAAAGAAAGCATTGGCCTTCAGTACACTGCTACATGTACTCCCACTACCAACAATTTTTACTTGTTCTTGCACTTCTAGTGTCTCAACTGCATATACCGAATACAAAATTTAAGGAAGCAGAGCCCTCCAAAGGTAGCTTGTTAACCTTTGAATTATATAGGCATTTGATATTTAAACCAAAGTCAACGGTGGTAAAGAGACATTATACCATTTTCAAGTAAGACCAGAGGGCATAACCGAAATTCTTAGGAATCAGCATGGATCTTCATACTCATGATTTCTGATGTTAAAAAACAATTTGTACTGAGCACTCCAACCTTCATATATCTTCCAGATTCCAGTTTAATGAGCAGGGCCCACAGAACAATTTAGGTTGGAAGGGACTTCTGGAAGTTGCTGGTCCACTCTCTCGCTCAAAGTAGGCCCATACTGGCACTTGGTTCAGACTTCAAATTGACTCCATTTGCTCAGAGCCAACCCAATATTTGTGCATCTCCAAGGACAAAGATTTCACAAGTCTGTAGACACCTGTTTCAGTGCTTGACCACCGTTGTAATGCAAAACAAAGTTCCTCATCTCTTAACAGAATCTTCCTCATGACCATGTAACGTCTATTATCTCTATTATCGTTTTCTCACTGTGGACTTTAAATAAGGTAGGGTGTACTCTCCTCTACACTCTCCTTCATCCTAGAAGTCCACCTACCCTTTCTCCCCATGTCATATGTTCAATCCCTGACCTTGCTGGCTTCAAATATGTCAGTGTCTTTCTTGCACCACAAGAGACCAAAACTAGATACAACAGTCCAGCTGTGGTCTCTCAAGTGCCAAACAGATGGAATTGATTCCCTTGGCTACTGTCCTGAGTGTGTATTTAGCCTTCTTAGATCTGAGACAAACCCAGACCAACTTCTACCAAGTCACTCTTATTTTCTCTCATTGATTTGACAATATGCATCATGTGCAATGATGCACATGGCCCAAATTACTCAAAGACAGCATATGAATTAGCTGTTTGCTTGGTTTTAAACAGCTTTGATCTTTTTAGAGAGCATTATAGGATGGGGCAACGGAACTTTGGAAGTAGAAAAAAAGAAAGCAGCACAAAAAATACTTGAATTGTAAAACCCATCAGAAAGTGTAAAACCATCTGTACAGCATAGCATACACAACAACTTCCATTAGTACAGACAGGCTTGATAAATCTTGGGATGTTGCCACACGTCATGCAGTTCTCACACTGTGTTTCTGTCTGTGCAGAAAAACATTTCAGTGTTTACAACTGCCAAGAGTCCTATTCTTACTGATGTCTCACTTAGTGAGACTGCATTATTTGCCCTGTCTCTGACAGTTTATATGTCAGGCTCTAGAAAGGCAAAAGTAAGCTTACAAAACTGGTTGTCACCTTGACGAGGAAAGGTCTGTCCTTAATGATAAACTAATGCTATCAGTCTCTCCTAGTTTGTTATTAATTCTGTCAATAAACACTATTCCTAGGCAGTTTCTAGTGCATTATAATAAAGCATACACAGCCCTTTGAAAAAAAAATAGAAAATAAATACTTTTGCCTTTCACACAGTGACCTCATTTGCAGAACCACCATGACCCTATATGCTTCAGCAGTAGAAGTCAGCTGACCCTGACCTCTAGCAACCATGTCTCTAAAGGAAGCTCTTAAACATCATGATGCTTTTATGCATAAAATTTGAGACAGAGGAATGTGAGGGGAGAGAAGTTTAACAGAAATGCAACAGAAAAATCACCAAAATCCTCAGAATGTATTTAGTAATTGGCTAGTTCATACGAATTTTCATATGAATTGTTTCATCACACTCATTAATAGAAGACTACAAAGTCAATCAGTCGCTCACAGAAGAACTGTGTTTTCTTTTTTTTTCAAAGGCGAACCAGTTCATGAAGTCTACAGTAACTAAAGAAGAAACCTATAAAGTTATGTTGTCTCAGAAGTAACAGGAAAAATTGTGAAATATTCAGAAACTTTAGAAGCAGTGCAGTGGTTCCAAATGCTGCAGTTCCAGAAATACATATTTCCCAATGAACTGCCAGAACAGAAGGACTAGAAAAAAATTACTTTAACTTGACACTGTAATGCACCATTACTGTGTAAACAATGAAACTAAAAGTAACATTTCTAGAGATAGTCACAGCTTAGCAATAACAAAAAACACTTCAGTAACAATTACTCATTTCAGCAATCAGTTCATAACAGACATCCAACTGCTGCCTTGCTCATTATCCTCCTTAAAAGAATGATCTCCATATTATAAATTTCAGTCATTTTTTTACCCTAACATTAGCTGCCCACAGAATAATTTCATAGATAAGTTTCTTAATTTTTAGTAAACAAATTAAATATTGATATCATGTTCAAAATCCACAGTAAAATTAAACATCCTTTTAAGGTTTTCTGAGTTAAAATTCAGAATTTAAGTGAGAAAAACAGTATTTTCCATTGGTATTTAGTAGCAGCTATGTATGTATATGTGTATATTACATATATCTTGGACATTAATGTGTTTGCAAGCAGACAAGATATGACATAAATACTTGTCTACTACTCATGCATTGACACATTATTCAAATATGAACACATCCTATTAAAACGGAATGCACAAGAAAAAAGTAACAATAATTTTAAAAATTACAACACTAGTAACGTTCTTGTCCTTCCACAACAGTATAAGATCCAACAGGTAAAAGCAAAGTACGTTTCCTGTAAGTGATAATGCTCAGTAGATGGATTTTGACACAAACCTCATTTTTAAGGCTGAATTTCACCACCCTATTAATTACAGTGTTGAACATTTACTTGATGCAAAGTTTTGTGTAACATTTAGCTATAAAAATGTGGCTTGCAAATCTAACCGCTGAGCCATGATTAAAAGTATCTTACCATTTCTTAAGGAGATTATGTTCTGCAAGAAGAGCATTGAAAGAAAATGAAACTTTGTTGCACTGAATATACTGCAAAATACTGAGCATTGTTTCTTACCTACCCTAATTAAACTAAATTTTTTTATTAGATAACAAAAGCCACTGAAGAATATATTTAGCCAAGATGTTGAATTCCATTAACAGAGTCCTATCACTCCAAATTACCATTTAATGTGATCCAAAGCTTTCTTTTTTTGGGAAAAAAATAATTTTCATGCTTAGGGCACAGTTTAATTTTGATTACAGTAGTTCTGAATATTCTGCAAAACAGTGATATGTCTTGGGAATAAATGACTTCAGACCATTCCACTTATTACTCAGAAATTTCAAATGTGATTTTTCAGAGAGAAGCTTGTTCATCCATTTTCCACTCCTCATTACAAATTACTAAATTATATTCATAAAGCAAAGCATTTTTATATAAAAATCCTCAAAGTGAATAATATACCAGGCTCCACTTTCAAAAGTAAGCTGAACTCCTTAACAAACAACACTATGAGGAAAGGAGTAAAATACTTTCAGCTAACAGAAAATTCTACTGAAATTTTTCAGTTGTCCTGCATCTTCCAAAACCCTGATTATCACAGAGTCATCAAAACTGAAAGCACACAACCAGGTGAGTATTTTAGGCACCTCCAGAAAAATCATCATGGTTCTTCCCATACTGTATCACCAGATCCTGCAACAAAGAATTCATGTTTTTCCAACTTAACTGCTAGTACTTGAAATAACTCACAACAGAATCACATTTGCCTTAATCACTGCCACATCACCTTGTTACTTAACATTATTCAAAGGGTTTGAAATACATGAATGCACAAGTTGTTAGAAAAAGCTAACAATATTGATTCAGTTATTTGCCAACTTTCATGGAAGACTTTTTCAGCATTTTTCTTCCAGTGTGGTAAAAGAAACCAATACCCTCTTATGAGAATGACATTCTTGCTCCTCTGAATCAGTTCCTGCATGTAGATGTCTTTCTGTTCTTCTGTGACTATGCCACAGAAGAGCTCTCAGTCCCCTCCAGGTAAGCCCCACTTACATAATGCATGCTGTTCTTTGAAGCTTCTAAGGCTTTAGAGAATCCAAGGGGAAAAAAATCCACAAAGAAAAATTCCAGACAAGTTAACAAATACATTAACTCTGCCTTGCATTCTTATCCTCCAGTCAAAATATTTTCTTTCCAAGAGACTAAAAGTGTTTTTTCACAGTTAGCTGAAATCAAGTGTATCCAGTGTAAGTTGAACAGCTTTTAACCAGTAATTCACCTACACACTGCAGAACTTGACACTGATCTTCACACAGGTCCCCAAAAGCAATTTCCTTCTGATTTAAATATCTGGGTGCCTTTAAAAAGAAACCAAACCAAACCCACATCTACAAACATAAGAAAAAAAACCAAAAAAACAAACAAACAAAGCCCAAACCAAAACACACTCTGTAATGATGAATGAGAACCACAGCTGGCAAACCCTAGGAGGTCCATATCCATTTTGAGACAAATTGGAGAGAGATGTTTAAGACACAAGAAATGCTGTTCTTTCTCTCAGAGGTTTTACTTTAATCTAGAAGTTAAATCAGGGCACCACACAGTCGGAGGCTGCAGGTTGGTGCCTAAAGGCCAGGCTCAGTTTGGCTGTTCTCACTAAGAGCTCCCCTGGTCTAACACTGACACCACGCCAGAATGGCATTTCCATCAGCCTGCCCTAGAAGGTCAGTGCTCAGGAGAAGTGCATCCTCCATGTATGCCCTGCATGGAATTTCAGAGAAGCTGAGAAACAGAAAACAACAAATTCATCTACTCTTCAAAAACATTAAGTGACAAGGGAACACCTGCCAAATATCTACTGTACAGGATAAGTCAAAAGAGAATTGAACATTATGTGTAGATAATAGACTTATTTTTCCTACATTTGAACTTGGAATTAATTTTAAATAAATTTGACTAACACAAGTGAAACACAAAGACATTATAAAAAATGTACTCTAAGCAGAAGGTCTGACCAGATTTGTGGTAGAAATTGATTTTTGCTCTTTGCATTTTCCTACACGTTGCTTAGGGTACCTGGGAATAGCATACAGTTTTGAACCAAAATGAAGTTTGCAGAGCTGTGCTTCCAAGTTTTCTGGATCCTTCACCTCTATCAGTAGCCTATTAATGCCTACTTAGTCCTTGGCCACTTGACCTCCAGGACTTCAGTACAGGGAAGAGGCAAGAAGGGCAGCTCCATCCTCTACCTCCAGTCCAAAGTCATCACAGTAATTACTAGGAGGCTTCTTTTAGCCTCCTCTGTCATTCTGTGCTTTCAGACTATCAGAAAACTCTACAGCTTCTCTTGACTTATCTGAGGTCTTAGTCTTTGGACATATCACCCCATTCCACCAGGACTTTAACTGTATACTAATCATTTCTGATCTACACTTCAAGCACAACTTGGCAATATGGAGACAGGTATGCTGCTGCATTCTCTGTAGGGTAATGCAAATTAGATTAAAAGAAGTAGGACGATTCCACAGTCAATTCCTACCCTCCAAAGAATTGCTCACAAGTAGAGTGTTCCTGTGCAACTTTATAAGGAAACTCAAAAGAGGGGAAAGCACAGAGCTAACCACGTAGAACTAGAGCTTTCCGAAGAGATAAAATGATGCGCTCCTGAGAGCAGTAGAGGACAATTCTTGTCAAAGAGTATATTCTCATTTCAGTTTATCTAAGCAATTCCATTCAACAAGAAGTACATTCAAAACAAAAAATCATCTGATCCCTGAAAAGCAGGGAAACTTACTAGTATTTCTTTCCCACAGCCTCTGAAAAACAACTGAACACAAGAGCTGAGCACCATTTACCTCAAAACCCTGAGAAATTCCTCCTGGTCTCATCTACTTCATCAGCCACATAGTCTATCATGCATCACCTGCAAACTGGTTCTCTTCAACACATCAGCTTCAAATACAAAACTCTTCCCAATAAACATCCAGAATGTTTCCCATTTTTTCTTAACTAAAATTCATTTTAGTTCTCTGCAGCTTTAATTGAACTTCAATTACTAAAACTAGCTTGACACAAGCCATGAAGAAGGAATTAACAGTCTACTAAATAAGAACTGTCACTCAGCATTTCCTAAGCTAAATGTAAAAATTAAGACTGAATAAATGTATGCTAAGTAACATTGCATAAATATGCACATAATACATTTTCCTCCTTAAAAAAGTGTTAAATTTAATGTAAAGACATTTGATTGCACATCAACATTTTAGTGGTGATCAATCACTGAAAATCAATGATTCTTTTAAATGAATGCAGAAATATATTTAATGGAAATCCAATTACTTTAAATACATTTTTGTTTACTTTTCAATCACTAAAGACTTCAGACAGTTCACTCTATGGTTAGGAATCAGGATCTCAGGACATAACCCAATAACTACTAAAGCATTTTTTCCCTTCTGCAATCAACACAGTTGTTACACTGACAGTGAAATACACTGGCAACCCTAATTCCTCATCCAAAAGGGTTTACCAACACTCAATCCAAACGGGTTTACCCACACTCAATCTCTTTACAGATTTTTTATGCCATTAAAATATTCCAATCCTATTAGAATGCAAATATAAAAGGGTAGAGAGAGCACACATAATACCATTAACATTCAAAGATTTCTTGCTCCCCATTATCAGATATTAATTTTCACATTAACTGATGTTTTGTTAAAAGAAAAAAACAACAAAAAACGCTGAATCCATTAGCAGCTGCATTAAAAGCGAACAAAAGAGGCAACAACTGCTGATGTGATTATTCACCTAACCCTTTCTGAAAGTTTCCATATCCAAGAGCACCAAACAAACACTGCTTCAACTTTGAATTCACACCAGCTACGTAAGTACACGTTACCGGAAAACAACCTTGACAGGGTTTTCTCCATAGCAGTATTTTCAGGAAGCTTTGAAAAACAATCACTCATTTTTAGAAGTCTCTAGCTGTTTTCCTTCAAGATCTCTTAAAGCCACAATATGGTACATCTGGGGGAAAGAAGAAAAAAAGGCATCTTTTTCCTACAAGCAGCATGTTTCAGTTTCAACTGCACCAAGGTGGCAGATGCCAGCCAGGAGCCTGCCAGCAGATGGAAGAACCCAGCTCAAGCAGGCACTTGGAACATTGTCAACAACCAGACCTGGTGTACCCTGTATCGTGAAAACTTCCCTTTACATGCTTCTCTCTATTGCATATGATGGCACGTGGTCGTGTTAGTGGGAACAGCCAAAGCAGCCCAACACTTCATGTAGGAGAGAGATCCCAAGCAGACAGCTACACTTTAGTTACAGGCACACAAACAGCTCTTGTCCACCCCAGCTACTTCATGCCTAGATGAACATCAGCAAATGAAAGGTGATCCTATGTGATACATTTTGATTACAACTCGCTTTCTCTCTCTGGAAATCCATGAATCCAAGATTCTCAAATCAGTACTATGTAAACAGAAATCATGTAAATCGTCAGCACATCTTTATTTCAGTCATATCCCCATTCATGCCTCCAGGAGTCTGCCATTAATTTTCCTCACCTTGAACATGCGTTGACCAACTTAATTAGTCTATAAATCTCCCCAAAACAAGGTCACCCAAAACTTCATCAGAAATGCCCTAAGACGCAGTGCACATCCAACCAGATCAGAGCCTCACCAACACTAAGTCACTCAAATAATACTTTCTTAGGCAGTATTAAAAAACACAAGTTAAATAATCTGAGTTGCTAATGGCAAGCAACATATATATATTGTGGGTACTTCTGCATCATATGAACATGAAGCCTACCCACCAGTCATAGCCCTCTGAAAAGTCTGGCACTTCCATTATTCCCTCACAGATGTTCGCATTACCAATTAATCATCACCACAGGGAGTCTCAGCACAGAGGCTAAGGGTTGAATATACTCACTTCAATCTTACTTTGGAACTCTTTCAATATTTTCCAAATCAACAACAGAATGTAAGTGAAATAAATCAAAGAACTCACATCTACACCCAAATATATAATGCAGCACAATGAACTGCTCTATAATCTTACCTAAATGAGGTAGAATGATTTTAAGGTACCACAAATCCCATCCCCAGTTCTAGCTCCACTATCATTATATAGATTCAGACGCCTTTAACAAGGTAAACTAATCATCTAGGAAATTTAAAGCATATACAAATACTGTTGAAGCATTCTAAAAAAGACCACGAACTAAAAGCCAGTAGTTCTGCTACTAAACAGGGATTATTTTGTATTGTATTAGATTATTTTAAAAAAACAATTAATGTACCATCAAGAGTGTAAGACAATATGAAGAATTTCCCCATATTCTCAGAGGATGATGCATTAATATTATTAAATATTTCCTATTTCCACAAGCAAAAAGATGTGAAACAGCTATATCCCACTTCCTTAATTTTAACTGAAGCGCCTAAATCCTGTATCTTCAGAAAACTGCACTGGTTTCATTAAGATTATTTATTTCAAACAGCACACTATCTATGCACTAACAGTGGAAGGTCACAAAAATAACCAAGTACAAAGAGTGTACTGTGAGTATATATATATACATGCATGCACAGATAGGTTCCATGAAAACTTCTGAAGTACAGCAAAATTATCGTTCCTACTCCATCAACAGACATAAAGGCACATCAAACCTGATTTATCCAAGATCGTACAGGATATCCATGACAAACCTGGAGTTAAGCCTACTTTTTACAAGTCCCAGGGAATTAGCTTTTATCCTTACTAACATTTTCTGTCAATAGCTCAAGTCCTTCACAAAGTCTTTGTAATAATTTTACATACAGAAGAACCTATGAACTATGTCAAATCACTTCCTCATGACTGCCCACAAATCCAATGAAACAGCTTGGAAGTGAAGGTCCCTGCTCCCTGTGTTATCCAATAGACCACAACAGCCCTGCAGGTCAATGTGAGCACTCTTACTGTAAAAAGCAGTAAGGAATTTTAACCTGTTCTGTTTACAAGAAAAGAATTTCAACATCATGAACCATGTTGTTTCAAGCACACACAAGCAGATTCCACATAAATAGAAAGGTATTTGAAAATAGAATTCTTTATTCAGGGTTTCAGGTGAACCTGCAGCTTTCAAGAATCCAGAGTTCTCCCAGAATACACAAAACTGCCTGCTGTATGAAATAACTTCATTAGAAATCCTCACCAGGTAGCAACTTGCACTTTAATTACTCGCCAAAACATTTTATTGGGAACACATATAGTCTGTCTGCAGCAACATGCAAATATTAAGCAGAATTCCTGTGCTCTCCATAAAGCTTGTTTTCCAACTTTGGATTTCTTTGTGTGGGAACAGAATTCCCATACCAAGGGATGGAAATTTTAGAACTGCTGAATCACTCTACAGAAGCTCTTACACCTGAGATCATCTATGTACTCTAAAATGAAGACTCTGAGCCGCAACACTTATCTGTAGACAGTGCTGTCAGAAAAAAAAAATCCTCATCTATGAGGCTGACAAGCATACATTAATCTGAATTTTTCATAAACTATACATTTCTCAAAATTCATCCATTTTATGACAGATAAACACTAAATCCTTTCCCAAATTTCATATTTAAATGCACTCTTTCTAAAGGAGAATAGATTTGAACAGCCTATGAAGCAGTTGGGTCTTTCACAAGCCATCATCACTGTTTCTATACAGTAGCAGAAGAGTAGACAGCAGGATTTCAGAGTAGACAAAAACATGCAAAAACCAAAGAAAGTGAGTCATTCACTAGGGGTAAATACTAACAAAACAAGTTTCTTGATATGCACTGTGGGGACCTACAGTTTCAAGGTCTTCTAGAAACATGCACTTTATTGAAAAAGAAGGATTTCAACACACATAAAAAAGCATTACCAGGTAACTGAAAAAAACCATACTAAGAAGTGTAATTTCAATACAGTTAAGGTAGCACTGTTGCAAACATAGCTTTATAGGAGTTAGGAGATGAACACCTACAGCATGCTCTAGAGCTTTCAATAACAGACTACTGCATCTTAGTGAAATTTTAAATATTCAAGACTCAGCTTTGAAAACTGCAGAGACGTATGAACAGTTTTAACAGGAAGTTAAAACACTCCAGATTAATAACCAAAGGACTTGAACACTACCATTAAAAGTCAGCATATATGAAGTGTGTCCCACAACTTAAACAACCAAAAATCCTCAAACCCCCTCTCCCCCGCCGTATTTAAAAAATGGAGGGTGGAGGGAAGAACAGAAGCAGTTTCTCATAGTTTGATCACAAAGAAGGAACTAAATTATAAGTGACACCATTCTAATGAAACAGAACTGATTATAATCTTTTTATATGAAAAGGTATGCAAAACCAACAAATAAAATGCATCAGAGCTTGATAAAGATCACTAGTTTAGCCTCAATGTTATCTACTGCACATCTGCCACACCACATTATCTTACTACTCAAGCATCATTTTTTCATTCTAATGTAGTAGCTCCATCAGATTAATGCCCAAGACATTTCAGCTGTGTTTCAAGTAAATAAGTGGACATACAGGAATATTATGCATGGCCTGTACCACTGACACTAAGCAAAGAAAATGTGATTAGCACCAAATTGCATCTGACAGGGGAACCAGAAAGCTGTCAAACACAATGACATGAATTCAGTATTTAGAAGGTAAAAGGGGGAATAAAGAAGGTTGGCCAGTCTGGCATTAAGACAGCAATAAAACACAACAGCTATGATAAATTAATTCATTTACTTATGAAAAATTAGAGGCTTCAACATGCAGCTCTCATTTATAATCTTTTCAATCTGGAATAATAAATAAAAAGCCTATACAATGCACAGTGGGATGGAGGGGGGAAAAACAAAGGAAAGGGAAAAAGAAAAAAACAGATTTTTGCATTTAAGCTAACGGAATAATTTCTTACATTAAATCCCATTGGATCAAGCCTTTGAGTGACTAATGCAAGGATACATTACAGCAGGGATTACTGTGTTTAATAAAGACACACAGTGGTAAAACAACAGGAAGGTTTAAGATCAAACACTCAGTAGCCACATAAAACAATTATTTTTTTACATGTAAGAGATGCAATTACTAATAGTCTATCAAAAGGATACCAGGAAGAGCTAATGGGACAAGTGGAGCAAGTAAGTGAGTGGAAGTAGATTCAAAGGACTGGTCCCTAGGACAAGAATGGGCTCTGAAAGGAGGCAATGTCCTCGTAACAGCTGCCTGGTGTGGCCATTAACAGCACTCTGCCTTGGAAACCCTTTAAAACGAAAACAAGCTCTGCAGCATCCTGCAGCTCTGCCTCTGCAGTGCTTACCAAGATGTTCTCCTGGGATTCCCAGGTAGATCCTGCAATATCTCAATAACAATATGGATACAGTAATTTTTTCAACTGAGATCACTGCTACAACCAAGAGATGGCCTTTCAGAGGAGTATTTCAGTGTCTGGCAATTGCTGGTAGGTGAGTTCAGACCAGAAAACAACGAATTTCCTCATAATGAAAGAGAAAAACTACCCATCTCCTGACAGAACACCATGGATCAACTCCATGAAAATGTACGTGTCCCTGAGCAGCGGTAAGGCCAACTGTCAACACCAGCACAGAGACTGGATTTTAACTTTCCAGCATGTCACTTTGATCACTGCAGATCTATTCAAATCTTACTTATGCTGAGCCACATACCTTGACCATAAAGTGTTTAGGGTACAGTCTGTTCATATATAGCTCTGAATACTGGAAAGATTGTTCCAAAACCAAGTGAAAAGAGCCGCCCCTACCGCTTGCGAGACATTTACTCTATAGCAGCCCAGAAGGACCCCAGGAGATCAGGCTAAGTCCAAAACACTCTTCTCCCTATCAAGTGTAGTTCAATCTACATAACTTTCATTTTTATCAGCGCATGTGTGGAGTGGTGGAAGAAAGGTTGAGAAAGGAAAGTGTCACCTCTAAATCAGCAGACACAGCAGCAGAGAGCCAGGTCTGTGCCACCACAGCAGTTCTCTCAGCCTTATGACTAGTGCTAGTGTTACTGCTTGTGTCCCAATCTCCAGAGTTAAAAACCATTTGTACTTGTACAGGGCTATTTTAAAATCCGTGAGATACTTGAGAACAGATAGTTTCTAGTTCACTCAGGAGAATCAATAAAATTAACCTATTTGCACAAAACTATTTGCCCTCATGGTTTTGACTTTTGTACCTTTGTCACATACCTCTAACCATTATGATGGATTTTAACGTATTATTTTAACTAAAATATTTTCATTTTAGTCTACAAAGTACTTTGTATCCAATTCAATATATATACAATTCAATGCACATATACATACTGTTTGACACCTTCTGTTGCAAATCTACAGATTACAAGTGTTGCAAGGCCAGCTGGGGTTTACTTGTGAATTTCTGCAAGATTTTAAATTTTTTCACCCATCTAAACTTAAGTATGCAATCCTTATGCTTGATGAGCCAGCCCTCCAAATCCAAGCTTTATCCTAGCTGTATAAAAAGATAAGGGAAACAAAGATGGCCATTGGTTAAACACCTAAGAAGAAAATAGTTAAGAAGTCCTAGAGGTGTAACTGATCTCCTACCCATTCATATTTAGAGGACCAGTGAAAAATTACATGCTATTGAAATAACAATTTATTTTCCCAGTGTTCTGCATCTTCACAACAAAACCAAACCAATCCTGTAGTATTCCTGTAGTGGAATATTTACTACATTATCGTCTGAAAATATTTTGTTTTTAATACAAGTGTACAAATAGTTGTTTTTTAGGATCAGCCAGTACTTCAGGTTCTCTGCCTGCTTTGCTTTTCCATCACTGAATTTTAGTCAACCTTTTGAGAAAGACAATTTTCATGTACTTTATGACTCCAACACTTAGGGCTCAGAAGAGGGCACAAAGTGACCCTGGGGAAGCCATAGGTCAGGCTACCCAAGAACATTTATTAACTGATCACTCAACCTTTCATCGGTCAAATTCACACCCATAACCGCAAATGAATTTTTAATTCTTTCATAGCCCATTTTTACAAAGCTTTAAGAGATGCAGTTTAAAAGGCTGCACTGTAGGCATCACTTGCAACACAACCAGAGGAAAAAACCACAGTTATCAAGTGACCTCTACATTTAAAATTTTAAGATCCAGTTTCAAAATTTCAGCCCATTTCATGACATATGTAATGAAAAATGTGTATATATTCAAGTACACATGACCTGCATCAACTCAGAGCATAATGTGGCGGGGGGAAGCCTGATGCCTCAGTGTGACACCAAAGTTACAGGAAATACGTGATGCCTGGCTAAATCTCCATACAAGATAATGCCTGTTAATAATAAGCTACTTCACACCATGTTACTGCCCTCTTAAAGCATGTTAAAAGTACACTTTTCAGCACAAATACCTTTTTATTTTGACACTACTTGCTGCACCATGGAAATGTATTACAGCTCAGAACCACACCATAAAAGCCTGCGTTATGATTCAATTTCTTGTACTGTACTCTGGAGCAGAGTTTTTGTGGTTTTGTTGCTTTTAAGGTACACTGCTACAGAAAACAAAATACCTTACTAAACAACTATGTTAAGAAAAATAACTTTTCTCAAGACATCTAGAGCTGCAATTGCAAGAAAGTACAGACCAGATAATTGCAGTCCCACTATTACTGAGAATTTAACAATTGGTCACGATATAAAGCATCACCAGTTATAATACCTTGTTTGAGAATTTGCTGCTCAATCAAGAGAGATCATTAAAAACATTTTCCTATTTTCTTTTCATCTGCAGTATTGCAAGAGAGGAACTTTAACCAATAGAACTGAGAGAAGAACATCATAAACAATATAGCATTACTGGAACAAGCATTTAGGAACAGGAGAGAGAAGACTTGAATTAAACATTCTTTACTTCCTTTTCTTTCTATTCCTTTCATCTATTTCACTTTCTCCATACTTGTCTGGTGTGTTTCATTTATTAAGAAACTGCTTTGAGCTCTATACTCTTTTTTCAAATTACATAAGAGGCATGGATATTAAAGTTCACTGCAAACAAATAATGAATTGCAGTCTAAGTAAATTGCTTTCATTCCTAATCCACAAGTAACTTACAGCAAACATTTAAGTATTTTGAAATACTTAAATCTGAAAATGGTATAAACCCACAAATTTCTATGTAAGTCCAGCAGGAACAGGCTAGAGCCCAGGTCCTGCAGTATTTGGCCTATTCATTTAAATCTGGGGAATCGTCCAGACCTAGAGAGGCATTTGGGGAACTGTCTATACCAAAACCAGCTGAGGATTGCAGCTTTTCAGAGTGCTGCCGAAACCACTCTAGCAAAAAGGTCTGTGCAATTCCCAGTAAGAGTGAAGCACAGCCCCATTCACAGTTACCACCCTACATGAGGAGGAGTAAAAGCAGGTGACTGTGGCAAGGAGACGAGACCCTTGCTGCTCACCAGGAAGCAAAGCAGAGCTGCACGTTGGAGCTGCTCACTGATGCTGTAAGAGGGCATGAAGAGTGTCCCTGTGGCACAAATGCTCGTCCGAGCTCCTGTGCGCTTGAGCTGCAGCAGCAATCTGCAACCCAATGGGGGCAGAAAGGACTAATGGCATCACTAGGGCCCCAAACAGTTTTGACCTTATCTCTAGCCTAACTCAAATATAAATTTCTCTATATTCACCTTAAGAACCACTACTTACTCCTCCTTATCCACCACTGACTTCACCCACTGTCTTCCCTCATGTTTGTTCAGCATTTAAAGCCATAATGGTATCAAATAGATACCACTGATGAGGAATTGGAAAAAGCAAGCAGGGAGACTACAGGTGTATCTGAAACAACTGTAACTCAGCATAATCCCTGGTGATTATGGGGAAGATTAAACAAAACAGATGATCCCAGCTTTGGGCAACTTTGAAGGCTAAAACAAGCCTTGTACTCTAGAAGTTGGAGATATAAGGTGGGCTAAGTGGGGTATGAACACTGCACCACACCATCTTTTTCTGCAGAACCCACATTATTAAATATGTAATTTTTCCCACATTTCCCAAATCTTCCAATGTCTAACATCATGGTAATCAAGGGTGACCTGCAGATATTAATCACTTTGCCTTCAATACAAGTGTCTTAACGTTTTTATGACCTTCCAGCAAAAAATTCAGAATTTATTTTCCTGGAGAAAAGCAATGTGACAGTTCTTTTCAAAAATACACTAATACAGAATTAATGACAAGGAAATTGTTTATCTTGTCTGGTTTGCAAACATTTATTTATATGTAACACAGTATTAGTTAAAAAAATTACTGTGATAAACGTCTTTTTCACTGAAATGACATGTATACAAACTGACAGAAAAAATGGCAGCCAAACCAAATATTTAGCTTTAAAGTGAAATACTAGCTGACAAAAACAAAAAAAAAACAAAAAAAAAAAAAAAACCCAACCAAATTAAAAAAAAAAGCAAGGAAATTCCAACTTAAGGTTTTCTATCTTCACTTTTCATGTTACATCGATACTTTCAAAGAAAGCATTGTTGCACCACTCTCCATTGCAGTGAACGTGCCAAATACATAAGAGAGAACAAAATGCTCTGAGCAGATCATCAGCAAAACATTTTGATTTCTCTTTTGTCAGCTTGCACCCAAAAAGTAGCACAACTTTGCTGTTAAATGGCTATGTTCGTGCTTTTCAGCCTCCCTGTACCAGTAGAGAGCACCTTTCCTGAGTTTCCTTAGGAGTGAAGAAAATACCCCATTTCTTGAGAAGCAATTAAGAGAATTGAAAATAAGTGGTCCACAGAAGGGTAAAGAAGCAGTATCAGATAAAGACAGAAAAGGTCAAACAAATTATTTTTAAGTAGATTTGAGTACTCCAAAAACATAATTAAAAATTTGATGATTATTTCATTTAAAAAGTTATCTTTTTGTCCTATAGAAAGCAAAATGCCTAGACATTTTTTCACCTACTTGGAACAACTGAGCAGGCACAAAGTACCTTCATACTGATAATCATCCAACAGCCAAATTAAAGAAATTAACTTCAGAATAATTCCACTTTACAAATCGGGAATACAGAAATATTTTGCAAACACATTCAGACATTAAAAATCCTTTAAATGGACAAATCTAACAAAAGTCAATACAAATATAGCAGTCATAAAACTTGAGTAACTTCTACCAATGCCTAAGAGAGAAACATTTTGAATACTTACTTAAAAATAAAAACTTGGAGCAAACACTATATATTTCCCCACTCCTCTCACGACAAGAAGAAACATTATTACCTCTAAGAACAGCATTCCCAGAAGTCAAATCACCTTGGTTGATAGCAATCAAACACGGATTAAACTGATACTGGGGTTTAGACTGATGATAAACAGCACACCAGAATGTGCATTGGGAAATGCTCACATCACAAGCACATGGTTTTGTCTGCCACGGGTTCCTGAACAACAGCCCTTTGACAAGTCCTATATAATCAATGAGGAAGAGATGAAGATACAGAGAACAATCAGACGTGCTAGAGGACCCAGGGCCCACCTTTCTATCCCCTACAACTCCCAGACTTTCCTCTCTGCTTGTGCAGTATGTCAGACATTGGCACCTTAACAGAGATTTCTTCCTACCTCACCCTCTTCAAGCAGTGGCTTTTTGCTGTATTTGCTACTGCTGAAGTCCAGGACAGGCTGTATTACTTAAACTACCCAATCTCAGGAGTCAAAATACCAACATGGATAATTCACGACCAGTGGCTTGGGAATGTAATTGCAGATCAGTCACTCCTGAGTGCACCTGCAAACTTTGCATAACCAGGTTTTCAACGCTCCCTGTAACATTCACTGCAAATGAGCTAAAAAGTCTAACAGAACATATATTGACCTAACAGATAATACTGGTTACTTACAAAAATGGAACCATTACTGTAAAAAACCTTAATGTATAAACGCTTTGAAAAGTTTTATTATCATTTATCAGGAAAAAGAAACAAAACAACAAACCATTGGCCAAAGCATCAGTTATTTTAAGTTTCAGAGACTAAGAACACAGTCGAGATGCACCTGGGAAATCACACAAAGCACCGGAGATATTTAAATTGTCTAAATAAAAGCCCACACTGGTACTAACAGTCCTCTGTCAGTTAAAATTGTTGAAAAAAAACACTCAACAGATTGTAATGCAGATGAATCACTTTAATATCTAAGGAAGTATTGCCTATATATTTTGAGAAAATTAACTCACTTTTCAATCTCACTTTGCCTAATCTCTACTTTTTAGGTAAAGCTACACATTTCTGTTTTGTCACAGGTTAGTGATTTCAAGGGTTTCAGGAAGTTGTTCTTCTAGAACTCACTGGAAATCTGAGAAATTAGGAAGAGTTTAAAAAACTCTGACAACAGCAGTTTCTCTAGAAACAAATACCAAACCTGCCATAACATGGTGAAAGTTACTTGCTGAGTGGACTGTGAGAATTCTATTTAAAAGAGAAAGTTAACAGTGTCCTAAAAATCGTCACTTCTCAAAACAGAAACCAAAACCCAAACAGATCATTTTGATTTTCATTGGAACACACAAAAATAAACAAGTGCACCTTTAGACATAAATCCCACAGCTTTTCATAACAACCAAACCAAAAAAACAAACAACCAAAAAAATCCTCTGAAACAAAACACCCCGACCCAAAAAAACCCCACAAAGAAACCCCCCAAAAAACACAAACCAAAGAGAAAACCCCAACAAAGCACCCTAGCAACCCAAGCCAGATAAAAGAATGAAAGCCCAACTTGTGGGATTTTATCCTGCCATCCTGAGAATGATTTTTCTGCCCTGCCAGTATCAATTAGATGCAACTGTAATGGTTCATGAGACTGGAAAGATCACACAAGAATGGAAGTCACACAGGAAGCCCAACTGTTTTCCCCCACTAAGTGTGGACTGAGGCGAGCGGCGAGGAGAGGCTCCCACCAGCGGCTGAGCCAACAGTGCTCAGCCAGCATTCCAGTGGTGGGCAGGGAGCTCATGGAGCAAAAGCCCTGTGCACTGGAGCCACAGCCAGCCCTTCAAGGCAGCCATACAGCACTAACACAATCCCTCAGATTTCTAAACTACAGCTTTTGTGAGAGCTACTGTGAATATCAGGCTTTATTTAACTATTTAAATCTTTCAAATTTAAATAGTTAAATAAAGCCTGATATTCACAGTAGCTCTCACAAAATATGGCGTAACACCAGCAATCACCCCAGGAATTACAACATCTCAACTTTATTTTACATTATAAATTTGCATACCAGTCTGAGTTTCAGTGAGAAGGGAGCTGGCAGCATGAAAACCTGGTTTGCAGAGTCAGCAGCAAATCTGCAGAAAAGTTAACCCATGCTCCTATTTTAATTTTAGCACTTGGGGTCAAGACTAATTATTTGAAAGCAAACACACAAAGAAAATGGTGATTTAGAAGCTACCCGGACAACAAAAACTGACAGATCTATGGCAAGCAAGGTACACCCAGTATTTCAAATACAGAGCATTTTAACAGTTCTTCGTACAGAATAAGAATCTGCTCTGAAACAAAGCTTAATTGTTCCAACTTAAGAAAAAATCTCAGACACACACACAGAATATGCATTAAGATCAAACACTAAAACTGTATTTTGAAAATGAAAAAATATTTCCCAGCAAATATATTAAATATGTTAGCTTTAAGTTATTAAATCACCAGACCAAAACTTGTGACATGGGATGATACAAAACCATCCAAAAAAAATTTTACATTATCTGGGTGGGAAAATTTTGAGTTAATGGAGAAATTGAATTTTCACTATTTAAAAGAGGACACAAACATTCTGCTTTGACATCTGTTCACAGGTTCTACTGCAGCAGACAACCAGAAAACCACCAGAATTTTAGCTGTCAAAACAAATCCTCAAATTAAAGAAAGGAGGAAGAAATAAGCACTGAACAATTATACACTTCCAGCACCACAAGTCTAGCATTTAGTCAGAAAAAAAAGTATGCAAGAAGGATGGATGCAGTCTTAACACTCGGCCAAATGCTAGAAGGATGACTAAACTGGAAAGGCACTCCGACACCACACACCCAGTTTTACAACAAAGTACTGAGATCTATGAAAAAACCCGGACTCAGACTCAAGTGTTACTTATCACTGCCAGGGCATCTAAACACATGCTCAGCTTCAAGCTCATGAACAAAATCCCCTTGGTCTGGAGACAACTCACAACGCTGAGCACTTGCTTACATGGCTCTCTGGACCAGGTCAGCACAAGGCTCCTCTTGTGATTTATAACACTTAAACCAATGCCATGATGTTGAAGAGTGATTACAGCAATGTAGACAGACACTTTCACTGCAAGAAGGTACAGAACTCCTTTAAAAAATATACATGATACTGCTGAATTTAAAATACGGCTTTATTTATGACTAAAAGCAATTATTTCTTCTTCACAGAATTTAACATTTACATTTCTAATGACCCTTCTCAATTTCAGCTTTCCTTTCTATATTGTAACCAGCCCTTTATTCAAAGCGTTTGGCAAACTGCAATGTTATGACACTGATTGTTTTCTTTAAAATAAAAATAAAAATTCAAAAACCCACTCACCCAAAATCCAAACACTTCATGTAATTACTTTAATGAACAATCCGTAAGTGGGTTTTAACAAGTTTCTTTAAGGGTAGAACATGGTGGGAAAGACACTGGTGAAAAGGCCACAGCACCTAAACGAATTGGAACACAAGGTGTTTAACCACCACTTAACGTCCTAGTAAATACTGCACGGGGACGCAGATTACAAATGCATCTCACTCTCCTCCAAGCTTTTGACATCACAGAACCCAATACTATCACGTTGCCTTTGAAGATGGTCACCAGAGACCAATTTGAAAAGAACCCCACTGACTACAGCTTTAAACAGATTTTTAAATTTCAACAGGTGATGTTCCTGTCATCTGAGCTGATCTGACTTCCGAAGAAGACAAGGACACCACTGTAGTAGCTACAACTACCACTGAGGAGCTCAGAGATTAGAGAATCTACATGCTAACAAGCAACAATTTTGGAATCTGAGCCTGCATTCCAGCCTACAACAACAGAACACAGGAGGAGAATCTAGGTTTTCTAAATCCTGTTCAAATCTTTCTTTTGATGTGTTATAAACACTATTTTAAAACAGAAACTGTCATAAATGTAACTGAATACAAGACATTAGAAACACCACTTTTCAAAGTTTTCTAATTTTCAAGCAGCATATAAGAGCTGCAGTAAATATCTGAGGAATACAGTATCAAGTTGCATCAGTATCAGCAACTCCAGAAGGGCACATGACTAATCAGACCATCTTGAAATGAATTTTTCCTTCTGTAAAGACTAAAGAAAGGAAACAGTTGTTGAAGAAACAGACTCTTCTACCAGGGTCTGTATTTTAGAAATAAAATACTTTCTGTTCCTACAAATGACAAACTTCTTTGCATTTTTCTTTCAGACTTTCGCTAGAAAATTGAAAATTCAATAGTATCATGTTATTAATACCCAGCAATACCTACAATCAGCAGTTACTACTGCATGTGTAAACAGGTTCAATGCAGTGCATATTTTTCCATATTTGACAAAACACATTCCATGATAGTAAGCCAGGTGGGTAAATCAACAGCTCTTCTCCTTCACAAATTGAATTTGATACCAGACGGCTGGCACAAATTAGGTTGTGATATGATCTAAAATGTTTCATATTAAAAACAAAAAATTCCCAACAGTACTTCATTTTTTGGTATAGCTGATCCATACCAAGCAGACAGGGAAGAATGCTCTTCTGTTTAACTGATCAAATTAAACAAGCAAATTCAGTCTGAAAAGAATGCCCTGAAGAGTGTAATAGCCATTCCTTTTGCTTCACCACACAACACGTCTTTGCCTACAACAAGGGGAAAATTCACAATTAGGACGCTCCACTTCTTGACCTTGAACACAAAAGACCAGTCATTAAAAAGAAAGCTTATTTAATTTGAAATCATATTGCACTCACAAAGGTCTGAAGTGTTGGACATAACCATCACTTTCCCCCATCTTCCACATAACCATCAATTTTGAAAACCTCATCCAGGTTATAGGGCTAGTTCTGCAGCTTGTGACCTGCTGCTCCTTTCCCCCATCCCTCCTCTTCACTGTAGCCTTTTAAGAGCAAAGTTTTAGGCCACATCAGGTTTTTGGGTTATTTGTTTGCTGGTGACATCAGGAGTAACACAGAATGGACACTGTGCAGCAGACAATGAGCCACTTGCAGAAAGCATCTTTGGCAGCTCCTGTGAAGACCCAGTTCTGGGAGCAGGTCTTCCAGCACACCAAGCACTGAGGGCACGTCGCTGGCACCAGCACTGCCCTTGCAGGTGGGAGCAGGCAACCCACCAGACCGAGGCACTGCCAGAAGTTTGTTAGCTGGGACAAGCTCAGGACCTGAATTGGGAAAGCGGCTCCTGTAACCCCCCTGGCAGGGGGAGCATCTCAGCTCAGCACAGACACCCGACCTCTTACAAGCAGTAAGCCTTGGAGCTCTCCTCAAGACACACCTTAAGCAATCAAGGGGCCTGCACTAAAACAGATACAGCAAAACAATTGTTTCTGAAGTGGAGAAAATTTGATTTAAGTACTTTCTTCCTTATGTAACTGCAATACAGAATGCAGCTCCCTCATTCATTGTAACTTCCTTCCAGCCATTCACTCGAAAATCCTACAAATACACATTTTACTGCACTTACTTACATCTCTTCCCGAATTAAGATACAGAAAAGAAATAAGTCACAATCAAGTCATATTACCCAAAGATCAAGATTTAATAATAGATGTAGACAGCCTTTTTATCAAAAACAAAATTGAAAGAAGTGTTTGTTTTTATGTCTAATAATACTGCAATCTTTTCCACAGTGTTGGAATTGACTCAACATAAGGCAGCATATGAAACCAAGATTCAGATCTGCCTTGGGGAAAAAAATATGTATTTCAAAAAAAAACAATTAAAACAATTTATGCCAACCCATCTGACCACCATCTCCAACACTGTAAAGTCAAACTACCCAAAACTTGCTATGAAATTTGGCAGAAAAATAACTTTGCTCAAAAATCTGCTGGATTTGCTGTATTCATTATAGAGACCTTTCACAAAGCCTATGCAATATCTATGTTTACCCTGGGTGCCCATATTATTAAACATCAATACCATCTGTGTTTATATCATCTCCACACTAATCAGATCGATTACTTCTGATATATTGCCCTGTCACACCACCATAATACTAATCAAACAAATGGAGCTGCAGGGAGATGAAGCTGATAGATATGTATTTAATACTGCTTTTTTTCTTTTTTTTTTTATGCTCATGGGCACCACTGCCACAGGAAATAACAACTGCCAGCAAAACACAGGCAGTTTTGTTAGGGGCCATCCAATAAGAATATAGTCCAGCATAGTATGACAAAAACAACCTTGAATGAGAAATGAGACTGGTGGTCTCACTGCAGTTCAAAGAGGCAATTAGAACATGCTATTTGAGAACACCCCAAGAGTGCCTTAGGGTAACAGCAGGACACTGACTAACAGCCATTTGCCTGGTCAATCCTTAAAGAACTTTCTCAAAAGACACAGAGAGATAACCTTGCAATTAAAAATCTCTCTATAAACATTATAGCTTTGCAAATATTTATTACAGCAAGACTCTTTCACAGTTAATCACTGTCTACTATAGTATTCCTGAACAAAAAAAAATTAACTTTCAGAAGGCATTATCTTTTGAATTCTCTTTCATCTCTAGAAGCAACCAACAATATTTCTAGAGCACTACTAATCTCATTTACAGCTAACAAACCAAGATATAAACTGCATCTATCACTGAAATATACTTTATACATTACACAGCTGTTAAAAGCATTCCAGTTCATTTCTAGGTCTATTATTTATTGAAGCCATACTCCATCTTAACATATAGAATGAAAAACTAGCCTACAAATTTTTTTTTTCATGGTCCCAAAATGGACTGATAAAGATAACAGGAAATGTAAATACATAATTGTTTTAGAATGCTCTCTGATCTAGCTTTATCGCTTTCTTCTGCGCATGGAAATATTAAAACTACTTTTAATAAATTTTTCTTTTCAAAGGGTTTTTGTGTTTAGAATTCTTTTCTTTCAAACAAAAGGAGTTCTTTGTAATAAAATAAACACTTGTACAACATTTTCTGGACTTTGACACCCTACTTCTTTGATGAGAACGAGGTGAATTCTAACCACTGGCACTCTTGGAACAGTCCAACAGTACAAGACACTGAGGACTAACAGTCTACCAGCCCATAACAACATGGAAAAAGGTTATTCCATGCATAGATCAAACGACTTTCATAACTTTCCTATCTTCCATATAGATGGATGCTTTTCTTATGGAGATACTATGCAGGCAAATAAGTCTCTTCAAGCAGAGAGAATTGCTGACCAAGACGCCAGGAGAGGTTGTTCTGTACTGGTGGCTTCTATTTCAGTCTTCTCTGAGCTGATGATTGGCACATCCACCACCTGACCAGAACTGACAGCAAACTCCACTGCATAAGAAAGTAATTTAGGAAAGGGCTATGATGAACACATAGATAAGAGCAGAAGGGGTTGCTGGCCAGTATCTCATTCAAGTTCCTGCGGAAGCAGGGAACAAACACTACGTTGAATGACTTGTACTCTGTACATGTTACAAAAATGGCTTCTTTAAATGAAAATGTAGCAAGAGAAGAAATGAAAGACACTAGAACATGGCCAAAAAACCCTACCATACCATCTGTAGGCAAGAGCCATAAATATCTAACATGTTTACTGTATTAAATACTTGACTCCATTCAAGAAAATAATATGATTTTTTTTGTAAGCATACATTAGCGCTGTTATAAAAGTATTACTACTAATTTCAAAGCACTTGACTTACTTCATCTGAATAATCTTCTCAAAAAAAAACTTTAAACAAACATAAAACCTGAAAAAAATCTGTTTGGTTTTACTATAGCTTAAGCTAAATACTGTATGACAACAAAAATCCAGAATATTATTCAGAAACTATAGAAGCTGAATTTGATTTCTTAAAAACACATCAACAGAAGCTTTAAATCTAAAAAAACCCACTAGACTGTGTTCTTAATTTTTTTTATATAAATGCTTCCAAACTGCTGAAGCAGTAAACAAACTGTAGCCAGACAGTATTCATTTGGGCCAGGAGTAAAAAACAGTCCAGAATACTTTCAGACCTCAAAAGAGCAGTAACATAGAGCATCCATTCAGATGAAGACAATATGTATGTCTGAAATCATAAATCCATTCAGTAAAGAGCTAATGAAAGCCAACTGCAACCCATATAATGTATGTTTCTTAAAATGAGAAGGGTCACAGGTCTGCTGTGAGTTCCAGAGCCAAATGTGAACAAACATGCTGCAAAAAAGCCTGTAGAGGAAGAAGGAACCATAAAAATGCTGGACTGCTGAGGTAGCCACATGCTTCACACAAAGAATTAGAAAGAAATGACTATAAATGCAGGAAAATTCTACTACTTGCAATTGTATTTTAGCAGTGTGTTTCTGACTCTTCCCTTTATTTTTAATACTGATCACTCGAGCATAATGAGACATTTGCTGCTCAAGAGCTGATCTACTCCTGCTGCTTATTCCTCACCTAATATCTCAGCCTACCACAGGACCATAATTAGGGCCATAGAGATGATTAGGTTCAATCATTAGGACTAGAATTGGGCAGAGCCTGACATTTTCCATTAAACTGGGGGGAGACAGGGAGCGCTTTCTCACATGAGTCTTCTGTTTTGCTTTGCCACATACAAAGCCTTTCACTGTCCACCACACTTCATTCTGAATCTTGCCTCTGTTACACGCCAAAACATGGATTAACACAAATTTGGTTTAAGATGATTAAACAGGGCCTGAAGTTTCAGGTTCACAGGGAAATAAGCAAGTTCCTTCTAGCTCCATTGTGCAAGCTGAATGCCACTCTAATTACACTGTCAAGCTGAGGATTGTGAACTCTTAATAAACAGAGACCTGTTTTCATGCAAATTTTGCTAGTAATAAAAAGATAGGAAAAAAATATGTCAGCAGAATTGTTCCAGTAAGCAAAATGTTTTTCAAATGCTTTCTGGAGTTGTCAGCAGCTCTAAGTAAAAACAGTTACCAGGGTAAAGCCTTGCAGCAGCAACTGAAAGTTTTCAGTCAAATGTTCTACTTGAGACCAGCACAGCAGAAAGCAAAGGTAACAAACACTGGTCTGTGTGTCAGACTCACACAGAAACAGCACTTACACATGAATGGCTTTTTTCCCACTAAACCATATAAACTGAGGACGGGGGGAGAGCACTTACAAGACCAGTCCAGCACCTGTACATTCTTTCATCCCTACAGATCACCCACACTGACACCTTCATGCTCTGCAGGACACAGCTGAGGGCAACACATTTCCAAAGCCAGTTCTCCACAAACATGTCCACACAGTGTTACTACTGCAGACTGGAGCTACTGCAAAGTAAGTGCACTCTTAGAAGACAAGGGCAAGACTGACACAGAAAAGTCTCAAATTTATTCCAAATAATTCTCCCACCACCACAACAGAATTTGAGGATGGCATAACATCCAAAGAATAAGCAAAATAAAACTCAAGTAATTTGATTTTAACTTCCTACCTTCTAATATAATCTGTGGGGTCTAGAACACACAGTATTGCAGAAATTAATGCAATAATAATCTGATTACAATTTCATTTTTACCCAGAATTAGTAACAACTTACCCTAATTTAACAAAGAACTTTTCAAAATATTAAGGTACAGATCACCAAGTGAGACCTAGTGAGCCTGCAAGGGCTCCCAGCTGCTCTATAAAACAGCCGTAAAGAAAGCATTTACCTACTGCACAGGGGTGCAGTGACAATTAATTAATGTTTGTAAAGTGCACTGAAGCTGAAAATTACTAGATACCATGCTAAATATTAATTACCACAACTACAACACAGAACCAGAGTTGTCATAGCACTCTCATTGTAAACTCCACATTGAACAAGCCGAAAAAAGTTTTCAGCACCAGGCTGAGGTGAGCACCTTCTGTACAGGCATATGAACATATTTGCTAAAGATGCCGTGTGTGGCACCCTCCCAGCCACACACCAGCCCTCTTCTGAGCACACTCACACACGTCCGTGTGCATGGACACTGCACTCATTCCTGGCCGTGGCATGAGCAGAGCTTACACACACAAACCACCTGGCTGCAGTTTCTCATCTGTGCCTTGCTTCAGGCCACTACACAGTTATGAAGAGTCTGACGACACTTTCCCAGTGTGCCAGTGGCTATGGATCCCAACAGCCAGAGCAGTTGCTGAAGCTCACTAACTGTTCATGAGCCCCTCTGCAGAGGTGTTTTGGGAAGGAAAATAACTTTTTATAGACATAATAGTTCTAAACCCAGTGGAAACGGTCTCATCATAGCTTTACAGCTTCATCATCTTTTTCCTTTGTGACACATAGCACTTTCAAAGGGACTAAAATAAATATAACATTTTTAAAGTGAAGGGAATGGCATCTTTAAATGCCAGATAATAAACTGCATAAAAAAAAGTTATGCAATCCACATGGAAATAAAGATTCTATCAAAGCATTTTGCACTGTCACCTCTTTGGAGTACTTTAAACAAAATAAGTTCAACAGAAAGACAAGAAACGCCCCTGTTGTTGCCACATATGCTGCATAGAGAATGAAGATGATGATACTCAACAAATGTGAAAATTCTAATCAATACCACATCCATCTCATCATGAGTCTTCCCCTCTGCAGGAAATGCTACAACCAGTTTGTTCTCATCCAACCACAGGCATATGTATAATCAATAATTTGCAGTGATATGAGGTCAACTCATGCAGCAGATACTTTCAGTATGGTTCAAAAAACCACTTAACCATTCTTGTTAAGTAAGTGAACAGACTATTTTGCTTCTCATTCAGTCATTGGGTTTTTTGTTTTTTTAAATAGGAAGAAGATAATAAAACATTAATTGAATGTGTCAGAAGAAGGATGTCACAAGAAGCATATCAATACAGAGAGACATTGCAGCACATGTGCTTTAAAGGAATTGCAGGATGCTGGCTCTGCTCCTAAGTAATTATTACATCAGTTATCTTATTCCCTATAGAGTTATACAAATTTATTTATTTATTTTAAAAGATAACTTGCCCATGGGAAAGTAATTGCTGTGCATCTACACAACAGCTGTAAGTGTCTGAAAAATAACAATGAGTTTTACTTTATTGGTTGCCAAACATGCATTTTGCTGTCTCCCAAAAATATTGCATGTAATGCTCAGGCAACTAGTCAAAGGAGAAAAACAAAGAAGATCCAACTACAGTGACATCCTACAACTACACTAAACATTTAAAAATCTCCTCTAAGTCTCTCTGTCTCAGTAAGAACAGCACTCTTCATGCTTACATCATTTTGAATGTCCTGTAATAAAGTGGAACAGGGCATTCAGAAAAGAAAAAAAAAAGTGTCAGCTGGAAATGATACAGAAAAGGAAGCTAGCAGTTTGGTAAAGGGAGGTAATAACCCACACCCTTCCTTTCTACGGAGAGAAAAGTTTCTTTCCAGATGGGATTTTCTACTCCACATAAGGAGTGAAATGCATCCAAACAGTTACACAATCACCACATCTTTTCCTATTAAGGCAAAGAAAATACTGTGCAGTTTAACCGACTGTTGCAAGCAGACAGACTTGTCACTCCCTCTGCAAACCAAAATCCCTGCCCACATCAGTATGTGTCCAATTAAACATGCCCTGTGCCTGGCCTTTGTATACGGCTGGCAGAGATCCTTCTCCAATTCATTTGGTACTGGCAACAAGAAGCCTGTGACAGCCACGCTCCGGAGCTCAGGTTCCCGAGCCTCACGAGGCACAGCAGCCTCCAGGCAGGTTTCTCATCTTCCATCTTTTAAAAATGAGTAGGGGATACTCTTCAACACAGACCATCAGAAGTACATTATAACCCTATCAGGATTTCATCACCGACAACCTACTGGTACACCTGGATACATACCAGATGGTCTTTCTAGCCTTTTGACAAGCCAGTAATCCTTCCTTCTGCAGTGTGAGACACATCCTGCAGGGAGAAACCTGTTTCCTTACCCAAAGCAACTTAACCAGTTGATCCATTCCCCTAGATCTCCATTCACTCATGTCTCTTGAATGTCCTTAGAAAAGATGTATTTAACCAAGCTATGAAACAACCTCTTTTTAATGCATTTGAACAATATGCAGAGTTACTAACAATGGGATCTAACACTATTCACATTCCAGAAACTAGAACCACTATTAACCAGAAACTAGAACCTAATAATCATAAGGAACATTTCAAATTGTAAAACATCTATACATGTAAAACATCTATATAATTCAATAGTTTTTATTTTCACTTTTACAATGTTTCACCAAATGTAGAATGTTGTTTTAGATTCCCACCCAGCTCCTCCCTCTCACTGGAAACTAATCATAAGAGACAGAACAGAGTCTTTTACTCTGTTGCCAGCTCTTAAAACACATTAGTGCACATCTCACCATAATTGATCTTATCTCCCAACTGCAGCTGTGGGACACATTTTAGGAGATGAACATTTCAGCTTTAACTTGAAGGAAGTTTGTTACTTTTTGCAATCTAAAGAAATCCTTCCAGTCATGAGGGTACATCCCAACAACCAGCAAAATTACAAAGCAAATGACACCGCTTTCTTCTTTTCATAATATCATTTGAAGACACACCAATCCCATGCCCAATGGAGGGATTAATTGCTGAAAACAGAAAACTTTTTAGGAGTAGGTGACAGAACATTTTCTAAGGATGGAAGTTACGATAGAGTGATTGTAGGGGACAGATGTATGCGTACACACACATGCATTAGAAAGACATTAACAAATTTTTTCATCTCTAAAAGAAATAAAAAGTACAAATAATCACAGTAACAATGGAGCTTGACAGAAGGAGTATACAAAATAAAAGCTAACTATTAATAAAGTATCATTAACTCTTCCTCTGAGCATCTTTCCATCTCTAGACAGCACATTATCACTACGTTAATCTAGGAGTACTCATGCAGCAGTAAATCACTTTGCTGATTATCTATTTTTATCTGTTCTCTATTATTTCTCTCCCACAATGGAAACAAATAGCCGATGAACAAATTCCAATTTCCTTCTTTTCTAGCCTTAGTATTTAAAGAAAAACAAGCTTAAGTATCTTGTTAAAATGATACAATGAATTTCCTTCATCAATAGACACTAAAAGACCCACTGCCCACTTAACACACCACCCTACCCACAAGTCCCTACCAGCATCTCAATCCTTTTGCTTTTTCAAACAATGCAATGACCAGCTGTGCTCCTCTAAGGATCATGGACAGCTATTTGAAATTGTATCACAAATTCTGCTCCAGTATGAAGACAGCTTGCAAAAAAAACAAGCTTCAGGATACACAGACAGAGCACACATAAAATGCTGGGCTTAAGGTTCCTTCTTTTCTCAGTCAAGGGCCGTTTAGGCTATTGCAAAAGGAGTAAGGAAATATGGCTTTATCGCCTCTCTTTGTATTTTGTGGTCAAACCATACACCCGGCCAGATTCTGCTGGTAGAAAATAGAGCAGCAGCTGGGGCTGTTTTAATGCGCACAGTCACTACCATTCCAGAGGTGGTTTTGTGCTCTACTTTGCTCACAATCCCCCTGTGCAAGAGGAACTTCACAAACTCCAACTTTTCATCTCTAAACACTATGAAGTCAACCTTGAATTGAAGAATCAATTAATATTTGGGGTGGAGGAGGGGGAAATCAAAATAAACCCAAAAGAACTCTAGTTTAGTGCAAAAAAGAAAAAGAAAAAATATTATTATGACAAGTGAACAAGCAGACATGCCCCTTAATAAAGCCCTCATGGGCATATTAAACCAGCTACTATACTTCAGGTATCTCAGTTTTAACTATAGGAAGCCAAGGAAAATAAGTCTTGGAAGACTTGTGCCTGGACAAAATTTAAGATCCCTTTACAACTTTCAATGGAGCTGATAAAAGTTGAGGCAGTTTACAGATCACATTCATTGGTTTTGTTTTAATCTAATCTGTGTACTAAGCACAAAGAAAAGCCTGTTCATCATGACTGTAAGGCCCAACAAAAGAGCTCAAGACTGCATATTCTGATAAAAAACTCTGGAACTCAAATTATCTGCACCGGTGTGTACATACTCTCTTCTCTAGACAAAAAAATCATGTTTGAATTTGCTCATTTTTGCTATTTTTAACTTGAGACAACAATTTTGTACTGTTAACAGATACTACTTCCTCTCCTTCTTTACAATCAACCAAATTACAACTTTTGGTGCAATGAAAATTATAGGAGAAGAAGGCTTACAGCATGCAGTCAAACACAGATGTGACCATGGCAGAACAACAGAAAAGCCAGCACCTCCAATTACTGCCTTCTACTCAAATTAGTGTGTATATTTATTATAAAGGAAAAAGGACCATAAACGTTTTTCTTTTCTTAAAACACTCACCCCATTGTACAGTTCTTTGATAATAACTTCCTTGTAATATCTTTCCTATGACAGAAAAACATAATAGAACCACCTTCAATAAAGAAGAACAAGAAGTCAAAAGACGAGTCAATGATTACGCCAAGCTTTTGAAAAAAATCAAGGGTGAAGTCAGTTACCTGCAACCACACCTGGCAAGTCCTCAGAGCTCAAAATACAGTAGTGCCTGAAGACTACACTAATTTCCACAAGTTCCATGGCTGCTCCCTCCATTTATCAAAATACAAACACATTTAGGTGCTTAACCAGGGACTCTGGCAGTTAATTTCAGCTAGCTGTTTTCAAAGGGCTTGGCCATACTAGGGAAGATGTACTTTTCTGAGTACTTGAAAGGTAAAGATATGCACCTGCACCAAGTTATATATCTCATAATACTAAAGAAAAAAAAAAGCTTTAGCTATCTGTGTTACATGACAGTGAGGGAATCTACATCACCTACTTTATACATCATATTATAAATGCTAAGGTTAAGATCTCTGCCTTAAGTGAGAAACTCTTCCAGCAACCCTTTCAGAGTACGTAATTTACTAGGCTTCTAACACAGGCAGATAGAAAAACTACTCTCCTATAGATGCAAACACGTGTTCCAATAAGATACACTGTAACTGCATTTTGAAAAAGTCAAACTTCAAATAATGCAGATGGTGCCCATCCATTTCAGAGGTCTCAGCTTCTGTCTACAATTCAAGACATATTTACAGTGTCCTGGTCCTTAGTCATATCCTTGGTCAGCCAGCAGAGCTACAACACACCAACTAAAAATCTCATCTGTGACAGAAAATTCAAGTTTTATTTGTGATTTAGAGCAAGCTATTCAAAACACACTTGTAGATACTACCATGTTGAAATCTACAGCTGAGTTTCTTGAATGGCTTTTATTCACACAACAGAAAACATGGGACTAGCTGAAATTTCTCATATGTAAAAACTTGCAGTGGAACTCTGATCTAAGTCAAGCAAAAGAAACATATGTTAAAGATGCACAAGGTTTTAATATTTGCATAAAGTAATCAACCCACATATACCAATTATGTCTAACCTATAATGCTTTAATGTTTGAATATAGTGCTACAAAAGTTTGTCACATTTCTTCAGAAGTTTATTCATTTTATTGTCCATTCATCATTGTAAGTACTTTAAAAAAAATCTAACAGCCTAACTTTAAAGTGGGATATGAAATACATACAGAAGAACTTTAGTTCCATTGCAGAATGAAAACGTGTAATGAATACTTATGTACATTATGAGATAAACCAATCATTACATACAAAATATTACAAGCACCTTAATCCAAAAGTAGAGAGAAAGAATTCTTTGATTAGGATCAGGATATAAAATAGGATCCTGGAGTGCTGGCTTTGTTCAGTGTCCTATGCAGCTCCAAGCCTCATTTCCTCAGTAGCATTTCATGCTGCTAAAATAACAGCAATATGTTGCCACAGTGCAGCAGCATCAGGAAAAAAGTCATTAGATACTGTACTCTCACGAATACTGTGCAAAAATTAAGAAATACAGGAACAAGAACAGCTAATGCAGAAAAGAAATTTCTATCTTCCTGAGCAAGAAACTGCCAATGTCATATTCCAGATGAGCATATACACAAAGATGTCAATGCTGACAGTCCTCCGGCAGCAGACCTACTGAAGACTGAGCCACCTCATTCAAGACGGTCACTTCAGAGGTGATGAGCATCACCTGGAAAAGATATAACTTTTGCATTCTCTGGGGTGCTGTCTGTTTCCTACAGATAGAAATTCAGCCTTTGGGCCTGTCAAGATAGCATCTTTTGCAATATTCAAACCTCATAAATTTGGAATGCAGAAAGTAATTTTCTATTCTTTTCTATTTCTCTGTAGTCCACGTGCCTGTCCCACACAAAGTCAATATGACAGCCAGATAGAAGGAAAAATTAAAATAAATAAAATAGGAATATTTTTGAGAGCATAAGCAGTTAATAAAATACCTAATTGATTCCAGTGGTGTTTGAAAACTTAAAAATCGTGCTGCTAACCACCAGGATTACCTGCATATGTTAACAGCTAAGCAATCCTTTTAGAGTATCCAATGAAGTAATTTATTACAACTAAAGATTTAAAAAATGACCTTTATTATACCATCTTACCAATACACAGGATGCTTACTTGAACAATAAACAAAAAACTTAGCATCTCATGTTCTTTACCTATCTATCATGCATTGGCAGCACAAAGCAACAGCACGGTTATGACACATGGAGAAAATAATGGAGAAAACACAAGTTAAACTACCCAGGTAGTACTAAAAGTTGGCTATTAGGTATGACATCCATATACCTGTGCAGGACTCAATCCTGTAAGCTACCCTGACCCTTCTACGATTACAGGATCTTCAACAGATGTGCCAGGTTCGTGTTTGCAATCCATCCCAGCATCATTGACACTTTATGCCGAGTGCCTTCATATACCTCAGCTGACAACTTTAACACCACCTTGATGGCCCAGAGGAGCAAATTTCAAATGAAAATTTGAGCCTTTCAAGTAGGGTGACTGTTGGCTACAGCACACTTAGCAGGCCTTGGTTAAACAGTGCCTCTTCCCTTACTGAGCATTTCTGGGTTATAACATGTGCTCACTCCTCCCAACTCTTCAACAGACAAAGCCAGCCCAAAAGGAAACACAGAAACTCGAGAAGTTGGAAGAGTCCTTAGCACTTTACCTATTGACAGAAGATCTTATAGCTCCATCTAGCTCTGCACAGTGGAAATCACTGGGACACCTAAGAAAATGCAACCAAAACCACAAGGAATCTCAGTCATCACTAGCTGTAAATAGACTAGTTCTTAATGGGTACAGTTGCAACCATTTTTAAATATAAACAATTTAACCACTTCTGTGCATGTGTATCTACATTCTACTGTGACCATTCTCTTCTCACCTATGTAGTTCACCTAGCAGAAGGTGTGCTCTGTCAACAGATGAAACAACAGGGCTGTGGAGTGGCAACTTTTTGACCTAAAAGAACTTTCATTGCCACTGTTACACATGCATTATAGCTACAGGTTATCACCTGAAAAGAGTCTTCAAGTCTTCTCCAGACATCTCGGTGACACAGAAAAATAGGGGTGCACCTGTGGCCAGACACAGGCTCTGTCCAAGAACTCATGAGACACCTCCCGAAGCAGCTGCAACCTGCAACAGCAGGAAGAGATTCCCACAGGTCCTATAGGGAGGGTCACTGGCAGGGAAGGATAGCCAATTTCAATGGACAGATGCTCAATACTGTTAAACAAGAGGGTATAGACTCATTTATTCAGGACAAAACATTAGCAAGGCAAACACCAAGCCATTATTCCCCTCCCTGTTTAAAAAGGTTAACTTTTGCAGCTGAACAAAGACACAAACTTTGTGCCCTAAAGTACTATCATTTTGATTCTTTAGAGTGAAAACATGCAATACTTGAACATGTAAATAAGTTTATAAAGTACACTGTCAACATTTTTCCTCAATTTATGTTGATGCTTATCTAATTAACAGCATAAATTCAACTATTTAACTTTTTACATTAAAGACTCTTGAACAAGTCATCACAGTGCGTACTTGTTTCAAATTTTCCTGCTACAAGGAAAACCATATCCATTACAAATCCAGAATACAAATTCAAGATCAGGATAAAATACCAATTAAGATTAGCTCAGATAAAAAAATAGAACTCTGCTAACTTTCAATAGGACACATTGCAGGTAACTGGGTTTTGCCAACTACACATCAAGTAGCATATTCCAATATTCTTCCCCTTCCTCCTTGTGCAACCCATTGCTGAATAATCATGAAGTAGCATCAGACAATAACACTGTCAACTGCACTTAAGAAGTTCGGTACCTTTTAAAAAAAGAAAATCTCCAGCAGTATTGTGAATTTCTCATAGACTACCTTAGATCTACAGCATATTTACTCATAACCAGAGCTAATGTCCTTATATGTTACAATACCAAGTATCTCTATCCCCATTTGTGGAAAAGTTTTCATAACAGATTAAAGTGACAACATCTGACCACTGCTCTAGAATGACACATCAAATGTTAAGAGGAATACACTGAAAATTAGTAATCTTCAGGGGGGAAAAAAATGTCTTTTTAGTACCTATTTGGCTCTCTTTTCTAGAGCACTTATGATTTGGACTGTTCTCATACTTCTAAGAAGCTGTAACTACAAAAAACACACAGACTTCTCCTAAGTCCAATGAAAGAAATACCGATCTTCACAAATCCTGAGAATGCGCTGACACCGCTGAATACAATTGCACTGTAAAGCTCACATCAAAATTCTGAATGAAAATTCTTCAACATCCAAGGAGATGGTGCCTTTATCGATATAGGCTGAGCTAAACAACAGAAACTTGCCCATCACCAGACCCTGCCTGTACAGGATGGCTTTAAGTGCTACAGGAAGCAACACTGAAATACTCCAGTGTCCCAGAGAGATCAGTTCATCTTCATCTCACATTTCAGAAATTCTTAACACAGGTGAGAACAACTTATTTTGCACTACCAGTCCAAGAAAAATTGAAGAAAACTAAAGACCTACTGAAAACATGATTATACCCAAAACTTTATACCCAAAACTGCAACCTGCCTTCTAGAATACGATAATGCTGATGGTGCTGTTCTCAGTCACAGGACAAGGAAGCAGGGAAACCTGACCTCACATTACTATTTCCTCTCTTTGGAACAAAATCAGAAAAGGAAAGGAACCAAAATCTGCTATTCAAAAATTTCTCATCTCTGACCATGTACTTCAGAGCCAATCACAGAAAACCTGTTCCACAGCACCTTTATAGCCCAGTTGACCCAGTTTCACACATTCAGCTGTAAAAATCTTCACAAAATAAAGCACCCTGATTAAATCTCATTTTCCACAATCATCAATATTGCAGACACAAATGCAACCTTCCTTTTAATCTTCTATTTTTAGTTTCTGAAAGAACTGAAGACGATCATATGCTCTCACCTTGCAGTGTGAAACAAGTCCTTCCATACTTCATCATCTCCTTTTCTATTCCAGAAACTCTAGAAAGACATCTATACAGCAGCCTTACACCCTTCTTTACTTGCAGGATTCCACAAGTATTAGCTAAGCTGCTGCCTGTCATCCCACCATACAGAACTGAAGGCACTACAAGAAAATGAGTATGTGCTTTCCGGACCATGTGTCTCTCCTTAGCACTACAAGCATTAAATATATAAATTGATTAAAATGTTAATGATTTATTCCATGTCATATGTGACATCCTCAGATAGCTGGGCTTTGGTTTTTGTTTTTTATCTGTTACCAAAGAAAAACAAACAAACATCACTTGAGGTAATAACAAATATCAGTGTGGATCTGCTGTACAGCAAAACCTAATGGGACCCAGCAGAAGACACATAAGATAAACAAGGGAAGACATACACACAATCATATTGTTTTCTTAAACCCCAAGCAAAGTTCTTTCAGGGATAGAGTCACTACCAAAAGCAATCCTTTATTTGCTAAAGCCATTTCACACTGTCTGGGTTTACATAGTAAGAACCAACACAACAGCTGCACTGAGCAAGCCATGTCAGAATTTCCCCATGCAGAAGAGATCCACAATTGCTAAATGCACACCACTCAAAAAGCACATGACAGTTCATCTTTCTCTTCCTTAGCATCAGAATTGGGGGTAAAAAAATAATAAAACTAATGCAACAACATCACTCCGTAATCCACCGGGACTTTTTATTTTTAAACTGTTTATATTCAAGGTCTAAAATAAATATTTTTCCCTGCTACAATTCTCTCAATTTCAGTTTCTGTTCTCATGACTTTTTGGAAGTCCTGTGCACCGCAAGAGCACAAGTTAATTGTCTCAGTAAAATATGTCCATTCCTTCAACATATCAAGTGACTTCTTGTCCAATAGCTCATGGCATCTTGCAGCAGCGTTCCCTTCTCCCAGTGCTGTCTGCTAGTGTTTGTATTTCACAGTCCTCTTCACCCTGAGACCACCCTGACGCTCCTTCACCTGTGTGCACACCAAAGCCCCTGCAGAGGTGGGAACACTGTTCAAACCACCCAGATCAAATAGACTTGTTATTCCTAAATTTAAAAAAAGAAAATGTAACACAATAAACCACCAAAATGAACTGAACGCATATTTGCTGAAAACCTTTCATAATGTTAAAGATTCCTAAAGGATTCACACAGCTTTGCTTTGTTGAGGGTTTTTTTACATAAGTTAAGGACAAATACTTGAGTAAAACTACTGCTGAGGTTTAATGTATGTTTTATCAAAACAAGTAACTTTTACCTAAGAAATAACTAGATACTGACAACACCATAAAACCCAATCTGGGCTGAGCTCTGCTAGTCTTCATATTAATCTTCTTAAAATTCCTGACTTTCAAGAACAAACAATGGCCACATTACAGGCTTATAACAAGGTTAAGCTTGAGAAGTTCTATTAATACCCTCCCTAAGGCTACCAGGAAATTCCTTACAGCAAGTCATTTTTTTGCTTTGGTGGGGATTATGCTCTACGGTAGTTTATTGAAGCTCCCATAAAATGATGAGTTTATCTAATGTCTGCATCAGCAGCCCATCTTTTTCAGGGCTGAGATGCTCATCAGGAGTCACAGAACAAGTTAACAGAAAAATTTGGAATTCTGCCATATTCACTCTCTATATCCCACACATAAATTAACTTTTAACTGACTGTCAAGCATGTGATTCATTTGTGAGAAATAAGAGTTTTCTCTCTAAATTCCAAATACTCAAGAACTGAAGTCCTTAGAAAAAAGTGGTAATCTGTTATAATGGATCCATGAAAACTGGCTACACACAGTTATTGCACTAATGCACTTCCAAAGTTTGAAAGGGTAGGAGCAAAATCAGGTTCATCCCCCTTAACCATTACTTTTTGCATGCATTTCTTTAATGTTTCCTCTCTAGCACAACTGTGACATTCGGAATTTTAATCAAAAAAGTTGCAATAGATATGCAACTCAAATGAACCTGAAAACTGATATACCAGTTTACTGCTAAATAGAATTAAACACACCTTTCTTTTCAATTGCTTACATCACTGCCTGAATCTTACAAAGTTACTGAAAAACAGTTCCGGAAGAATTTATTTCAGTTGTATTATTAACAAAGTTCAGATCAACTAAGAAACTGATCTCAAAAGCCTGCAAATAAAACAATAGAACACAGCTTAAGAGTCTGTCAGCTCAGCTGGACTGTGGAGACACCTTAGTGAGCAACTCATTGCTAATTTAAGAGGTCCAATTTTGTGAATCCACAACCAATAATCATTTTGCTGCATTCTGCCATCTGGAGGGGATGTCTAACTATTTCAAACAAAAGAATGGTTGTTGAAGTGCTGTGAAGTGTCGCTTCTGGGGTGTGCCCAAGGGCTAACCGGGGTTGCGGCCTTCCTAGAGAAAGCGTCCCGCAAGGGAAGACCCTTTCCAGGGGCCTTTGCAACTTCTCCGGAGCGGCGGGTGGTCTCAGAGAGTGCAGCCGCTTTGGCTACAAGTGGTTTCAGCTCCTTGTGAGATCAGCTCAAATGAGACCACTTGGGCAAGCCCGGGGACGGAGAGAGATGAGGGAGCCTTGCGTGGTGAATTCCACAGGCAAGCTTTATTCAGCCATCCCTGTGAAGGGAACCAGAGGCTAGGCTTTTTCCCCAAAGGTCAGGGGTGCTCACAGGGGGTTTATAGGGGAAAGGCAGGGGTGGGATGGACATCAGTTTAGCCAACAGGATACAGACTATTACCATAAAAAGAGCAAGACATGTTGGGGGTAACTTCTGGTCACTGTGAGCTTTAGGAGAGTTCTTATCTCTGGGGATTTGGCCCTCAGGCATCTTTCCTCCAAGGGAGTGCAGACAGCTCCAGCGCCAGTGGCTGGCAGCCCTCCACAGTGAATGAGGGAAATCTGATGTCTACAAATAAAGCAACATTTACTTCTACTAAGTGATGTATCTGAAGTTCAGTTGAGCAACTCCCTGCATCCAGGGACAGGAGTCAGCTTTCAATCACATCTACAGTACAAGAAGTAACCTGGGAAGGAGGGAGGTTGGTGGTTGCTGTTTTGGACTGGGGGGGAGATGCTAAGGGCGGTGGTGTTTGTTTTGTAAACTCAACACTGCATTTGTGACTTTCCCTGCCTAATTGGTTCAGTCCATCCTATATTAAAGAGCCTGGGCTTGTGATATGGCACATTTGATACAAAGCTTGCTAGACACTTAGTCATTAAAGCAATGCAAGCTATATTAGCATTTTCCTTTTTTTTTGTTTCCAGGCATAAAATGTTGGCATGTGCTAAAAACTTGGCCATGTTCCTTTGTTCTGGAAAGCAATGACGATAGTAGAATTGTGTTCCTAATAGAATGAACTCACTGGCCTTAATTACACAGTTGTATCGACATCCTAAGAAGTGTTCAATTTATGCACTGAAACCCATTTCAAAAACATTTCTGCATTAGGGCTATTCATATAAACAATACACATTACAAATCTGTTTTAAGGACATTAAAGTTATAGTAAGTTTATTCAAGAGATCTAATGTTCTGTGTTGTTTTATTATTTGAAAGTCTCTTTTCCAAACAGAAATCAGTAAATGCAGTAAAAGGGGAAGTTTTCCATGCTGAAACAGTAGTCTAAATATGCCAATTAAGTTTTGCTTTTGCTTCTTGCCTAGTAAATGCAGTGTTAACCAATGCATGCTTGAAACTTATTACAATTGCCCAAAAGAATTCGCTATTTGTAGATAATATCTGGCAGATTTATAATCAATCAAAAGCCAAAGAACCATCAGGTATTGCACGTATCTGCTATTTAGTAATGTTAACAGTGTGTCAAGAAGTATCAACATCCTCAAAACAGACCAAACTATAAAATACATTTTGCTAATATATGTGTTTTTCCATTAAAAGAACATACTGCTAATATTTTTCCTACTTTTTTTTTTTTTTAATTTTTATTCAAAGTTAGTGTTTTCTTCCCGGAATAGCAACAGGGAGACCATTTAAGTGGTGGTTACTTCATCAATATTTCTATTTGTAGTAATTTTGGAAATTCTGTTCAATTTAAGACATGTCCAAGTAGCTGTCATTCATTCCTCACTCAACACTGCTTTATTTAGGTACCTTCCATAGTTAGGCTGTTGATTAAATGGTCTTAACCAAACTTATGAAATGCTTACTATTAGCCTGTTCCATTGGGAAGCAGTTACACAGAACACACTGCAAGAAAGCATGTCCAAAATCCTTTTAAGCTATATGTACACTGCACAGTTAATAACAACAAAAATTATTCATGCCCTTTTTCTTTCAATAAGATTAACATCATCATAAGCAGATGTAAGAAAAACGTCAGGTATTCCTGCTTTGAAAAGCTCTGAAAGCTCTTACACCTGAACACCAGTTGTAAGGCACGTGTAAGAGATGGGCCACTCTCCCAAAACCAGCTTTCCACAGACTCACACCAGAGCAGATGCATCGGGGAGAATATGGGCTTGAAATTATGGTATCTCCCTTGGCCTCAGCTTTCACATTACTTTCCAACCTTTTATACCTCAATCTGTAGTATCAGAGGCTCTGACCAGCTATCAACAGCAACATGATGCATCTAAATATCTTACTAGGCTACAGTTTTCTATACTGAAGAGCATCATTTTGCTTAACTTTCCTTGCGCTAACATTCCTTGGCAAATTTATGAAATTGAAGCCTTGTTAAGTGACTGCTAATGCCATCTCAGGATGAAAAGCATAGTAAAACTGTTGGTAAAGGAACTTGTAAACATTGCAGTACCAGTATGATTTTTAAAACTACTATATTTTAGCATGTGAAACACTTCATCCTGTGTTTTCTTAGCAAGTCCTTATTTTGTCTTTAAAGTAACACTTGTGGGATTTATTTGCTTCATTTAGATTCACCCAGCATGTTCATACCACAATTAAGTTATATGCACCACTTATTTAAGTTAGCACTTAAAAATGGAACAATTAGAACTTTTATACAATTAAGAATTAGGATCCTCTAGAGGACAGTCTGTCTGCAAAACTACTACTTGTCACTGCTGCATCAAGGCAGAAGCCAAAGGCAAATTGACTTTGCCTTCTGGGAAATTTAATGATCCCCAGAAATTCTCTGCTTAGAGTCAAGTCAATTGTTGTTCATTAATTCCTTATTCCTGAAAAGAGGTTCTGCTCTAGCTTCACCTTTCTCTTCTGCTCATACCATCGTTTGATGACGAGCTAATTCTCAAGATTTCATTTTTAAAAACAGTATATGTGGGTCAGAGTTCTACAAAGATTTGCCAGGTTCAAACAATTTCATATTTAAAGTGACTTTTTATGGCATTTTAGTTGCACTCTCTCAAACTGCATGTAGTACCTTCTGCAGTAAAGCTCTCCACTTTTTAAGAACTGCAGTCATAAAAACCAGTGACCCAGTTTTAGTGAAGCTTTGCACAATTGAATATAAATACTATGTAAACTGTAGGGACAGCGATGTCAACTAAAAGCAGCACTAATGTCAAAGGAGAGTCCCTGCTTTAAGTTTGAAATAGCCAGTTGGACAGAATGCACAGCAGTCCACCCCTTCCACACAGCTGCAATGCTGAGTGCTGTGGTTTCCTTCACTGTTGTCAGCTTATTATTTCCATAACCATTCTATTTTATCACTGGTTAGAAAAATTAAGACATATAGTTCAGGTTCATTGTCTACTAAGCTGTATTTCTGTCAGGCTGCCAAAAAGTATGTCAAATGTAATGGGAGGCAGAAAGCACACCGGGAATGCTTACACAGCAGCAACTGAACTGAAATTTTCAATTCATTTGACATGTAAATCTTTCCATTAAAAGGCAATCCAATCAAAAATTGTTTCAAAACTAAGTTTGGCACCACATTTTAAGACTGCAGGGTCTTTTCCAACTTTTCAAGGGAACATCTTTAAAAATTAACCAAATAATTTCCTAATTTCTCTCTCTTAATGACTCATGGTACAAGCAACAGGGATNAACTCTAAGAAGTACAGTCTTATTTAACTCCATAAAATGTAATGCTGTGGTGCTAGTGAGACAAGACATGTCCAACACCTTACAAATATCTTCCTGTATTTCATTTTCCAACGCAAAACTCCACTTTGCAGCAAAACCTCTATGGAAACGTATTCTCTCTTCATGACCTAAGATCACAAAAGTGATCTCCATCCTACCAATAACTTGTCTTTCTGAGTTGCAAAGTGGAGTTTTGCGTTGGAAAATGAAATACAGGAAGATATTTGTAAGGTGTTGGACATGTCTTGTCTCACTAGCACCACAGCATTACATTTTATGGAGTTAAATAAGACTGTACTTCTTAGAGTTCCTTCTTGTAATTCAGTTAGCCTTGGAACGTGCTTCCACAATTTTGCCCTGAATAGATCTCAATTATACACAGGACATTTTAGAAGCTGCGAGGTGATGGTATCAGGCTAAAAGCATAATTACAGGTCAATTAGAAAAATTGTAATGATGCTCCAAAACTTTCCTCCACAGCAATTCAGCAGCTCAAGCCTTCAGCATGAGCTGAATGAACAGCTCTCGAGCCAAGGAACCAGGACTTACAATGCACAGTCCCAGGGGACCCTGCTCTGACAGCTGTCCCTGAGCCAGCCTTCTGCCTGGATTCACACACAAGTGATAGTAGGAACGTCCCCAATATCCACACACACACACTGTTCTGAGCCACAAACCCTGAGAGCAAAATCCCCAATGAGAATATTGTTTCTCTTTAACCAAGTATACAGTTCACATTGAATTAACAATATTAGAATGAATTCTTCTCAAAACCCAGATATACAACAGTTCTTATTATAAAGTTGCTGTAAGAATTATTCTTATTAAAGTGTTTTAAGAACCTTTACCTTTGTTTGTTTTTATAATTTTTTAATCTCTGCAATTTATAATATCCAACATTGTTCCTTTTAGATCTACATAAATTATTACATTTTTTAAGTTTTGGCTTGTCTCAACTAAAAAAGAAATTTCACTCTACTAACCTAAAACTGATGCTGATGAAGGCTTCAATGAGTAAAAAGAAGCTCTGAGCTTCACTGTTGCTGCAGATTCTCAAAATTCTGTCATATACAGTCCAAAGTTAGCCAGGGGCAAGAGCACTGGAACAGTGAGGAGGTCATGACATCAATGGTTTAATCCCTCCATATCACATCCTGCTGCATGGAGATCACAAACTGGTCTCATCTTCCTGTGTGTAAAACAAGAATGCCTATTACTGGAACATGTCTTGAGTACTCTTACGCTCAAGCTTCTAATGCATCTTATCACTACCCTTGTTGTTTTTTGTTTTTTGGGGGTTTTTTTTAAACATTTCTATTGCTCTGGTAAGTCGTTCTTCACACAAGAACCCCATAGGCTTATTCTGGGGATTTTATTTGTTTTCCTTTTGGGAGAGTCTAGAACCAAAAGCAGCATCAGAACTAGTGGCCTGTACACAGCATCACTAAGTTAACTGGATAAATCACAGTACTTTGTGGTTTTGTTATCTTCACATACACAAAACAAAAAACCACATTTTTCCACAGCAAGGATTTATTCATTTGGTGAACAATTACTCTCTTTAATATTAATGAAATCATGAGTAAATTCAAAAGCACAGTCCTTAGCATTGCATTCTTTACCTGATCTTGAAACCTTGATTTTGTTGGCTGGATTTTTTTTTCTTAAACCTTGCCTTAGCCATCCATCCTACAATTTAAAATAACTTTCTACAAAAGCTATAAATTAACTAAATTCTCTCAGGCATTAGAATTCAATTCTGTCCATTTAGAAGACTATGATTTCGGTTTGTTTTGAGATGAAAAAAGGAAAAACAACTAGATCTGCTTTTAATTCCACAACATATAAATTGGAGATACACAAGCTTACAGGCCTCTTCTTTCTCTGCTAACTCTGTCAACACATTTAAAAATTAAGGAGCCACCCAGAGGTTCTCACTCCTGTTTTATGACTCAAGAGACTAAGTTTAATAGGCCATGAGAAAAATAAATGGTCTATTATTTACATTCCTGAATTATGATCATCATAGCAAGGAATCTCTCTGCAGCTTTCACAAATTACCATAAAACTTTTTGAAATAATAATTTCTGGGTTTTTTTGTCTTCACAGTGAGTTATTCGGATATTAAATTTCCTACAAAATGAACATGACCTCTAGAAATGCAGCATCTTAAACTATATTACTTCACTTATTTAAAGCCTCACTGTGTTTTATGCATTATTCCTAACAACTTCAGATTATAAGGAAGTTAATTTCTAAAATTACTGCATTTTATTATTAATATTACTACACTAAAATCAAAAGTATTGAAGTGGAAATACGGTCCTCTGTACACTTTTGTAACTCTGAATGCACTGCAGCAGATAAAATGAAATCTAAGGCTGGTCCTTTTACTTTAGCTAGCCTGGCAGCCTTTGAAAGGCAGGAGGGGACTGCCAGTCTGGAGCCAGGTGGTATCAGGCAGGTAACTCCAAGCAAGTTTATTACAGCAAACAGGAGACACAGCCAAACACATTCCCCACATCTGCCAGAAAGTTAAGAGCTCACCTATGGAAGCCTGGCTTCATATTGACACCATATCTTCAGAAATGCATTGGTATGAAAGCATTAGGCTCCTAAAACAGACAAACAAACAACTCCCAACCCCAAAATCCCCCCAAAATAATAATGAAGAGTAACATCACCCCTCCTCTTCCTAAGTATTCACACAAACATCATGGGAGAAGTGATGAGAACAGCTATATTACCAAAACCAACCATAATACACTGACTGTCTGGCACATACAAATTGCATGTGCATGCTGAGGCTGCTGCTACTATGTGTGGCATCCCACAGATACAGCAGGATGATTAAACCTGCCTAAATTTTCCAAAGTAAAAGTTAAAATGCCATCAGATCTTAAAATCGTCCATATTGAGAATACGTACCTCTGAGGACAAATCTTCCAAGCAGAAGCATTAACGTAAAATCTAATGAGCAAGAGCTAAAACAAGATAATGAATTCAGAAGTGACAGGAATTTCAGGCTCAAGTGTTCTCTCATTGAAACAAATGTGGCTTATCTCGTGCTTAACACTGTGCAAACCTGTCTGCTGGATAAAGACCAAAGTTCAGAATTTGAGGAAGTTTTAAGAATGAGTTCTGAAGCCTCTAACAAACATTTACTTAAAATTACCAAATAGCACTTGAAAGTTCAGCTGTGGACTACTTAGAGTTGTCTGTTCTGTAGTATAAGTATTGAGTTAATCCAAAAAATCATGTAATTGCTTCAGTAAGATGTTCATGGCACATCTGAAACCCAGGTTTAGTTTAATAGAAAACACTTTTAGACCTTTCTTTTGAAAACACAGCAATCAAGGTTTGATATCATGGTTTACTTTCTCCTTACCAAGCTTGGCACATATGTAACAAATCTTAAATTAGTTGGAAACCAAATTAACTATATAACATATAGGTGAAAACCAGAAAAAAACATTGCAGGTAAGGAACATGAAAGGCCTAGGAGGGTTCTCACCAAAATGTGCACTATATAATTTTATTTACTCCCTTACGTAACAGTAAAGGTCTTACCCACCAGCACTCCAATCCAATTGCCTCCTGTACAGCCCCCCTGCTCATCTTTGGAAGACAATTTTTCCTCACTGACTGAGTCTTAAACTCCTGCTCTTCACTGAAGCATTTCATTCAATGCAAGTGTTAACTCTGATCTAGAGAGAATGGGGCAGCAGGGGAAGGAAAGTATCATGGTAAAGCACCACGTTACTTACCAGTACAAAAAGAAATGGAAACAGCTTGTAACATAAGCAAGTTCACTGGAGTTCTGATAACCTGTTTCCTTGCTATTCCCCCTACTTTTCCAACATACACACAAGCAAGGTATGCCAGAACTGCTTTCTGACAAGAGTGCAATGTTTCCCTTCCAAACAGAAGTTATATATTGTTTTTCCTTGCTCAGTTCTTCCACCTTCATCCTCAGGGCAACAGCATTTGATATGACATAATATAGCATAAAGCACATTCAAACTCCAGAATATGCTACAGAACGAAATGTAGGACATGCTACTTTAACTCTTTTAGAAAATCTGTAATGGGCTTTGAAAAAAAAAAAAAAAAAAGGAAAAATAGTCCTGCATTGCAATAGAAGATTTGTAAATGGTGCAAAAATCTACCAATTCTGGGTACATATTGTCCTCTGACAGAAAAAAAAGCTCAGACTGTGAAGTCCAGACATTGTGCTGCTGCTATGAGTAGATAACACACTATCTGGTCTTCAAATCTGAGAATACTCTTCATAGTACTGCTTCAAGAAACTTTTGTCACAGATATGAGATACACATGAAAATCAGGACCAGGATCCTGAAATGGAAAATGTAGGCTGATGAGATTACCAAAATATACTTTGTTAGTATTACTTTATTGGCTTTCATATTTTGACAAAGAAAAATGTGATGATTAAACACTAATAAGAAAAAAAATGAATCAGCAATGCGAAGGGCAATTAAGAGTACTTGCAAGCTACTGTTTTGACAGGAGCTGCTGATGTAAAAGACATCATACCCTTGCTAACTCAGACATCTCACAGGACATCAACATACCAGAGCCTTAAAAGCATGGCACTCCCAGGAAACCAGCGTGCTGCAACTGGAAACAAGACACCAAAAAAAGCCTTAAACTTTTAACGTTTGACACCTCCTCCTTTTTCTTTCCTTCTCCAGGGATTTTTTTAGATTAACAGTGTCCTTTTGATACTTGCATTTGCAAACTCCTCAGTCAAAATGTACAAGGCAGGGGTTGACAAGTACCTGTGAATTCTCTGTATGCTCTGATCCAGCAGAGCACAAGTCAGTCCCACCCTGGAAGCACACAGCACAGCAAGAGATAACTGGCTTTATAGGAAACACCACAGATGCTGAGGAGCATTAGGAAGAAACTCCACAGAGCCCTCAACAGCCAGAAACAAACACACATCCGCTTCTTACTTGCTGTCATACATACACATCTCTAAACTGATACTCACTGATGGTACCAGGAAAAGGCAAACATGCTGCAATTATAGAGAACTACAAAAGCAATTATAAACATGTAAAAATAATTGTATTAATAAGGGAGGAATCAACAAACTGAATATTCTCTCCATAATGGTACAACGAAAAAATCCCAAAACAGGATCCAAAGGCATCAGATAGAAACCAAAAAATTTCTATTGCCATGGGTGTTCCATAAACCACATAAAAAGAGCAGTTTACGGTATTTACCGTATCTTAATTTCTACAACACCTCCCTATGCTAAACTCGGAAAGTGACTGAATTTCAATTGATTTCCTTTAATAATGTGGTCCCAGAAGCCAACAGGCAAGAACAGCAGGAATCTGGAAACCGGCACCTCCATTACAGATGCTTTTATTGCAGAACCTACAGCTGTTCCCATTGAACAAGGAAAGCACAATGTCTGCTAACATGCAAAAGAACATAGTTTAAAGACGCACACTTGTTTCTTTTAAACTGTTTTTATAAACTATATCCCAATAGAAAAGCAGGGTACTTTCATCTAGTATCTTCAAGATCTATCTTAATAGACACTCTTGTTTCAATAACCAATCTTAGTGAGAAGCCAAAGAAGAGCGTACTGAAAGTACAGATTTGCACAGACTCCCTCAAAACACTGTAAGGATGTATTAAACCTAATCCTCAAGGAGAAAAACAAATCCAGTATTGCCTATAGTGCTCTGTCATGTCAGATTTTTCTCTTAAAATATGAGAACATGACAGTGAAATTAACTAAACAAAAATATTTGTGAATATTCAAACATTTCAAGGGATATTAAAGGAGTACCTTAGACACACTACAGAAAAATAACATATTCAAAGGCAGTATGAAGCTACAAATAAGCTTTAAAAACTAATATGTACCATTTTTCAAATTGACAGCCAAGAGCAGCTCACTTGTGAGAACTGATGCATACTGCACAAAAAGCCAGAATATCAAAAAGCAGCAAAGAGTCAAACAATAAATTACAATAATCTGTACATCATATTTTTGCCCTTCTATCAAAGCATACTATCTGTTATGCTTACATTCCACCCCTTACAACAACATTTTAGAGAGAACATCTGTAGATTATTAGGACTAACCAAATGATTAACTACCAATGGGAAGAAGAGATTTAAAAAACAAAGAAAGACAAGAAACTGGTATGATGATATTTCATTTCCTAACCCAACTCTGTGAAAGGATAGCTTGCCTTTGAGAAATTGGGCAAAGCATTATATTCACCAGCTATGATACTGAACATACTAGGGGTCAATAACAATTTATTGGTAAAATGGAACTTTCAATCTAAGGTTTTATGTATTTAATTTATGGTCTATGAACATTAATATTAATAATAAAAAACAGTAGAAACAAGTACTTTATATCAACTAAAATGAAAGGAATTAAAAAGGAAAGAGTATGGATTTTCAATCCACAAGGCAACAACTTAATTGAATCCTTCTAAATCAAATGCCTAAAGAGAAGAGAGAGAAAGAAAAAGCCACAAAGTCCTAGCAGAAATTCCAGGTTGTATTTATAAGAACAGACAATCACAACTTGTTTCCAAGTGTTCTTTAGCTCCTATACTGCCTTTCTTCTCCTGCTGCCTTTCCTGAGTTGAAGATATATGTAAAATTGGATACAAGGAAAATGTGCCTATCAATAAGGCTTATTCTAATTAGGAGACTCAGCTATTTGAATAAACCTGTTCTTGTGCTGATTATGGGCTTATTTGATCAACATGACAAATCTTATAACCTCTTAAAAGAAATAATAATATTCTCAGCAATCAAGTCAGAATCAAATAAAAAAGAAAAGGGTGAGCTCCTTTTGGAGAATGACGACTTCATAGCTAGAAAACTTCCTCACTTCAGGATTCATGTGTTCTTATGTGCCACAGTATTTAACTTCACTTTCACTGGGGAAATCCATGGCCCCTGTGTAGACAGGGTCCCAAAAAGCCTGCAAAACTCAGAGCCTGATGATAGATTTCTAGTTTTACCATAAATGAAAGAACACTGCATTTCTAAACTCTATTGCTAATGGGCTACAAGTGATAACTCTTACTTGGGTATTCTGAGGTGCAGTGAGACAACACACCAGTGAGACTGAGGTGCAGTGGGACAACACACCAGACTTGATTTGTTTTAAAAATGTCTTTTGCTTGACTACTGCACTTCCTCTTTCCTCTTAAGTCTCCACACTACCCTTCACTCTGCATGCTCCATGAAGTCTCAGTATTGAGACCTGCCAGGTCTGCTTGAATCAAAAGAAAAACGCCTCTTTTCTACACTTGGAAGTTCTTACTAAAATTCTTCCAAGTTCTTGACAACTAAGTATTTAGATGACTCCATATTGACTTGTATTTTTATGCCAATACTTACACAAGACATACTATACTATAATTAAATTTGTAGCCCATAGTCCTAACAATTTTAGACATTAGGGTGGATTGCACTTTAGATGTTAAACTGTATGAACTGTGGTAAGGGCCTACTCAGTCATGCTCTTCCTTTTTTCACAATGTAGACTTACTCCAAGGAGAACTATTTCTACATGCAGAGCATTAAAACCATGGAACCGCTTTTACTTAAATAGCAAGTAAGTATGACCCTGAATTCATTTTGTCTCAGGTAAAGACATCGGGGGACAGAAAAACTTTATTATTAATGAATTACAGTCTTTCCTACAATTGCTGGTTAATGCTTACTTTACTGGGAAAGTATGAAAATGTACAAAAGCCACTATGCTCCTCTTCCACAAATAATGGTCTACTTAATTCTCCAGAGAAAGTCTGAAATAAGTGTATGTTCTGTGGCCTTTTGGCTGACTTGTTTTCTTAAAGCAATGCTTTGCTCCTTTCCCCTTTCTTCCATCCCCCCACCTCCCACTCCATCTTGTTTATAAACTATACAGAATGGGAAGAGACTGATGTGAAGTGTCAGCAAATTTTTATCTTCCCAAAACTAGCAAATCACAATCTCCTTCTCTGTAAAAACAGCAACCTTTTTCATAAGACTCCACATATTTCTCAGACCATTCCAAAATCCTCACTTGGGCCAGTCCTTACCAATAGTTTATATAGTGATCAACTATAGTAACAAGCTACTCAAGATGGTATCTGGGCAAACACAATGAAATTGAACATTCTTACTGAAAGACAGGAGCCATCATTTTTAATTTGTTGTGATAAACTCAAGAGGGCTTAAAAGCAGAGTAGCACCTCTAACAGGAATTTTAAAACTGACTCGCATAAAAAAGAGCTAAAAATTACTTTTACAGGGATAAATACATTGGTTTGTATCAACTGAGCATTCTCTTAAAAAGATAAGAATTTGGACTAGCTTTAAGAGACCCTGCATGGCTGTGTGAGTGGCTGTATGGATAGATTGACAACACAGGAGATGGCATGAATGTGGAAAGCCACTTGTTCCATTTCCCACTACGGGCAAAGAGGAAATCAAGGAAGCTACAATGACAGTAAAAGAAAAAAACAAAGCTTGTCAAGATACACTCCAAATTGTACTTCCTTCTATTCCTAGGTTTTGAAAAATATCAAGCGATAGGATAAACTAAGTGTTTTGCACAGGCCGCACTTACATAATGCATTTTCAACAGACTAAAGTCCTTAAAAAAGTTTACTGTTGACTTTTTGAAAATACAGTTGCAATAGAATTTGAAATTATGTACTGAAACACTTGTAAAGCATTTGGCGAAGACGTCTGCTGAAACAAATTGCAAAAGAAAGAAAACAAGGGTCATTCTCAGGTTAAAAAAAAAATTCTAAACAATATCCTGAATCTGATATGGTAAGTCATACAAAACTGATGAGTCACTTATAATCTGCCAAATAGAAGTCATGTACAAGTTTATTTTGAACAAGTTCATTATATTCTCCAGCTAATATACACACCCATTTTGACCAGATGGAATTCCACTGTCCCTAGAGGTACCTGTAAACAACTGTTTCCCAAGCATTGTTACGAAAAAATTCAAAGGCATACAATTAGTCACAACATTTTACAGCGAGGAAAAACTGTAATGTCAGTTGAAGCTGTCTTTTAACCCCACTCAAGTAAAGAAAGTCAGTTCTGATCTACATGTAAACTCTACATATAAAAATGTAAACACTATAGAACAGGGGTTTGTAACAGTCATTTGCACAAAATCAATGTTTAGTAATGTTATTCCCTACGCAACAATGAATACTTACTGGATTTCCCACACTCCATATGCTTATTCCAACTACACAGAGAAGCCTGAAATAATAGTCCAAGACACCACTAACATCAGACTGCTTGCATTAGTTCTAGATACAGTAACTTCTCCTTAACAGTAAGCATAGATCATTGCTTCATTCACATGAATTACTTCTTTAAATTCGTGTTTATTTCCAAGAAATAAACAACCACTTACGATAGTTACTAGTAAAACTAATGACTCAAATATATGGAAAAGGAAAGCTGTAAGAACTGAAAATAGCACCCAAACCAATCAAATATTAAATTCATCCCTTAAAATTCATTAAAGCATCTACACATTGTCAAGACTGCTTGTGTGAGGAGGGTTTTTTCTCCATTGATCTAGCAGTCTTCCTCCTTCAAATGAACAATGTCAGCTTTCCCACCACCATCTCAGTGCCTCTTCATCTCTACACTTTTGCTGTCTGGAACCAAGTCTGTTGTTCATCTCCGAGCATCTCTGCTACGCTCCTGTTAACTGAATTAAGTTTTGTTGAGGTGCCAGAGTGTGTCCAGAGAAGAGCAATGAAGACAGTGAAGGGCCTGGAGCACAAGTCCTGTGCAGAGGAGTTGAGGGGGCTGGGGGTGTTTAGCTTGGAGAAAACGAGGCTCAGGGGAGACCTTATCACTCTTTACTCCCTGAAAGGAGGGTGTACCCAGGTGGGAGGTGGTCTCTTCTCCCAAGTAGCAAGCACTAGCATAAGAGGAAGTGACATCAAGCTACACTGGGGGAGGTTTAGATTGAATATTAGGATTCGATAACACAAAAAGGGTTATAAAGCATCAGAACACACTCTTCAGGGAAGTGGTCAAGTCATCATTCCTGGAGGTATTTAAAAGATGTTCAGATGTGCCATTTATGGACATGGTTTAGTGGTGGACTTGGCAGTGTTGGGTTAATGGGTGGGCCCAATAATTAGGGATCTTTTCCAGCCTAAACAATTCTATCATACTATGATCATCTATCTCATTCCAAAAAACACTTGCCTACATGACATATCTGCATTTAATGTAACACAGTTTAAGCCACAGTCTGAGTAGTGGAATACTTTATTAGAAGAAATACCAAAACTACATTAAGAAACCAATATAATATTTCTGCATCTCTCAAAAGTATCATGAAATTCTTAGAGCTATACAAACACATCAACGAACCACCTCTCTCACCAAAACAGTGCTGAGTACATAAACTATAAAAGTTCAAAGTTATAAACTATAAAAGTTCAAAGAAAAATAGTCCTTGGGGAAAACAGTAAATTCAACATAAATTTAAAAATAAGAAGTGAAAGAATAACTAGCTGGTGAGAAGCAAGCTATTTTCACACAATAGAAAACCCAATTAGGAGTGTTTTTCATTTATTTCCAACAGATAATTATACTATCTACATACACTTTCTAACCTACTTCTACATCTGTTTAGTAATGAAACTTTTCTCCAACACAACCTAGTTTTCATGAAAGATAATTTAGACAGACAGGTACTCGTGACATTGTTTCTTCATAAGTATCTAAACTGTTAAGTTTTTCTTAATAGACCATGAGCTTATTTTGTCAGAAGTCTGAGAATGCACTACACTAAGTAACAAACAAGAAAGGAAATAAAAATGCCTGTACTCTCCTGGGGGGAAAAAAATCTGGACAGTTCCATGGCAAAAGCTGAACATAACAAATATATCCCAAGGTAGAAGTAAAATTAAAAGAACACTAAATAGACACAATATAGACATAATATCAACTTAAGGCAGTGATACAATATTTCCAAACAAGTTTCAAGTAAAGGATACTAGTTATTAAATACGAAGCTTTTTCTTATTATTTTAATGAAGTGGAAAGAAAAGCTCTCATATTTCAGATGAAACAATGTCTTCCACAGCCTAACACATTGCAGAAGACTGCATTTAGTTGCAATTCATGGGATAAGGTCAATTCACACATACAGTTAATCTGATACCGATCTGTCACATCCATGTCAACCCTTCAATGGACATGGGAATCCAGCTGTCACACAGCCATGCTAGCTCAGTCTGTCACACCATTAAGTGCAACTATTTAAAACTGCCTTCTTAGAAGGAAAGCCTAGAAGAAATCTTTGGATGTATGGAAGCAATCCTGTGTTTCAGTCTTAGCCCTCAAAGATGCTGTGTTGGAACACACAAGTCTTTCAAAAACCTGCGCAGCACAGCATTAAACCTTTTTGTGTTAACCATCACCCCAGAATGGTTTTCATCCACAGAGCAAAAAGACTATCATAATCAAACATTCCATGCAGCAATCCCTAAAACAATTATTTTTATGAGGGAAAGTTCTCATTAAAGAAGCAATCAGAAGTGGCTAACCCATCCCTGAATCAAACTGTGCATTAACCACAACAGTCAGAGACATGACCTTTTCTCTTCACTCAACATGGCTACTTCTCACTCCACCTGATTCAGAGGCAGCAGAGGTGCTACACTCAAATTGTAATATCCAACCTTGACTTGATATTTATCTCCAGGGAAGAAAATAATTGGATGTCACACCTACTAACTCAATTTCATTCTGCTAATTATTCTTTACTGATATTTTTTTTCTTTTTCTCCCCTCATCACTGCATTCTGAATAGGATTAACGAAGTCGTTGGTGAAATTATTTCAAAGACTATTGATTATATACACAAGGTAACTACCCCCCCAATATCACTTCAGAAAAAAAAAGCAGCACATAAAAAACAGATCAGGGTTGATATTTATATTGTAGTCTTTAAAGTAGATCTAACACATCTTACTATCTACATGTTTACTTTAGAAATGCTTAAAACATGGTTATATTTTCAAACCACTGCAAAAAAACATCCCAAAACTGTATAAACACCAATGAGCCCACTTCAACTCAAGAAAGCCAGTCCTAATTTCTGCACCACTCATCTCCCCACTGCAGCAAAGGCTCCTCCATAACGCCAGGTTTTGTTCAGTGTGGTTCTCCAAGAAACCCACAGAAAGTAAGCACCAAAATCTTTAATGTCCTTTCTGTTACTGAGAAAATACGTTCACTGGAAAATATATTTATCATTAATGTTCTATGCCAAATATGTACTAGATTCAAGCTTTTGGAATTAAGAATGAAACTATTTCTTCATTAGCCTGGTGATCCAAAGGCTGAACTGAGAGCAGAGGACATGCCTTAACCAAGAAAAGATAAACTGCTGTTGTTTCAGTTTGGATTTGGTTTTTGGACTTTAAAATAAAGATTTACAGAGATAAATAGAAAAATTACAGATAAATAAATCTTTGCACAATCTTAATGACAACTCAATGCCTAAATGCTACACAATATTTAATATATACACACAAGTGCTAATTACCTGCTGCAACCTTCAACTCCAGAAGGACTGAAAGGCACAAAAACCAACAAAGCAAGCACAAATAACGTATAAATACTAGGTGTTTTGAGGATGTGGACTTTCATAAGGAGGACAGATTAAACAGTTAAAAGGTACATAAGAAATTATTCTCATGACTTAACAAGTTAGTGGTGCATGCAAAACAAAACATCCATGCACATTATTGTAGATTTGCAATTACTGTGTGTCATTATCCTTCCCAAGGGTTTGACAGGTCAGTAGGATAAAAGGCTCCCAGGTGGACTCTCCTGGCTGCTACATTTCATTTTGGGCAGCTTCTAAACACACTGAGCAGTGGGTGAGCTGTGCAGAGTGCAGAAGAGGGCAGGTGGCTAACATAAACTTCTCCGCCTCCCTCTCTGCCATCCCCAGAGAGTCTCCACTACAGGACAGTCAGAGGCTGAGCCTTTGCAAGGAAAGCAGAGACAACATACACAAACAAAACCCTGGAGGTAGCATAAAAACTTTCCTTTAGGCTCTCAGGATTCCAGAGTATTTGATGGTACCCAAGAAGCTTCTAAAGGCTGTTGAAACAAAAACAAACCCAAGAAGTAGGTACAGCAGAGTGGGGTTTAGGGAACTGCTCTACCAGCCCTCTCCACATTCTGCCATACTCCATGTTTATAGTAATTTGTTTATATTCATTCCTTTTAAGCACCCTCACTATTCCAGGTTAGGCTGTAATAAAAACACAGTTTTTGAGATCCACAGTTCTGACAGACAGATTTCCCTTAAAATACTGCCAGCCATGAAAATACTACCTGCAAACTTTCACCAACTTAACATCCCATCTCACTTTTATACATATTCCAGTTATTAAAACATCACTGTAAGATTAACATATCCATAGGAATTAAGTTTGTCTCCCTCAAAATCAGTTCAAGAAGGTAACCATTTTATACAAAGTATTTACGTCAAGGTACCCTGGAGACACACCAGCTAAAGGGATGGCTTTGTCAACAGCCAGCCCCATTTCAGTAAGCCAGTGGCATCCTGCCAGAAAAACACCTGCAGTCTGAACAACCTGCAATATAGTAAGAGATACACAGAGAGAAGAGCAGAAAAGCAAAACAATAACAGCATTAATTACTTGAACAGCTCAATGACTCACAAGTGGGACAACATTTATGCCAAGTTAACACAGGCGTTTCTTCCCACTGGCTAATTTCAACATTTTGATCCTGCCATCAAAACAAGTTTTATTTCTGCCCACTGCCTTACTCCCTGTATCCCAATTACTGACAAACATAGAGGATGGCCTTACTCAAATAATTGATTTGGTCCAAAGCACAATGGTTTGGGATTTATTTCCTTAAAAACAACACCACTGCTGAAACAGCTTATCTTTCTCTCAACTAGAACAAAATCCATCCTAACATGTTTGAGCAGCATCTTTATTTCTTATTAGTATGTTGTGGTACACTCTCCGCTGCATTTCACAGCTCTATCAACACAGAAACCATTGTGATTACCACACTGCTTTTGTTCTGTTCCAGTAACCTACCTCCCTGCACAGGCCTATGCTGTAAGTATTACGAAATGGTAAGAGGATCTTTGAATATGCCTACTCTTCAAATCCAGTTTCCTTTTACACTTCAAACAAATTTTAAAGCAATTTAAGTCAGGAAGGACTAAATTGGGTTCTTTCCCCCCTACACAGAAAAAAGCACCTTTATTTTTCTAAAATGTAGGCTGGTAACAACTCAATCTCATTAGCTGTACAAATACACAACTCCCATTTTCAAATCTGCTGTTTCTACAGGCCTTAAAGTTGTTCAACAATGTTCACATTTGACATTTATTCTTTTTCCCTTCTATTTCAGAGATACTTGTACCCACCACTGTTTTGCAAACAGACAGAATTTCTTGCAGTACCTCATTTACCAGTGCAAATCAAGTCTAACATTAAGAAATATATATTAGAAATATAGTGAAAATAAAACATAATCAGTAAAGACATTTTATTCGCTGCTTCAGTAAATTTACCCTTAAATTGTGAATCTGGCAGAAAGGCCATGGACACAATGTTTTGTACACAAGAACTTCAGAAAACATGCAAGTTATCTTGGGGTTTTTTAGTGTTTTCTAGTAACTCACAAGTTTTCTATAATACCTAACCTTATTAAAACTAATAGTCCTTTTATCACACTGCTACTCAAAGTTAAATATCCAGAATTTTACAATCTTCATCATTTTAGACACCAAAATTATTAGCCACTGACTCTGGCCAATATTCTTTTAAAAATATGAACTCCATAATTTAAGCTAATAACTACGGTTCCTGAGGTTTCTATAGTTACTCATGAAAGGGTCATAGCTCTCTGAAATACATGCAAGCTCTAATAATAAGCTCCACCATAGTATACTGACAACCTTTAATGATTAATTAGGCAAAGACCAAGTTCCTGGTAAAGCAGAGAATCACAATCTATTCATTATCTAGTAAAGCAGCAAACAAAACTGCTTCAGATTTTCAGATAAAACTGTGACTTTAGGTTGCATCTTTACAGTCTGGCAGGAGCAAAAACCCACATCCATGAGCTGCCCAGTTAGCCACAGCCCACAGCAGCAGCCAGCACAGCAGAGTTCCCACCATGGCAACACCAGCAGGGTGTTGACACTTTGGAGACACCTTCTTATTTTCCCACCTTTCCTCTCTGATTCCTTCATAGTGAGTGTGATCTTGAATTAGCCTCCCTGGAACTTTCCTGAGGAGACGACAAACAAAAGCAGTATCTGTACTGTGCAGGGCACTTAGGATCAGACTGCAGTAGGTAAAAATTAAAGTTTATCAGCAGATCGAAGTATGGGACAATACCTGCAAAAAGACCTAACACATTAAAAGAAAATGCAATGCACAATGCACTTGTACTTCTCTGTTTTTCTTTATTTTGCTTTAAATCGAACAACACAGAATAATAAAGAGCAGTAATTATCCTTAATCACTCCCAAGTATCATATGCTGGTATTTGCTTGGAAAGAAAATGGAAGACTATTGTAAAAAACACTTAAGTAGGCAGACGTTTAAAAATAAAAAAATTCAGTCAGGCTACAAATATAACAAAATACCTTTTTAAAGCCGTGCAGTGCAAAAATTAACACACCTTCGAATGTCTGTGACCAATTCCTGTATCTTTGCCATGTATCATGTGAGTAAGAGACCACTTTCATCTCCAAAACTCCTCCTTGCAAATGCATTTGTGACATTTCTGAACTTAACTTTGTGTTAACAAATACCACTACAGGAAAATGAAGACCTTTGTTTCTCCATGAGCTAAGAACCTCCACTCCACTTAGAGAGCTTTACCCTTACACATGCCAGACATGGGCCTGCACGTGAATCAAGCTGATACATGATTATTGCATTACCAATATATATTTATATATTGATACCTATAATATATAGTTTGCTGTGTGTATTGGGAAATCTATACACCAAGATACATAATATAATATATACCTATGTATAATTATGCATTATTAGATTTCATATAATTCTGATAATATTGTCTCTAATATACCTGTGATATAGATACACATAACTAATAACATTCTGTATTATGTAACTATGTATCTGTATTTTATGTATACAGATATATATTATCTATAATATATTTAACATTTCATACATGTGTTCATATTTATTATGCGTATTACATCTAATATATTGTATGTATTACAACTATTAGGAGTTGCAGCTTGCTTTTGATCTGGAAATGAAATTACAGAGCTGGAAACAACAAAAATAAATGCAAGAGCTCAAACAAAGCCTAATATCCAACATTCAGAATTAGAAGATTTTCTAATAAACTAATTGCAGTGAAGCCACACTTATTTTTTGCTGGATATGATGAGCTTTTTGGCTTCTCACATCGCCAACAAATCTATCAAGTCAAGGACAAACAAACTCTTGAGTTTCTTGTTGGTGGGCAGATCAATTGGGAGGCAGGTTGGTTGGGTTTTGTTGGGTTCTTTTACATATTGGAGGTTTTCTCATCTTTGGTTTGGCACTTTTACAACATTTGTTTCAATGAGTGCTCTTTTGGGGTTTTTTCATATATTTCTTAAGCTGAAAGATTACATAGCTAGTTAAAAAGCTGAAATCACAACAAAACAACTTTTAACTTGTCAATAACACAACAATTTTGAAGTCAACAATAGTTAATTAATTCATTTCTTAAATCCTCTGGGATGAGGAGATAAGTTTGCTTTGCCTGTGAATTGCTCTAAATATTAATTTTTTGCTTGCCTACTGGGACTAAATCAAATACAGTTAAAATGGTTACTGTGGTTACAGTGATGGATCAAGAAAAAATAGAAAAAGTTATTTAACCCTCAAAATACAAACTAAAAGCCTGTAGAAAACAGCAAAGCACTACTGGCATTTATACAACAAAGAAAAATACAGATCCACACCTCATGCAATTTCAGAAGAACAAGACTTGTGATCCCAAACGCCTGAGAGGCTTTTTTTTCCTTCAATATTTATACAATACAAAACACTTACACATTTTTTCCAAAACACAACCATAAATATGTTATTACATCTTCTTTAAAACCATTAGAAAGCAAATTGTTTATCCAGCCAGTGAGGGAGGGGAAGAACAATGGCAAAATGGTTACATATTCCACCCAGCAGGTGGAGGAATATGTGAGGGGGGACAAGGAACACAGGACAGACCATGATTGTGCAAACCTGCTAAAGGCAAAATATTATTAGTACAGGTTTCAAACGAAATTATGTTGTGACAAAGTAGTCCACATGAACATTTCTGTGTGATCAATGGCATTGCTCATGCAAACAGCACTGAGGATAACAGCAGAAATCCACAGCTGTGGAGCAAGTATTGAAACACCAAACCCCAACACCCTTGAAATAATATCTTTTAAAATCAAGCAGCAATATTGAATGGTTCTGTAACAAACTGTAACTAACCAGTAACCCACGCTCAGGGGTGATAAGAAGAACTCTATCACAGGGCTGGTTTCCTGGCAGCAGCACTGGCTAAATCTTTTCTTCAGTTTCAAAGAGAGCACAGGCAGCACCACCTACCACAAGTGACAAAGACACCCCAGAGCTCCTGAAGTGGTCGCAAAGCCAACAAAAACAAAACAAGGGATGAGGGAAAAACTAATCTCATTTTAAATTAAAGAAAGAAATCAATAAAATACTGTTACTATTTTAATAAGCATTGCAGCAATGACACGTAACCTAGGCTGGATGTTTGCATGCACACAGACACAACTCTGCTACTCCTTATGTGTATCCACAAATCCTAACTAATTCTAGTCATTTACTTCACAATAAACCTGGTTTACATTATCTCATTTTTTATCTATTGCATAGATTATTATTTTATTTCAAAATAAATGTCCTCAACAAAAGCATTACAGTTCACATCTTTAGTAAAATGCAAAAAAAAATACAAAAACTGTAAAGTGGCTTCTTTAATACAATAATTTTCATGGTTTTTGTGATGCTTTTTGGCTGTAATTAGCATGGTTCAAGAAGGGGAAAATCACCGTCTATTGCTTCTCATAGTAGACTGTGTTAATTAAATCATATTCATTACACATAATAAAAAAGTTGAAGGACCAAGGATCTAACAGATGTACCTAAAGCACTAAATAAACTCAAATACAGACAGGCTCATGCATATCCAAGGAATTTTCATAAAAAGTTAACATCATGTTCTATTGCATTCTGATTTTAGGGGTATTAGAGTAGCAGTTCCTTGTCCCACTCTCCTGTAGAAACTAAAAGTGTCAGCTAACACACATCTGAAGCTTGGCCAGCTTCTCAGAATAATCTTGCAGTTTCCATGTACACATGGAACAAGGCAGTCTGGGGAAGCATAAATATTTCAGTAAACTCCAGTCTTTCTAAATTATATGCATCATCAGTCAGTCATCCAAGGCTGGAGCTGCAGACAGCTACCTGCAAACCACCTACCCTCAGATTTGAAGAGAGGTTCATCTAGCTCCTACTAAAATTCTGTAATAATCCAAGAACGTTGTCGAGCATCTGCTTGTGTTTTATCATCATAACATAGCCTTATGCATCATGAAGCTTAAAAAATTCTCCGTCTGCTCTCAAAACCTTACCTGCCTCATTAGTCTTTACTTTTTGTCTCTACAGACTAGCAGTGACAAAAAAATATATAAATTATTAAATGCACACTATAGAGGCTGTGGAATTACACATCAAGCACTCTTTTTTATAGCCTGATTCTATTGAGAAGACACTACTCTCAGACAGCTCTAGATAGCTTTGTTTCTAATATTAACAAGCTTGTTTGGAAGATGAGTCTGCCTTCACTTTTGCTATCGTCTAAAGCAAATATTGGATATTGAAATAGAATCTAATAAATTATTTCTAGTTAGCTAGTTTAGAGGGAAGAACAGATCCAGAAGTCTTTCATAAATAAGGAAACAATTCTAAATTCCAATAATACAATCTCTGTCCTGCTGCATTGCTATATCTAAATCATTATCTGTTTCCATCTGCCTCAGTTGTATTTCAACTTCTTTTGAGAAAAGACCTGGTGTCTTCAAGCAACTTGCCAAGTTCAGGGCCACTCCATGACAGAACATTTTACACAAAGGAAAGGAAAATATATAAATAACTTGACATAATTTGTCTTTGTTCTTCCAAATTCATTTTTTATTACTTATGTAAATTATGTTTACAGCTAACACTAAAAGTAAACTGTAAACAATGCAGTAATATCTACTATTCGTAGGTAACAGATATCATCCACAATACTCACCCATCTGCTGGAATGCCATTAACCAGCATACCTCCAAGAAGGGCAGAGGGATGTATTCATTTTAGACCAGACACTTTACAGACATTGAACTGTTTCTTTCATTATTAGTTTTTCTGCTGCCTCAGGACAACTGTCAAGAGTTCTTTCCACCTCTCACTATTTCTTCTAGAAGTAAATATAACCTTTCAGTGCTTTCATTTTCAACAGAAATGGGAGTCTATGAAAAATGGGAAAATATAAAGGAGAACATCACTGCTGTCATTTTGAAGCAGCCCAGCAGCAGAAGGGGTAGAGAAGATGAGACTAGGTGCAACATGGCTTTTTGGTTCATCACTAGGGTAAGAGATTCACTGCATTACAATAGGCAAAAAAATCTCCCCTTTTCCTATTCTTCCTCTGCTAACACTGTGCTTCAAAGCCCTAGACATAAAGGAAAATTTCCTATGGAATAACTAGCTGTTTCATTCAATAGGAAATATTTCCATTTGGTACAACACACGCTCTTCACTTTGTTCTCTAATTGTAGAGAAAATTCCATGTGATTTCAGTGGAAGCCAACGCACAGTTCTGGGTTATCTAAAAGTCCTTTCCATCATGTTAATATTTTTAATATTCATACAACATGGAAAGTTTGCAGGCTTTTCATCAGGTTTTTCAAAGGTGCAGAAATCCTACCCAAAACACAAAAGTAAACAACTGCTTGTCTCAGGGAACTATTTAATTAAAATATGAGATACTGTAACAAAACTATTTTAAAGTATTAGCTACACAAGTTCTGACTCATTAGTCTACACAGCCTAAAACGAGTTCCTAGCGGGCTTTCCTTCATGATAAATTTAATTAACTGTAAGCAATCCAAGTAATTCAGACAAAGCACACACATGGAGGTTCACTAAACAAAGAGCCCAGTTCACAGTTCAGCAATTTTAGACAGGTAGGGCCAAAGACCAGGAAAAAAACCTCCTCAGGGACAGTAAAACCACACAAATTAAATTTTACCCTAAGATGCTGACTCAAGACAAGGATGTAAGTTAGCATGAGAATAGTGTAACAGAAGAGCTTTCAAATTACATTTCATCTTGTTATTTAAAATATGATCCTACGATTAAATCTTCAGATTTTATAACCACCTGCATCCAAGTTCATTTAAACAGCAGTTAATAGTTTCATGAAATTTGACATCTCTGGGTTTTCTTGCAAAAGAGGCAGACGTGCAAGTTGCAGGTTCTTTTGCCATTACCGTAAGGCTCCACAGGAATAAGCTGTCAACTGTAGCATAATGATAATCGTTTTAAAGGCAAGTCCAGTGCTCTTGTCATCTAACATTCTGCAAAGTGTTTCAAACCAATTCATCTATAAACAGAATCCATGAAGGTTGTATAAACAAATAAACTTTTTTTAAGCCAGGGCTGTTTAGATACCTATATGCCTGCAGGATGTGATAAGCTACATAATATCTTTGTGAGTGGACACGGGGAGAAAAGAGCAAACTCAACCCTATGAGATAGGAACATGAAATGGTAACAGTGGACAAGACCAAGAAAGCAATGCTGTTCCCAAGGCAGCCGACTCTTCTACCAAAGGGCAACATGTTGTCATATACAGAATTTCCCACAGCTACAATTAAGACCAACACCCAATAGAAAGACCAGAGCTACGAACTACTGCAACACCAGTAATTTGTAAAGCTCGTGAAAATTAATTTGAAGGATGAAATTAATTATGGGCAACCCAAACATCAGTTAACTTCTGTAAAGAAGACATCAAAGGCCTTCATTAGCTCTCTCATTTTCCTTGAAGTTTTTAAGAAACCTCTCAGGCAAATAACCCACGTTCAGTATAATACAAATCAGCTTTAGTAACACGCTCCAATTAAGGGCCGTAAGTTCCCACTGACGACACCTTCAGTTCGGGCTGTGTTACAAGCATTGAGCAGACACAGTAGCAGACTGGATCCTGCCAACCGCTCCTGATAACACAGAGGAGTGGCAAGAAGAGAGATCAACTAATATTAGAGAGTCTAAGAGGAGAAGAAGAAAAAGCTTGTTTCTGATTCAAAGGAGTCTCACATGCCCCTCTTTTCAGTTGCAACACTCTCTTCCTCTGATCTGCAGATGAAAGGAAAGTATGTACATGGAAGGAAGGGAAATCCAGAAGGAAGAAGAAAAGACTGAATCCACACAAGCAATTGCCTTTACATATGTTTAAGCATTCACTTGAATTAGATGATCCTGCAAGAAACTACTCCATTTTCTAGGCTTAGCAACATACAACAGCAGTTCTAAAAACAAAGTGTTCACTCTGTCATACAAGAAAGGGAAAAGCACTACTAGATCACACTCCGAAAAAAAGCTTAACCTGCTTGTGACAGCACAGCTGATGCTCAACAAGGTAAACTCCAGCCCAGAGAAATTCATCTTCTTGCTGCTGGGTTTGGGTTTATGGTTTAGGTTACATTTGATTTTTTAAACCAAAGAAGTTCAGTCAAGATAGGATACTGCTGTGACTGCCAATGAAACATCAACTGACAAAACAGACCTTGTTAATAGTGTTTCCCTCTTCACCCTCTGATGCCTTAAAACAATGGAAACAACATACTTCACTTGCCACTGCACAACTAATAGGAGAAAAACCTGTTGTCTCCCTGAAATTTCCAAGATTGTAGTCAACTGCTTTAGAAGACTGGAAGCACAGAAAGAGCATGCTGTGGTCAAATGACTTCAGCTTTGGCAGTTTCATTTGCAGATGGCAGTACCAATTCTGATACATACTATTTTGTCTACAAGTTAATGGAAAAATATGCATTAACATTTGCTTCCACCTAACTGCCCAGCTCATTTCATGTGACACAGGAAGTATCCAATCTACAGGAAATTACTACAGGACTTTCAAGTTTCCATCAAGCTCTTACCGGTCAAGAAAAGTCAGAAAAATAGAAAAGTTTCTGCTAACATTGACTACATAGAAGTTGAGGTACAGCCCCACAAGACAGATCTCTATTCCTCATAGTTAGCAGGTAAGCAGAATGTTTTCAAGCTCTCAAAATTTTGCTCCCAAGTGATGTTTGCCCATTGAATTTTCCTTTACTTGCAAGGGTGAAGGTAAGGGTGACAAAGCTACTCTCAGTGACTGAATACTCTCTCTTTTTACACACATTCTATTAAATCAGTGAAATAAAAACCTTTTTGCACATTCTGCTCTTGCAGGCAGTGATGTTTACACCACCAAACACCCTGTGAAAGGAGAACTACAACAAGCAAGGCAGCAAGGGGACACAGACCATTCAGAGAAATGCAGAACAAGGTGTATCTCAGTGCTCTGGGAACAGCACAAGAAGCTCTTATCCATCCTTAGAAGACAGAGCAAAAAAGACAGGTGTTATTTTTAAGAGTACTTCGTTAATATGTCAACACAACATTTAGTGCTTCTGTCTGATCTGCTGGTTTCTCTCCTTCATTGAGGAGCAAGGGAAAAGTGAAAATATTTCCAAGTCCCAAAGATGTTATCTGATACACTAAAACTCAAACTAAAATCTGAAATCATGAGTTTTGTGCAGGGTCAGATTTTCAGGCAGACATAGCAATAATTATCCCTGAGACTCACTTCTTAGACTTTAAGGGTATTGTTGCTTAACAGCGGATAAGTAACTACCATAGCAAGTGTACATTTGTACCGCTACTGAGAGAAGAATAAAATCATAAATGCCTGAAAGCAGCTATTATACAAACAGCTACAAAGGTCTATGGTAGATTGGTAAGCCCGGGATGGTAAGAACACTTCCTATCCCATACGTCAACCCAGTGACGAAGCACCCAAGTGATCTCCCTCTTCTCTACTTCAGCAGAATTCAGTTAAGCAGCGAAAGGTTGTTTAACCCACTGCTTTCTGATAAAGACAGGCAATTGTTAGAGCCAAGCATAACTTGGGACCTAATAACAGATGTCTTCATCACAGAGAAGCATCTCCTCTATGCCAGAAAGGAGATTTTCAACTAATGTCTTTGGGGGATAAGAAAAAAAAAGGCAAAAAACCCCCTACCAGTTGTTCAAATTCCTATCCCTGCTGGAAGATTAATTTGGCCATGCATTCTTCAGATATGGATACAGAGTAAAGTTTATTTAAAGGAAAAAAGCATAAACATTGAAATAGTTATTTAGCTTACACCTTTAACTTCTTCCAAGAAAATAGAACCCATACACGACAGTTCACTACTTTGTCCAGAAAAAAAAAAATCTGGAATGACCATGAGACAACTGGACACAACAGCTGAGAACAAGATACCACAAAAAAATTAAGTCTTTTTTCCTACGAAAAATTAAGTGTCTTCCACTTTCCATGTGCATTTGTCTCCCAGTTCTCTTCTCACTCCTGTCCTTAAAAGCAATATTCAGTTAATAGATGTTTCCATCATTACAGAACTCTGACTAAACATTCAACTTCCTGCTACGTAATTTCCAGAGTAAAACCTTTAAATGGTAGATGTCTTTCAGTCATGCATTCTTACATTAAATAAAAAAAGAAAATTTGTTTACAGAAAACATCCAAAATAGCATCCTTCCTGTGGAAAAGACTACTGCTGAATTCACCAAGCACTTACTTCACATATATTGCTCCTATGATAGAGAACTGCACATAGACAGATTTGACACTGTAGCATGTTTTTTTGCAAATACCCTTCAACCTGCACCAAACGTTTTCTACACCTATCCTGCAAAGCATTTGAGAAACTGGATGCTTGAAGAATCAATTATTTTCCTTCTTTTATGAACACATGACTTCTTTGTCTCTCTTGTCTGTGCTAGAAGAGAGATCTCACAGAAAACATGAATTAAAACTATATTTCTGATTATAACAAACTTTAAAAAAATTCCTGAATTGTGGCTTTCCTTTGCAACTCTGAATGTTCAAAAGTCAGGGAGCAAATAAAAATAAAAAATTAGAATTTCAAACTCATGACCAAAGTAAGAAGGTTGACAGATAAATACAAGCTGAAGATGCTTTACAGACAGGCATTCCCTGAATTGTTCATTCTCAATACCAAGGCACATGAGTAGTTCAGGATACTTGAAGGGAAATGGAACAGACCAGTCTTCAGTAAAAACTTTGAGCTATCAACACTTTTCAAAGACTATCAAGCCTATTCCAGAAGACCTGTACAATCTAATCAATGTCATTATAATCTGGTATATACAGGGTTTTTGCACTAAAGATAAGTGAGCAGCTACAAAATACACAGAGCAATTACATCAAACACTCTACCTTACCAAAAGTTTTCTGAAAGGTTTTGAACTTTTTCCAATCTTCTTTTGCTCTGATAGAAATATCCACATACAATGGTATTTCTTCAACTGTTCTCTCATTAGGGCAGCATTACAACCATATATATTGTTTTGTTATCATTCTTCTAGGCATGTGCTCACACCTCCAGGAATACTGATATTCTACACACTTGCATATAAAAACTGTTGTTAAGTTTAAACAAAAGCTATGGTTTTGACCCACCACAATGGGTCTAGAAGCAATGTTGCTTCTAGATTTTTGCACAACTCATGTAAAAAGAAACAAAAGAGCAAGATTTTCCCATTTTGTCATAAAATTGATTCTTGGAGGACAAAACCAGAAGAAAATGCCATACAAATGTACCTCAGATGACAGACTAAGGAACAGCAAACAAGATTTCATACATGGGAGGGAAACAGAAGCCATTCCTAGGTCATCACTTACTTCTATTTTAGACATGACCGCCATCTGACTTACTAAGAACTTGCAAAACAGAAGGGTAAAGTCAGCATATTTAAACATCATTCTCAAGGTGAAGGCTCAAATGTTGAAGGCTAAGACTTGTATCAGGAAGTACAGTGTATTAAGAAAACTGTAATTCTTAAAACACATGGCATAAAGCAGACGTTTTCCCTAAAAAAACAGACATACCAGTATCATACATGGGCTCCATCACCTTCTCCCTCCCTCCAGCAAGCTTTGCCTTTCCATTGCATAATAAGATATATACTCTCCCATACTTCTGTTGTCTGAAATACTGTTTTTTGTTATATGTGCTTAACACCACAGCCTGCTGTCAGCAGAAATCAACACAGAACAGAGCAAATTGTGCCTTCTGCAAGCCTGCTGCTTCTGAAAATAAGTTGTGACATGCCTCATGTGATTTTTTTTCTTCCTTCTCTTAAACTGGCTTATGTGCAAAATTAGACTGATGTTTAAACAGTGTCAGGCTGTCAGAGGAGAAAATGACAGTGCTACTGTGACACAAAACATGACAAGGAGAAAGATTAATCACTTACTCGGAAGTGGAAAGTTGAATACAAAACACACAACCATGCGTCTCAAATCAGTTATAGCAGGTTAAAGACTGAATGCTGATCCCAAGATATGCTTCATAAATTCCAGTTACCTGAAAAAATGAGTTTATTATAACAGCAAACATACTTTGAAAATAAAGATGATGGAGTTGAAGGTCAAAGTTCCCTAGTGCAAAAACATTTGCTTCGGAGCTAAAATGCATATACACTTGAAACAAGTTAACGTCCTACTTAGTACTGGAAAAAGACTTTCCAAACAGGAAACAATTCTACTAAGAAGGCGGCAGGGGTTAAGAACTCAGCTGTAAATAAACCCCAAAAAAAGTGTCACAGCTACAATCAGAGTATTTCAACTGTCTATTCCACTGTTGTACACCAACCGTGCTACAGCACCACACACGCCTAAATATGACCTCTATTTCCATCACATTTCCATTTCTCCCTGAAATGAAGCCTTCTGTTGGACACCCTTCAGAGTGATTTCTCAGCTTTTGTGCATATGGGTCATGCATTAGAGTTTACTAATTAGACATGTTTGAAGCCTGAAAAGGTTAGTCAGCACCGTTGTTAGTGAATAGGTTAGCAAACTGATGGGGAAACAAAAAGGGAAATAGGAAAACCAATTAACATTAAGTGTATTTATAATGATGCAGTAAGTGATAACCACAACTTCATGATTATGTATTTTTAATTCTTCAAGTGAGAGGATATTTTGTTCCTAACTGCAGCATACCTGAACTTCTCCACTAGAGTGAAAGGTATAAAAGCATGGAAAGAGAAGGTGATTTACTTAAAAACAATGCAGAAGAAATACAATACAAAAATATTTCCCTTTTTAACAAAAAGTTCCTGCCTTCCTGGCCCAAGCACATCTAACAACTTCTTTATGTGTTCAGTAGTTAAACTACTCTCTGGGAAAAAGGTTTGATAGGGAACTTTTTCCCTTTCACACGTTTCAAACCAATTAAAGACAAGAAAGATTAGTGTGAAAGAGACATTTAATTTTAGAAAATTTATGCAGAAACCCAAATGTGTTTAATTACTTCACTATTTCCCACATGTATGAAAATCACTTTTAAGTAGGCTGCTAAACAGTGTTTTAAAAAGCAAAAGCTCTGTACTGGACCACTCCTGTCATTGACACCAAGTGAATAACAAATGAAAATTCAATTTCTTCAATATTTACTTTATTTTTCATCAGATTTTTAAAGAAAAATCACAAAACATACTCAAAATTGTTCACTTATGTGCTTATCATGAGGATACTGCAAAACTGTAAGGAGTTTTACAATTGAACTATTTCCCTCTGTCCCTTTTCCTTCTCCCAAAAAAGAATAACACAAATGCTGTGCTTGAGCTTAAAGAAGAAAAGCCCAAGGTCAGTTTGCCCCATCTATATCCATAAGAAGGCAGCTGTTACAGAGCTCACAAGGACCCTGAGAGAGGAATACAACAGAGGGGCTGAAGGATGCACAGAAACATTCCAATTTCTACAAAAGAAACCAAGACCATGCATTTTCAACAGAGTTCAAATACTATTTTTTTCAGTTATGTAGTTTTGCTCCAACCAGTGCCCAAAGTACCTGACACAGCATTGCTCATCCAGAAAGCCAAGGACACTAAGACTTAAAATCAGACAACTGTAGGACCATTCAACAACACTGAGTAGGGTAACTATTATTTTTCCAGACAAGGAATGAAAAAAAGAGGAAAAGACAAAGGAGATGACAGCCAAGCTCAGAGGGAACAACCAATACTTTTAAATAAGGTTTGTTGAGCTAGAGACTTGAGAACTGTGACTTGAAAGCCATTCATCCATTTAAATTTCATATGGAGCCAAACCTCTGAATCTCAGAATTAATGTTATCTGTACCTGGAGAATTCCATGAGTCATACCAGTTTAATTACCCATTTTTCCACAATTAAAATACATATAAGCATACATAAAATAAACGTATTATTTTACATATAAGCTTACACAATCCTTTAAAGTTGCCTCAACATTGTAGAAAAGAAAAATAACACCTTAACAGCTGTTTAACACTTAAATAACCAGGCTTAATTTACTGGGAACCAGGAGCTAGAGCATTTGGAGGCCTACTTTTCAGCCATATATCATTAAGACAATAGAAACTCATATTTTGTTCAACTCTGTCCTCATCCTTTCCTACTTCACCACCAAAAATACTTCAAGGGCCTTTACTAGCTCAAAGTCCCTCAGTTACAACACGGTCCTTAAAAACTTCAGAAGCCCTGCTATGCATTGCTTCTTTCAAATTTACAGTTGCTCCAGAATGTAAGAATCCACCATGTGCATTCAACAACAGTACATTTAAAATCTCTGGGGAAAGGAGCAGCACAGCACAAGCTGATGTCCAGAACAATCCACAGCCATCACAAACAAGGGCCAACTGGTTCCATGTTCAAATCTTATCATATCTAGGAAACAAAACACTTCAATTCACCTTAGACATTTTTCTCCAAATGTTTCTGCATTTTTCAAAGACACTTTGTCTTTGAAAAATTGTCATTCAAACAGCTCAAATTGTGTCATTCAAAAAGCTCCCTTATATCACGGCTGGAATGCTGGAGATGCAGAAAGAAGAGCCAGAGACAGCTGTGTTCAAGTTCAGAGGAAAGGAAGGAAGTGACCAGACCCACCTTCTTTTAATTCTTATATACACTTTTAGAAATCACTGTTCATTGGAGGAAATCAGTTATTCCTCCTTTAACTACAGTGGTCAAGAGAAATGTCCATCAAAGATCTGTGTCCATGAGAAAGGAATGCAATAACAAGATAATTCTACAATAACATAGCTATGTTTACAGAACAATAGCCTTGAAACTAGCTAGTATGGAACTAGCTATTTTTGACAGCAGAAAGTAAGGCAACACCCTTAGTTTGGCTTATTCAGTTCAATTTTTAGCTAGAGCAGAGGCTTTCAATTGAAACATATAGCACAAACTCAAAACAATACATAATTACACATCAAGGCACTGCAGACTGACTATCTTTCTCTAAACACTGAAGTTTATCCAGATAGATAAATTAAGAGATACCACCTTGCTAGAAAATCTGGTCAAAAAAAACCAAAAGACATCATTATCTAAATTATACAAAGTATGTGATTACACTGTTGAGCTGCTAATTTTATTTACATTTTGCACTGTTGAAATGTATGCAGTAATAAATAACTGAACTAAACAAAAACTGTTTAAAGAGCCTTTTGCAATTAACAGCTGGAAAGAATACATCAATATCTAATTCATTAAAAAGGCAATTCTTATACAAGTTCAAAGACATTTCTCTTAGACCCACTATAAAAAAACTTGATTACAAATTTCTCAGAACTAGCCAGCTAATAAAACACTAGCTACTAGAAACTTTTTAAAGTGCTACATGATTCCAAACTGGTTTGATTCTAAACAGTTTTTCTTCCTTCTCCTGAAAATGTTTAATTGCTTCAAACGTTGGTGCATTCAACATGATGATAAATATTCTACTGCTGAACTGGCTTTTCAAGCCTTCTTTCCCAAAATTTTCTTTTTGGATACACTACACGTATAAAACCATTTTTAAATGTGATGTGCCCTGATTTCACCAGGAATCAGGCATTAGCACTGATGGCTAATGAGTGAAAGGGGCAAGAAGTATGGTTTCACTAGCACTCAAATACCACACAACAGGTTACAAAAGCATGGGAAGAGAATATGGGAGCAGCAATCTGCTAGGAAAAAATGGGAACTGTGGCCAAGACATCCATAAACACACAAAGCAACAGCACAAGCCTTGCCAGACTCTACACACATTTTTCACAAGGGGACTTGATCACATAATCACCAGAGCTGCTATAGTTCAAAGGCTTGCAATGATGAAGCAATGCACTCCAGTGGAATCTGTACTCTGACTTTAGATTTACAAGGTGACAAAACCTTGCCACACTATCTAGCACTGCTAATCACTCAGCACCATGCCATTACCAAGCACAGGTCCGACTGCGTGCTGCCCAGTGGCAGCTGGAGACCCATTCATACTAACTGTGCTGCCCACACCCAGCTTGGGGATGAAGTAAGGACAGAATTCCTCTGCAGTGAAGCTGACAATGCAACAGCAATGTCCCGGGGCTGGCTGGGCTGGGGCAAGATTCATTCTAACCCACAGCTCCATGTTAGTGGGACATGAGGCTGGACCCACCCTTTGCCATCCAGCATCGCTCCCACACACAGTGGAAGACCCAGAGCCTGGCAAGCTGTGTTTGTGGCTGATCTTCTACACTCACAGTAAATGTTACTGTTACAAACACTTCTGAAGTGGCTGTACCCATTCTCAAATACTGTCTGCCACTTGCGATTCATTCCAGAAAGCACAGGTGACAAGGTTCAATAAATCTGTTGCTTGTGAAGTGAAAATAATAATAATAAAAAAAGATATTTAAGAAGTTCCTTATGTGCTACAGTATTTTGCCAAGTTTTAGAGGAGATTGCTTTATTTTGGCAATCTCAGCTTGGATAAGCAGTTGTTTGCCACTCTGATAGAGCCTCTCAGACTTTGTGTTAGACTTTTTTTAAAGAAGTGGTCTTGTCTGCAATATGCTCATCCAACCAACTGTCCTGTATCTATTTTTCCTGGCAAGACAGCAGCTGGAAACAAGGGAATTAACAGGAAAAAGTTCACAGGAATAAGGAATATGCTTTGTATATTTGGAAGTTCTATGGAACACGACTCCAAGGGATTTAGCAATGGCAACAGACCAGTCAAAGAGACTACAGCTTCTCCATGCTGCCAGTTTATACCAAAAGTACCATCTAATCTTCGGCTGCATAGAAGTGCAGAAAGCAGGTATCTGATGCAGTTAATATCTATGATTAATACGATGAGTATAACACATACAGTTCTGAATGTCACACTAAAATGTGTAGGGGCAAGTCTGTATGTAAACGTACTCCCACAGAATGAAGAAAGAAATTGAAAATGGTTGCAGGCCAGAATGAAGTGAAACTTTACCTGTCAATGATCTGAGTTTAGCTTCTCCAGAAGTTCAGAGCTGATGACATTAACACGTGTTTTCTCAGAACAAACATTTAGACAATGATTGGTCATCAAGCAAGAAACAAAACTGAAAGTTGACACCAGGCACATCCAAATAGGAAAGTAAAGTAACCTGTTTTAACTATTGACAGTAACCAGTCCCTTGTCCAGATTAACCCTTTTCCAAACCCTAAATCAGGAATTGCCTAAAAATTGCATACTTAACAGACTATTGAAGGTAGAAGGGCAGGCAGAAACTGCTGAACAAGCTCTTGGGGTTCTAAGATTATGATGCACAGACGGGAAACACTAAAATCACTCAAAACCTGCAAATCATTGTTGCCTAGTCCACTTAAACAAGTGCTGCTTCTACTATTTCCATAATGCAGCAGTGGTTTGGGGCTTTTCCTTAAGTTTTTTTGCTGTTGGTTTGGCTTTCTCTCACTTTTGAAGACAGGAATTTGAGGAGACAGGACATTGAGGAAGCTAACTGTATGTTATCAGTCCATACGCTGGTTTCTAGGTATAGACAAACAATCAAAAAGACAATCTGATTTTTTTTTTCTTGGTCAGTTGCTTGCTTTTGGTTGGGGTTCTTTGTTTGTTTGGGGGTTTTTTGGTAGCTTTTGGTTTGTTTATTGAAGAGATGGAGAGAATAAACCATCTCTCCAAACAGGAGATGGTTTATTCTCTCCTTTATCTCAAGTATATTTTTTCCACTGTTATCTCAAACATCTTTTTGGTAAATTCTCAAAATTGTTTGGCAACCAATAGCATCCTGTTTCACTACACTGTAGTGTAAATCTGATTCTGTTGCCACTTATGTCATTCACTTTTCAAATTCTGCCTTATCCCTCTTGATAAAAAACTTAGATGCCTCTGCCTAACATAAGAAGAACTAAGAGACAAAGAAAACAGCTGCTTGTCATCCCTAAATAGTAATGATATTCCATTCACTACCATCTCCACACAAATCAAAGTTCTGCACATCTTGTTCCCAATTTCCCAGAGAAAATACAGTAAATTGTTAGGTCAGATGGGAAGGGTAACATCCAGTCCTGACAATTAGGGGCAATGAGCAACAGCACATAAAGACCACAGAGGGCTAAAAGATGCTTTTGTTTTTCTTGGGACACAAGCAGTCTAGGAGTTCTCTTTACAAATGTCTGCACTTACAGAACAATATACTAGAAATAAGCAGTTTGTCACCTTTAACAGATAGTTCGATTTTCTCTGTCTCAGGTACAGTCAATAACGTGTCTTCCATTAACTGAATGAAACTATTTTCCACTCCTTGAAAATCTACTGCAGAAAAATTCACCAGGAAACTATGACAGCATTCATAATATGTTCACAGTTCAAGTCTGGGTTTGTTTTTTTTTTTTTTTCTTTCCTAAGAGTAAGGAACATACTGGGGAAAAAGCCAAGTACTGGAAGTACCAATAACACCCACTGTTTACAATGCAATCAAATGTTAGCACAAGATAAAAATACTTCAAATGCTATTTGTTATTCTTCCTCAATTCTATCTTGTATGACTTGAAGATATTTAAACTATGCTTATATTCTCAGCTATCCTCCACAGAGTGGCTAGTGTTCCTAAGCAGACAGCCAACAGCAAAAGGAATAGTTGGAAGGATTTACTCATGTGCTTTACACAATTGGGACAATTTCAAAATTCCAGTTTTAAAATAATAAATAAGCCAGAAAAAAAACCACTTCTCACTTGAATTTCCATGAAAGTTACACCACATATGTCTTTATCTGTATTAATAAAGGGATTCAGGTGTACACACAGACCTAAATAGTGTGCCATGCTTTGGCTACCAGGAAGCTGGACATAATCATCCTCAACTTTCCTCTTCTGCTATGAGGTTACCAGACAGATAAGTCTGCTACAATATTTATGTACATTAACTTCCAAGCTCAGTTCTACTACCAAAATATGGTTAATTACAGCAGAAAAGCAGGCAGTCCACAAACACCTGATGACTAGTGTTTATAATGATCCAGATCATTCTGAACCTTTTTACATAACTCTCCCAGTGCCTGCTGACAGGTATGTACAAGGTTGGGTTTTTGAAACAGTCATTCAACAATTAACTATCACAGTACAAGGACAGTCTTTTCAGTCAGCCCACAATCTCTATTTCCAGCTCTTGCACTACTTTTCAGACCTCCAAAGTACAATTATTCATATTCTTATTAGTTTTAATGAAGAAAATCTAAGATTTTCTGCTGCAATGATCAGGTTTTCCTCCCCCATATGTGACCAATCATCAAGTTTTCTAAACTTTAAAGCAGTACAGCTAATCAGCATAGCTACAAATTCCTTTCTGGAACAGTGTAATACTTCCTCAAACCTTTTTTTGGTTTTGGTCCAAGGAGGCAAAACCCAAGTCTTCTGCAATATTTTTGACTTCATGAAATAGAGCTTCTTGATTGCCAAACTACATTTAGATGAAGCAATATATAGATTTTTTTTTTTAAAGCCCACATACCTATCCTAAAAACTAATTCTAAAACCTCTTTTGAGAACCAGACCTGGAGGGCAGGATGAAACACACTGTTCAGCAGGTACCTTCTTCAGAGGGAGCAGAAAGGGCTTCAGAGCAAGCAGGGTACAAGAGTAACAGCCCAGAGCAGGAAGGCACATTAAATGGTACAGGACAGTTCTTATTACATGTTAAATTACAATTTCTATGTCTAAGTTATTATATAAATTATTCACATATTCCCTGCCTTCCAAGAAGCAAATGGAAGGGAGGACAGTGGCAAAAATTAGGCTGTGAAACAGCAACAAAATCCCCAAAACCTGTGAGCTACTACAGCAAAGAAAGCCCAGTTCAACAAAGCAGTGCTGTCAAAGGACTGAAAGATGGTCCTAATTTCTCGAGGTCATTTATTGTGCAGTTCTAGTGTATTATTGCTTAGCAACACAATTTGAAACTGAAGTTCTTCCTGTAGTGATTACAAGCAAAGAACAGGAGTCTCAACTCCCTGTGTACCACAGTAGTATGACCACCTCACAAACTATTAGCAACACTTTCCCCCACCCAGAACTGCTGCCTTTCACTTTCATCACTTCTGGCAAAAATAAAGTCGACAAAGAAATTACTTCAAAAACCTGTTCTGAAGAAAAACAACCAAGTTTTATGTTTGTGTCAAAATAGTTTAAATGCAGAACCCCTCCTGTACAGTTCAGAGGGCAAGAGCAGCAGGACTGGGTGGGGACAGACACCACCATCTCTCTGAAAGCAAATGCACACTTAGGTCGGATCAAGGCTGCCATCAAGCCACAGGCAAAGCAAAACTAAGCCTAAGAAACATTCACTGTCCCTGAGTGGCCCTTCTGGAAGCAGAGCCTTCAGATAGTGAAGTAAAAGCCGCTTTTCCAGAGACAAAGGCAACCTAACAGGCTTCGTAAGCACAGCTGTACACAACTGCTGCCATCTTCACTTTAGCATGAGGAGACCAAGACAGCCTTCTAAAATGGTTATAGGAAAACGGGAATGTGAATCACCCACATAAGACCATGAGGAGACCATATAAAGCTACAAGTCCTTTGCTGTGTCTCAAGCTAGCTTTGCAGGGGCTCGAGGGAGCAGGGAAGGTTTTTGAGGAAGGGATGCTAAAACAACCTTTTAGAGGGGAAAAAATAATCTTTGCTGCAGTGCACTTCTTATTTGATTTTTTTAGATTAATTACTACTGTCTCCAAATTAATTTACTTTCCAGGTTGTGCTTATACATGAGACTCGATAGAATTCTAGCTATGAAGGTGTTACTTGAGTTGCCATTAAGTGAATGCTGCTACTATACAGAATAACAAAATAGAAGCTATCATCTGAAAGGAGAAGTTAACATTCTTCACTCCTTTATTCAACAGTTACTATAACCAGTTTGCAGGGAAGAGGCACAGAAATACGAACTACAGTTCTATACAAGGATTACAAATAAAGCCAGTGGGTAGTTTTAGCTTCATATAAGATCTGATAACTTGAAAATTAAATACACCACATATGGTGATCAAAGCTCCTTACATAATACATTTCATACCCACCTTCAGCAGTTTAGCTCCGATGTCACAAAGGGACAGCAAAATATCTTAAGACACCTAGTTCCTGTTGCTGCATTGTTTGTCCATCTCACCATCATTATTCTATAGTGACCCACAGGAACTTCTTGATCATACACATTTTCTCCTCGAGGCTTTGACTGCTACAGGGTAGATATTAGATATAAAGGAAAGTTTGGGAAAAACCTTCCTTAAAGGCTGAACATAAAACGATGCAAGAAACATGTCATCTAAGAAAAACTTTCAGAAGTGTTAATATAAAATGCATTAGCACCATATGAAAGACTCCTCAGATTTTAAAAACGTAAAACATTAAGATTAGGAAAATCTCAGTACTCTGAAATTCAGTTCTTTGATTTCTTATCAGTCAGTAATCTTTGCGCAGTCCCAGGAAGGCAAGCAATCATAACTTGAAAGTGCCACTGGGTCAAGCAAAACCTTAAGCTTAGGACCTCAATCAACAGCATATGAGGACATTTCTTCAGCAAAAGAAGAGCAAGTCTTCATCTTCTCTAAAAGACGTTCTTCCAAGAAAATGATTAGCAACCTGATTGCATGATCTACTGTATTTTATTATCCTCTTGAGAATTACACCTTAAAGTTAAAAATTCATTGGAAAAGGTGTTCTTTAAAAAAAAACCTAATTACTATAACTATTATACCCTGCTAAATAACCACATACAAGTAGAACTTGAGTTCATTGAAAAGTTAGCTCTTTTTTTGTTTGAAAAAGCAAGGAAGACATGAAATTGCTTTGTCAGGAAGACAGTAAAAAAATAAAACCCTGTGGACTGAAAACTATCTAGTTTTAATTAATAAAAAATCACACACCACATGAAGAAATGCAACTTCGCAAAAACAGTGGTATAAGGCCACGTATTATCTGAATGTTTTTCTAGGAAACCACATAATGCACATCTGCATTTGGCTACCTTTTTATGCATTTTTATCTCATGTTCTGACTATTGCTCGTCTTCAACTCAATTTTCACCTTGGTTGAAGGCTTGCTTCATTTGTGGATCCTTTTTCTGTTATAAAAGTAACAGAAAAAGGATCCACAAATGAAGCCTTCAACCAAGGTGAAAATACATCAACTTCATTTATTTTAAAAAATGTTTTTAGAACTACCCTTTGCCACATATTGTTTGCAATTTACATTACACATAATTTTTCTAACATAAATCTATTACAAACATATGGGAAGTGAAGGCTGTATTTTATTCAACTACAGTTATCAAGCATTTCTTCTTGTTCTAAGGTTTCTTCCAGCACAGGAAGCCAGGAAGAGCTTTGAACTGAACAAGCTAGAGGCAGCCTAGATGCCCTAATTTTTTTCCTCCAGTTCTAGTAATTCCTTCCTGGGGAGCACAAGACAACCTCTCCAAAGTCTGCATTTCTGCAGCTGCTCTCTGGCCAGAGAGCCTGACCCAAGGTAACAGCAGAAAGCAGTGACACTCATAGTCACTCACAGTGCTCAGCCTGGTCTTTCTCCACAAACCCAGACTTCTGATACCCAGAAATCTCTGTCTCTCTTCTGTGACCTCAGTTCACCTCCTACTGTAGCAGATGTTTTGGAGATAGGTTGCTTCCTTCCCCACTGCAGCCCTTGTCCTCAGCAAAGGCAATGGTGTGCACACTCTAAACCTTCTTTAAAATTTCCTTTGCTCTTCAGACCACTTCCTTCATGCTTGTCCAAACTGCTTCCAACAACAAATAAATTCCATTGATTCTTCAGCTTTGGGCATCCCATGCTGTTTCTCAAAATCTCTCTTATTTTCAGATAATACAGAAAATTCCTAAAAGCTGTGAACCCTTCAAACCTGAGGAAAATACTGCTGACTTTCCTTATTTCAAATAGCCACTTTCAGTTATATGAACAGAGTTTTACCACTAGAAAACAAGAGTTTGAGCATGAGCTAAATCCTAACAGAAAAAAAATGAAGATACTCAGAAAGATCTATGTACAGGAAGAAGCATCATCCACTACTGAATAGCAAAAGTGAACTTAAAAAGTGTCTGGCAACCTTTTGTTAATAGTTTTGCCACACAACCCCAAAGTTAAGACAGCCTTTATACACTTCATAACACTGCTGCCCAAAGAAGTTAGTATGTTTTCAAAAAGTTTTTCTTATTTCTGCTTCTCAAGCCTTTGAGTTCTGAATTATCTGGCATCCCTCATAACACGGAAGAAAACTTCTAAAACAAGGATGCCATTAAATGTCAGAAGAGTCTGGAGTAAAAAAGCAAGAACCGGACTGCTAGCACTACAACAATGAGAAAACAGCTCTAATAGCTTCCATGGAAATTAAAAAACAAAAAAGGCACACACCCCTAAAAAAACTGCTACACTTGAAGCCATTATTGAATGAAATCAGTAAAAGGGCTTGTAGAAGGTGGCATCACAGCAAATACATTCTCATTCTAGAAAGTTCAGAATATTTTAATATAATTTTTTCAACTAGACTACTTATTCCTGGATATAATTTCTTACAACATTTCCCTGACTGCACATTTTTACTTTAAGGATTTTCTTAAACTTTTTTTTTGCTAATTAGCCTGAACTTTAACTACATAAAGGCAGCATTATATCTTGATGCTCAAATGTGTAATTGTGAATAAGATTTCTTTCTTTTACTGAAGTGCTTGAACTATTGTTCCATCTGTCTTTGAGGAAAGAGAAGAAAACTAAAATATCTAGAGACCTGAGCTTTCAAATTCGTCAGATTCAATTTTACTATTTAACACCACTGTCACAGACTAAGGGAATGAACAGGAAAGCATTAATACTGAACAGAATCATAGAATAATTTTGGTTTAAGAAGACCATTAAGACAACCAAGTCCAAGCAGTTACCCAGCACTGCCAAGTCCACCACTAAACCATATCTGCAAATGCCGCATTTACACACCTTTTAAATGCCTTCAGGGTTGGTGACTCAACCTTTTGCCTGGGCAGCCTGTTCTAATGCTTGACAACGTTTTTGGTGAAGAATTTTTTCCTAATATCCAATCTCAACTTTCCCTGGTGTAACTTGAGGCTATTTCTGTTTGTCCTATCACTTGTTACCTGTGAGAAGACACTGACCCACCTTACTACAACCTCCTTTCAGGCAGGTGTAGAGAGAAAAAGTCTCCCCTGAGACTCCCTTCCTCCAGGTTAAGCACCCTCCAAAAAACTTGTAAGCAGGTTATGAACACAGTCGGTGTTCTGGTTCTTTGCAGAAGATACTTCTGAACTCTCAAAAAGATGAAGGTGTGTTCTCTTATTCATTCACCTTCTCAAAATGTCTTTAACACACATCAGCCTCTCCACCCCGCAAAGGAGGCACTCCCACTTGGCACATTCAGTAGAAGTCTACCATTCTTCAGCCACAAAGCTGTCTCCTGAGCTGCAGTACAGAATCAGTGCCCTTCCCTGCCTTCTGAAGTTGACCTAAGGTGGATTTTCCATTAGACTCCACATCACATATATCAAGAAGTTGGCTGGTATAACCAGGTTATATATGTGCATTTTTAAAGGCAATTTACCTGGTATTTTTCTCAAACATGTCAACTGTTCCTTAAATAAAATAAGGGTTGAAGTCTCAAACCTGCACACAGGAATTAAGTTGGTTTTGTCTCAATACTTCTAGGAGGTATTTGCTTTCATAAGAGCAATAGTATCAGGCATCTCACTAGTACACCATATCCATTACAACCAGAGAGTCCAAAACACAAATCCCAAATAGCTTGCAACTTCTGTAATGTGAGATTTCTACTGGTGTTTCAAAACTTTAAACAAGCTTTAACTTTCTGGAGGGAAGAATCACGGGATATAGAAGAACTTGATACAGGAGCTGGGTACCAACCTAAAGTAACACAAGCTTACTGAGGTAGTTTTCGAAAACTGTACCAACATCAACATCAATTCCTTAGGCCAGAGCACAGTCACTTCTGAAAAGGAATGAAATACCAATACAAAACATTTCCTTCACTACAATCTTAAACAAGGTACACCACAGTAGATGTTTAATTCCTTGAACTGAAATTGTCTATGGAGCACCAACTGTAAAACACAACAAAAAACCCGTCCTCAATCCACATGCTATCTAAATGGGGCAAGTGATATAATAGCATCATAAATAGTTTGCATTGCAAAGGACCTTTAAAGGTCATCTAAGCTACCCCTACTGCCACAAGCAGGGACATCGTCAGCTAGATCAGGTTGCCCAGAAACCCATTCAACAAGACCTTGAATGTTTCCAGGAATGGGACATTTCCCACCTCTCTGAACAGTCTGCTCTACTGTTTCATCACCCCCACTGTAAAGTTTCTTCTTTCTGTGTCGTCTAAATTGACCTTCTTTCAGTTTAAAACCATCAATTCTTGTCCTGTTCTAACAGGCCCTGCTAAAAAGTTTGTCCCCATCTTTCTCATTGGCCCTTTTAAGTACTGGAAGGTTGCAATGAGTCTCCCAGAGCCTTCTTTTCTCTAGACTGAACCACCCCAATTCTCTCAGCCTTCAAAACATACCACAATTAAACCACTATGTGGAAGTATTTAAGAGCTCAGCTTACTTTATAGCAAGACAATCCACCAAATTATCTTAGCACAACAAGGCTACAGTATTGTCACCATGCATATTACTCCCTTGGTAAATATTAACATGTGTGTGCTTATAGGTACTTAAGCATCAACACGTGTATATAGAATTCCAAATTATTTGCTACATCAATAAAAATCACTAAGAAGGAGTAACTCTTCCACCAGGTTATGCTTACACAAAGAGATATTAAGCTTCTTTTCATCAGGACATTTGAATGTTTATTCAGCCCACCATTTGTGGCCAGATGCACTCAGAATGACCTCCCTCCCTTCAGCCCTCTCATTGTGCAAGGAACAGAAACCAGAGAGCTTCAGTTGTCAGATCACCAATTAGCTACAGCACTTAGTGCCCAGATGACAAAACACATTTTCAGGTCAAGAGAAAGTGTTATGGCTGTACAGCTGAATACTCCCTAAAAACTAAAGTGACCCAGGTCCCAAACCTTCTGCCTTGCTCTATAATTTTAATACTTTTTGAAAAACCAAAACACAAATCAGATAGAGGGATCAAAAGAAAACCAAACCAGAAAAGCAGAAGTTTCCGATTTACATGTATGTTATATAAAGAGGATTTTAACTCCAATAATATCCCTTCTAGCATTTAAATAGGCACTCTTATTCCAAAACTATCAGGACTTTTATAAATGTCACAGATCCACTGTCACGGTTATTTAATTTTTTTAATCTGAAAAAAGTAATGGAATATTTATCACAAATGGAAAAAATCTGGTGGTTACAGATGTTCAGAGAAAGAGTTCACAATTCAGAATTTTCAAAAAAACATTACACTGGAAAAAACTAAAACTGTGGAGTCCATCTGGTAAGAACCTTCATGCCCACACTACTGTTAAAGTAGGTAGAGCTGAAATAAGTAACCCTTGCAAGATGTTCCAAGATTGTATCTATTTTAAGAAAAATCACATTATACAGCACTAAATACTTAAAAGCTTATAAATTCTTCTAGGATAAACAGGAGATTAATTTATGCATCAAGGCACTATGTTATCGCTCTAAATCTATAAAACTGAATTTTCATTAATAACCTAAGCAACATTTGACCAGGTGTCTGTTCTTAAAGCTATGAGCTTATCTTGAAGCATATTGCTAGACCTGAAGTTTATTACAAGAATGTTTCCAGTAACCAGAAGCACATGATAGTGTAATTGCACACCCCGGAATGTAATACTACACTTTAAAAATGGTTATTTTAATGATTACACTAATGAGTTCTGAACTTCCAACCCATGTGCATACAGTTTCATAATTACACAGCTTGAAATCCTCATCAGCAAATCCAAATGCTCCTGAAATCCAAATCATTTTATAATCTTGAATAATGCATGGCACCTCTGCAGCAAGAAATTAAAACAAATTTCATAAAAATGCAAAGCTTCATAATCTGTATTCTAAAAGACACTGCATTACTGAAATAAAGTGTTGCTTAGTAAGTACTAATGATAGTCATTTTTTGCCCCCTCCCCCGGTACTTAGAGTTCAGATCCCACTTCAAAAATAAACATAATAACTCCTACCAAAAGACCCTTTCCTATATATGTGTGTGTGTATATATATACATACATACACTTATATGGTGGCTCACAGCATACCCTACTACACAAAAGTGAAATCAGACATCTGTTTCCCTAACAAGCCCTGGCTCAAAATGGCATGAAACTTTTTTCTTCTAAAAACTGTGTGAAAACAATTTTTAAAAAGAGGCTGCAGCTTGACTGGTTTGCATATTATTTTGTCAATAGCAAAAACAAAACTCCATCTTAGTTCATTGAAGGGCCAGCAAATCAAGGTCTACAGTTTCTCTGTAAGAATGACCCCATCCCCAATGCCTTTTTTTGTTTGTTTGATTTTAAACTATTGATAAACCCGATAAACTCAATGGAAGTTTCTGGCAGGCACTAGTGCTGTCTTTTTGAAAAGGTCAAAAAGCCTGTGACTCAAGATGACAGGAAAAGCCATCATCACAATCAATGCAAAATCATAGAATGGTTTTGGTTGGAAGGAACCTTAAAGATCACCCAGTTCCATCCCCTGCCATGGGCAGGGACACCTTCCCCCAGAACAGGTTACTCAAAGCCTCATCCAGCCTGAACAATGCCAGGGATGGGGCATCCACAACTTCTCTGGGCAATCTCTTCTGGTGCCTCACCACCCGCACAGTAAAGAAGTTCTTCCTGATATCTAATCTAAATGTCTCCTCTTAGTTTAGAACTCCTCCCTGTTGTCCTAGCATTATCTGCCCATGTAAAAAGTCACTCACCCACACTTTTATAAGACCTTTTAGGTACTGAAAGGCTCCAGTGTGGTCTCCCTGGAGCCTTGTCTTCTGCAGGCTGAACAATCCCAACTCTCTTACCCTGTGTTCACAGAACAGGTGCTCCATCCCTATAATCAACTTTGTGGCCCTCCTCTGAACCCTGTCCAAGAGGTCCACATCTTTCAAGTGCTGAGGAATCCTGACCTGAACCTCAGTATTCCAGGTGGGGTCTCATGAGAGAAGGGTAGAGAAGGAGAAACACCTCCCTCAACCTGCTGGCAACACTTCCTTTGATGCAGCTCAGAAGGATAGATACCCTGTTCTGGTTTTGGATTTCCTTGTGTCTCACATCTCCATACTTTAAGGTGCTACCAAGGATAAAGGTAGTATTTAAAATATGCCCTTTCTAATACTTCCCTTCCTTGTAGGCTCATGATGCACAGCTAACTATCAGACACCTGATGAGCTTCTACTGGAACTCCCTTCACAAACAGAAATGGCATGGAGGTTTTATTCACAATCCTGTTTTGTCTTTATAACTTCAACACTCACAATTAGATATGAATATTTCAGTAAACAAATGTCAGCAATAAAAATTTCATATCCTAATAACTCTAATTATTGGAAATTACAACTGAAACCTATTACAAAGAATTTACACAAGGAAGAAGCAGAGTACTATAGATGTAACAGATGATAATACTACACTATGCTTTTGGAGGTTTCAAACATGCTATTCAGAACAGAAGAAGCTAAATCCATTTTAATTTTTACCAATTTAGGGTTTGAAAGCAGAATGCATTATTAGTTATCCTTTTGCTAATAAAATTGTAAGACTACTGCTTGTCTGTAGGATCTCATTACTGAAACCATAAAACATCAATACAAAACCAGAAGCAGGAAGAGTAACAAACACCTACACGTATTCTGGCAGAGATACTAACCACAACCTTAAAATTAGGGGGAAAAAAAACAAAAACAAAAAACACATTAAAACCAAATCAAAGAACAGCAACCCTTACATACAAGTTTTGCCAAATTCTGCAACTTCATTTTCCTCATCTTGAGCATATCAGGCTTTTTGATCTACTAATCCCTTGTTTCACCTCATTAGCAACAAGGAATTAAACATCAAAACTGGCTGCCTCTGGACACCACTTTTTCAAAAAAACGCATTCAAATTTACGGCACTGTAACCAAGGCTCTGCCAGAAGCACTAAGTGTCAGAAGTTTGAAGTGTGTACTGGCTGCAACCCGTTCAACAGTCAGCAGAAGCACACATCAGAATAATAACTGGGCCATGGTAGAAATCAACTAAATGTCATAAAACATTGTGTCAAAACCCTGGTCCAGTGTAATATTAACCACTTTACGTGGGAAAAAAGTGGTAATTTTTTCTTTTTTGATACATGCCTTTTAGATGCAGATTTTATGAACAACACAGAGCATCTAAGTTATAACACATCATTTTGAACTATCCTGTGTCCATTTCACTTTTCAAATATCACCTCCATATTACATGATACTAACAACATTAAACTGCTTTCTATGCTACCAGACACCTCTTTTACAATCTTATAAAAAAGCAATTTTTTTAAACTTCTCTAGGGGAAAGTTGCCAATATGCAATAACTTGTAGAGGAGTCTACATAGAAAAAAAGAACTGCAGCATATACTCCAATGGGTAAAAATTTTCAGCAGTAATGAAGTCTCACATCTCTTCCTGGTTTTCCCAAACAAGTATAATATACTATTGCACAACAAACTGAAGAATAAGAAACCCTCTGTTCTGCACCCCAGTTATCAGAAAGTTACAAAACCCCAGAGATCTCAACTACACAGGAGTGTTAGAGTTTGAACAATGTTTCTCCAATTTAAGTATGCATTACTTGCATGGACCATACATTTGAGAATCAAGCCATACAACACAAAAGCTGTAAAGCATGACATTTTCAGGCTCTGCTGACATACTGAAAGGTAACTGAAGCCAGCATCAAGGCCTCTGCCACTGATTTGCAGGGGAAGCTTTTATAAGCACCACCACCAAAAGTCCATGTAAAGAGAAACTGCCTCAGAATTCCACAGCCCTTTATTTATTTTTCAAACTATCAAGATATTTCTGCCCATTATCCCCTTTCTCATCCTGACTTAATTTTCCTGTTTTTCAGCTTGATGTAGAAATTTTCTGTATCACCTTATACTCCTCAGTCACAGCTTCTCTGCTTACCTGAATCTTACTTTGGTTCTGATTTATTTCTGCATTTCATGAGAAATTTGATGGTTGTATAGAACAGAAACTGATCAAAGGTGGAATTAGCACAATATAACTTAATTCAAATATACATTGCACATTAGAGTGTGCCATCACTTTCACAGTCAAAATGACAACCCTGAAGGTCTACAGAGTCAAACCCAGAAAATAACTGCTCCGTAAGTGCTAAGCCCAGCCAGCCATCCCTCTCAGTGACTAAATCTGCCTGCAAACAACAGGAAAGTTCCAAATCCACTGACAGAAAACATGCCTGTCAGGTACCTGGAAAGATGTTTCGTTTGTATAATTAAATCAGTCTTGAAGTTCACATCTGCTTCAGTTTTATTGCGTTGTTGAAACAACTTCTCCAAAGCAGTCTCACACTCACAATTCCATCACAGAAACTAAAGCTACCTGCAAAATCTGTCTGAAGCACAGCTTCAAAGAGTTACTTAGTATGCACTACAAAAACTTCAGCCGGATCTTGAGCTTCCTATCAGGAGCATGCATGGGCCCAATAACCATTCTGAACAGCCAGCAGCTGATTTCTCTAGCATTTGGAGACAATCCAGAGGACATGTTTTCTCAATATTGCATTTCTGCTGGTAGTGAACTGAGAAGAAAGAATTCATTGATTTTCCTATTTAATATTTCATTAAACACTTAGCTAAAATAGGTATCTGAACCACACTTAACTGATACCATGTACTTGATATCATTATTAGAAACACTTAAATGACAGCTGCAGTCACTACAAATCTTGAAACAGCGTCACACTTTCAGCATTTCATTGACGTTGCTTTATGTCCTTCAAAAGCTTCTTCTGCTGTTAAAAAACACTGCTCATCTATATTTCACAAAGGAAACACCCAAGCAAAACCTAATTTCTAAGATCATATTGGTATCCTGCTATTTCAATGTCAGCACAATGCCCATCACAATGACTTAGTTTTTTCTCTCCTTCCACTCCTAAAAAAAACCACCCCACACCACAAAACACCCCCCACCGTCAGCAGTGGAGCTGCCAAACAAGTCTCTGGAGAGGCTAAACCCACATCACTTCCTAGAATGACAACCTTATCTTCTGCCAGCAGCACTGATCAGAAAATGTATCTTTACAGAAATGTTCAGCAACTTAGTTGGCCCAATTGCTACTGCAATTACTGCCCTTGCAAACATAGTCTTACAAACCAACACCCAAAGATATCCACAAAACCCAAAAAATAACAAGCAACAACAACAACAAGACACAAAAGCAAACAAACAGATAAAAAAACTCCACAAAACAAAACCAAAACAGCCCAAACAAACCCAGTACCCCACCACCAGACCACCACTTCAGAAGGACCCTGCTGAAAAATCAGACCTGTAAACAAGTTTTACCTGTATTTAGTCCTGTCAAAATATGAACATATATATACATATAAAATTGATAGATAGTGTATTTTCCCTGTAGACATCTACATTTATTCAGAAAGCAGAAATTATCTAATCTAGAAAGCTTGTTTTCCTGTAAGCCAAGCAAGCTTTACTTAACACAGGCCTTCATTACATCCTCTTAGCCTCCCCAAGTGTTTGAGTATTTGAAAACATGATTCCATATAAAAATCAGAGGTAAGTCTAGATGGGTACAATAAGTTTATACATTTAAGGCATGTGCTAAGCACAGGGCTCAATGTACACAATGGTATGAAGGGAAACATTTCATACTCCATCTTTTGCACAGCAAAGAAATTATCTCAGAACATGTTCTTGCTCAAAAAGAAGTCATTTCAAGTGAGAGATCTGTTAAGAGCAATATATGAAGAGGACTCCATTTATAGCTTCAACATTAAAGTAACACAATTTGAATACATGTTCTTATTCAACTGACAAAATTTGGGGGTTTTAATTGATGTATCATTCAGATTATCAGGACATGAATGCATTGCTAGATAACTCACTGAAAATAAACTATTTTAAAGCTATTCTACAAAACCATGCCAGCTAGCTTTGACATCCAGTTCAGTCTCAGACTCTCGCTGAGGCAACAGCAAGAGGGACTCTCAGCAAACAGAATTCCAAAGCACTTTCAAATGACATGTTACCAAGCACATGCAATACTAATTTAGATCTGTTTCATATGCAATTTAAAAATGCCACTTTGTCCAGCATGCATAACTCTGCAGTTGGCAGCTCTTAATATCATCCACTGTACTGTCTCTTTGCTGAACTTTGATTAATTTTGAGTTCAAAAGCCAGTCATGAAGTAGAGCTCAAAGACATTGCCACTCCCAATAACAGGCATTATGCATCCCAGTGCCATAATTTCTGAATAAACTGACAGTTTATTCAATCTTTTTGTTCCCTCTCAATTGTTCCCTAACCCACCACAGCACTTGCTGCTTACCTCATGAGTAGTTGTGCTTCCTTAACAGTCTATTGTTAAGGACTGTCAAAAGCTTTTGAAATTCCAAATAAATTGTATCTGATAGCACTCACTGTTTTGTTGTCACAGTTAGAGAATTCAATAGATTAGCAAGAACATTTTCCTCCAAAGAAACTGTGCTAATTTACTGCTATCAAAGTATGATCTAGAGCAGATTATCTCTTAAAAAAGCATCAGCGCTTCCTCTGCCACTGAAGAAGAGCTTGATGGTCAGCAATGCCAAACATACCTTTGGTTAAAGGCACTGAGGTTAAGTGAAAGGCTTATTTTTATACAGTGACTGATTTAATGTGAAACTGCATCACTGGCTTGGATGTGCAGGAAAGGATGACAAGGGCAAGGGAGCAACAAAGCTGTGGCCTATTCATTTATCACACACACAGATAATCATAACCAAAGATAAGCAGTGCACAGATAAGTGTACCAAAAATTCCTTCATCTATTCACGGACTTGAAACACCAAATAAGATAGCAGGTCAATTCAACCTGAATATCTCCTCCCCACTTTTGTAAAGCTTAAAGACCCCCTAGATGACATTCTCTGTGTGAAATAACACTGGTCAAGGTTTAAAGGCCAACAGGCCTCAGTAAAGCTATCACAGCTATTTGTAAGCCTTTTATGGGGCAGGTTCTTTGTTATCAGACCATACTAAACTTCTTAACTAGGTAGCAAGCACAGCTCCTTACACACGTTATGTCCCAATTCCACTCACAAATGAAGTAATTCTTCCACCTCTCAAACCAGCAGATCCCTTACATCGTTCTCCCCTACTTTAATAAAAAAATCTGATTTTTCACTGCAGCTGCTGCTGTTCAGCAAGTCTCTTATCCCTGTTTCATGGAGCAGACCTGAAGAAGACAAGATGATTGTGATGCATCACACGTAATTGAGACAAAGGAAGAGAAATTGAGGAGTTTGCTGTATCCCTAAACCACCCCAGACCACTTCAGAGAGTAAGATTCCAGTTTCTCAGCAAGTTTTCCCCAAGGCAGCCTTAAGATCTACAGAGTGTCACCTAGCATTGTTATAACTGAAGAAGCTTAACCCTACAGCTGTGTGTGAACTAGAATCTTCATCAGCAACATACACTCAACCAGTGACACTCACCAATGAGGTATAGCAAAGGCTCTAGCCACAAGTTAAAAACTGGATGGCATATCAAATATTCTGCAAATTAATGCTCGCATTTGCATAATGTTCCTTTATCAGTACTTTAAATAGAGAAAATCGTGGGTGGACGTGTTAATTTTTATTAACTGATGAGACCAGCAACGCATTTCCCTTTGATCTAATATCTCATTTCATAGCATTTTATGCTTATGGTCTTATCCTTTATACACCACTGAGTCCATTTCAGAAATCAGTCTTTAAGTCTCCAAACACTCCTGAAAAAAAAGTCTTAAGGTGTTTTAAGTATACTTTCAATTAATATGGACAAATATGAAAAAAATAATACATAACAAACAGAGCTCAATTTTTTTTAAGAATTCCCACACAAACCACCCTAAAATGACAATAAAGTACAGCTTAGCCAATTTTCTAAGACACTGAGAAGCAGATTCCATTCATCATAAGCAAAATTTTGTATTTTGTATTAAGTCATCGAAGAATCAACTGCACACAAAAGTAGCAATTCTGTTTGCAATATACAAAATTATTTTTTAAGTCACCAAGCATATGGCACTTCAAATAGATAAAGCTATTTGTCTGAAAGCACAGGCATATCCCACATTTGGATCTTCAGTTTCAAGCCATTAGATACTTTTTTCTCTGATTTTATGAAGAAAAAAAAGAAAGATAAAAATCAAAGTTTTAGAAATAATACTCCTCCTCCTCTATGCTGAAATAAGTCACCAATTAATTCCCAAAAGTAATTTTTTCTGATAATTACAAAAAAATTAAAAAGAGCCTCTCTGCAGCTAGTACTGCTCTACCCAGAAAGGAAATCTATCTTACTTGAATTGAAAGTTAGAGTGTCATACCTTTTAAAATTAATAAGTGGCCTGCTTAGACTTTCAGTAGCAAATCAGAGGAACTCCTCAAAAAATTTAACAGTTGAAGGAGCTGTTCTTGTCATCACAGGATTTGTCTCTTGTTAGATTCAACCATGACATTTGAATGATTCTCAAAGTATTAATTTTATGCAAAGAAATTATAAAAGTTATTTCAAGGGGCATAAAAAAAGTCTTGCAAAACTCACATTCTTTCACAATTCTATTTTAATATAGCAATGAAAAGAAACACAGAACTGCTTGAAAAGGTTTAGTCCTAAGTGAACTGCTAGGTTTCTCTTATTATCTTCACTGCTTTGGTCATGCTTCCCACTGCCCCTTTCTATTCCAGAAGGGGAGGGTTATAACACCTATAGAGCAGATGTGTTTAAGAATATTTAACACCCATTTCATCTGCCAGATGTCCAAGAAATGAGAAAGTAGCATTAGTTATTTGAAAAGGCATCAAAACACAGAAGTAGTAATTTCATACAAGCTCTACCTTATCTTTGTCTTCCACAACATCTGCCAGCACATCATCTGGGTCCAGAATTCCTCCATCTGTATACTCCAGGTGGTGAATCTTTACCCAGGAAGTTGGATCCTGTAAGACAAAAACAAGACTTCTTAACCTAACCTTGCATGATTTTAGTGCTATCAGACAAAGCAGCTTCGTGTCCCACTTGTTTTCCACCTACTTCCCTCTACAGTCATGAGGTAGAAGATTGGAGCCACTACCCAAAGCTGAAACTGAGTGTGAACAAAAACTACAGATGAAAAACAAAACTCTACCTATAGAACACCATGCAAAAGATCTTTAAAACATACATATGTATTTCCTTAGCATTCTTTACCTAATCTAAATCGTTAATTTCAAATTATAAACAATGAAACTTTTTTTTTTGTTTCACAATGCTTTATAGCTGGAATATTTTGGCTGTCATCAGCACACACAAATAAATAAATAAATAAATAAATAAGGATGCAGATGCACTATTCCTGAAGGGTTGTGGGAAGCTGTATCCATATATTTTTAGATATCTAAAACACACCCATCATTTTTCTCTGAGGAGGTAGATCAAGCTATTGTGGAAAAAAAAAAATTAGTAAATAATCCCAGTTTGCTTTCACAAATCAATACTCTCAAATTCAGTGCAATACTGTGTACCATATTAACAGGGATCACATTAATTCTCCAAAACTAATGTTTTCTTCATATATTATTAACTACATTACTTCAGTTACCAGGAGTTTAGCCCTCATTCCACTGACCCCAAAACCAAAAGGCTCAGAGTGCACTGCTCAACAGCAAATTCTCCCTGACATTAAATACAAAATCAGGGAGGAGACACAGTCTGTAACCACTGCCCCCAAGCCACACAGCTACCTGTGTACACAACTTCCAAGGGGGACAGGCCAAGTGGTATTTATCCCTGAACTGCCTTAGTTAAGATTTCTCCTACTAGGGCCAGTTATTGTGTAATGAACACATGGAAGCTCATTGAGTCACAGTGACATATTTGAGTACTCTGTGGTGTTGGCACTGATGAATGTTCTATCTGCTACAGCATAATGAAGAAAGAAAACATGCCTAGTTAAGATTATATGGCATATTAGCGTGCTCCATCAAATATTATGGAGAGAGGCCGAAATACACTAAAATTAAGGGCCAGGAAAGTGGCGTGCACACACAAAGCTGTGAGAAATGTTTCAGAAAGGGACAAAAAAAATGACCACTGATAACGTGCAACTGAGGATTAAGAATAACCAAGATACAGTATGGAAACCATACAATTTTGCATCTAAAAGTATGTCTATCTGTATTTAATCTGTAATTTACCTCCTGCAACAGTTACTTCATTTTGCACTGAAACCGCTGATTTGTGAAATAGCAAATATTTTTTCATTCTAGGTACCACATGTTCAAAATTACAAAATTTAAGAACATCAATTAATATGCCTTTATCTCTGCAAAGTGATGAAGTGTAGACAACTATTACAGCTCAACAAAAGGGCTTAGGTATTTCTACCATAAGCATAAACTGCTAAGATGAAAAGGCAGAAAAGAAACAAACCTTTGTTCAATTAATAAGCATGTTAACTTAGATCATACAATTTACCTAATGCAGGTACCTTGTAAGAGAGTGTAGCTTGACCCTACCAATAAAAATACAAAATATGACATTCTAAAACTGGAATGCATCACTAGCTACAGATGTTCCTCCTGAACCTTTTAACTAATGCAACCACAAAAGCTTTTAATAGCTAGCAACACTAAAACAGCATAATTGAAAATCACTCTTTGTAATTGGGCAAACTTCTAAAGCTAACCTATTTGGCTGAAGATACATTAAAATCTGTTGTATGTATTATGCTGTTTAAGTGTTCAGAATAAAATGAAGTTAAAATATAAACAGCTGATTACAACACTTTGCTTCCAATGTTCACTTCTATTTGTGATTCAGTAGCTGCACCAACCCAGATGTGTCATTGAAACAAACAAAGAATAAACAAGTGTAAAAACTGTATTGTCCCAATAGAATGCTTCAAGTTGGCAGGACAAGCTCAAGACACAGCCACTCAAAACTACGTTAAACTTAATTAATTCCTACCCTTCTTTTACTTCCGGCCACAACAAATACAGTAATTGAATGATTTTTGTTAGTGACAATATCCAGAGAACATCTCTAAAATAGTGTCAAAGAACAGAAGATGTCATTCTTCACCAATCCTTTAGAACAAGTGTAGCCAACGTTAGATTCTTTACAACAAAAGAATGACAAGGCACACTGAAATACAAGCACTAAACCAGAACAGGTTTCACAGCTTCCTACAAAGAAAAATACTTCTTGTTTAGGTACTGCTCCCACACAGACTATGGCTACACACAGCATGAACACATTATGACCTTTGGATCTCAAGCACTCCCCATTTACAAGAACCACCACAGACTACACCAAGACTGAACACTTGCTGCCTCAGAAATACAAATGCAAAACTGGCTTCTATTAACTTGTATGGACTTCATCCCTGAAAGTTAAAAAACCACAATGTGGGCAGGGAGCTTTTTTATAGACTCGTTTCAGGAAGCAAATAGTAACTACTGCTAGATAGCCTAGGTGGAGGAAATTCCCTCTGCACAGTCACAAAAGTAACAATGGTTCATCTGACCAGCAAAACCACTCATCCATTCAAAAGAGATTTCAAAGTCAGAGAACATTTACTGTTCCTTGGATGAACTCCAATCACTGGCATGCATTGGATATAAAGCATCTATACAAAAAAAAACCCCACACAACTAAAATCTATATATCAATTTCTTCTGTGTTTCTTTACTCCCACCAAGAGTCCAGACAGCTTCACTAAACTGGTATTTTAGAAAACTCATCACTTAAAACAAGCCATTAACTAACAGCAGATGTACAAGTTGAGTATCTAATGTCCCAAACAGCACTGTATCCACATGCATATGCACATATCATGTTTTACACATTTAGAGCTCAAAAAGAGTAGAACAGGTGCAAAAAGTAACTGCGATACATCCAAGGTAGAATCCTTATCAGAAAAAAACGGAACTTGCTAAGGAAAGGGGTGGTCTTATTTTAAGCTTCTTATGCTTTACTAAGATACAACAATCAAAAGGAGCATCAACACTTCAGGTTTCCACATGTTTTAACACTCCTATACAGGAGACTGCATTCCCAAAATAACAGAATAACTTTATACTTCATAAACTGGAGTTCTTACAAAACAGAACAGCTTTTCTGCTTCTACAGTGTCTTCTGAATGGTCTGAAAGTCAGCACCCAGTAACACCAGTAAAAGGTGACAGGCTGTTTGAAGGGTCTGTCCCAGACAGCTTCAACGAAATAACACTTCCCACTGGCTGCAAGCAGAAAATGCTGGATTTCTGTATTTACAAACAATACATAAGACAAGACCCCATTTTTGATGAGGGAAGAGAATGATTAAGGGCATATCTACTGAGAAAGCACTGGCTGAGAAGTTATGAAATACAAAGCAAACGAAGTGTAGGAACCATATTCTAAAATGCTAGAACAAGTTTTGGAGTTTTTTTAGCTGATTCATTGGGGTTTTTTAACTTTTTCTAGCTTGAGATTGAAGTTTTATTCTAATGAATGACAGTGTCTAGCATGGTTCTTCACAGTATATTCTTAACCATCATCACTAAAAGTTCATATGCTTATAAGGAAACACTTTGTTTTGAAAAACAAAAGAATGAGCCTCTTGTAAACATAAAACACTAAAAGCAGCCTGCAAGCTCAGGATGGTCTTCAGATGTGGTTACCACTGGTTATCTGTGCTCCCAAATACTCTCCTGTTAGGAGGGTCATCTTGAGAAAAACACATCTATGGTTCCAAAAAATCCTAACATCACAAGTGGGGAGAAGTTCTCCCACAGCACAATATACAACCCCTAGGCAGAAGTTCAGCTGACGTATAAAACAAATATCTAAATATGCAAAGAAAAAGTATGAATAAGTCACCTGGTGTAATTCCTAACAGCACTTGCCAAATGAATATTGAACAGTTACTCTAATGTGGGTTTTACCTTAGGGCTGCAAGTCATGTTTGTGTTTAACATCAAGCCACTTAAAAGCTGTTTATCATCATTTCCTTTATGTGTGGGAGAACACTTTAGGAATTACTATGCAAATATTTACCAAGTGTTAAATTAAAGCCAGGTCACATGAATGCACAAGTGCAATGTAGGCAGAGAAGTGACGTAAATTGTAAAAAGTGGGCTTGACATTCATGTTGTCACAGAATCCTGACTTAGCTGTTGCCACCTAATGCAACACTGTCACTGTTCAAATCGTCTAAAATGGGTTCAAGAAGTCTTATGAGCATTTATTTTCAGCCAACACACACACATTCAAGTGAAACACCAATCAATCTATAATTCCATTTATTGTTGGGTCTATAGACTCATTTTTAATGTATCAAAAAGTTGAAGCACATTCCTAATTGCTTTTGCTCCAAACCCGAGTAGAAAAGTATCAAGTCTACTTTTCTGAAAGCTAATCAACCTAATAAATGTTGCAGTCCATATCAGGTATTTCAGACTGTTAATGAGCAAGAGAATCCTAACAAGTTTAAACACATTTTAGTGGCCCCATTAATAAACACCACCATTTAATGATTTCACAATTAATTATTGTTTGATGCTATTTGTTCTGCTGTGCAGAATGCATAAAATTAATTGCAAACCCTATACTTGAATTTTTAATTTAAATATAGCGATAGGGTGCACTAAAAAATTCAGAAGTAGGAATGACTTAGACTCCTCCCACAATTACTTCTCAGGCTTATATTTTAGAAGTACCTCCACATTCATGCTTCACTAGAGCAAACAAACTTCAATGAAATACAGCATAGAAAAGGATTTATTAATAAATGGAAATCACACATCATTGTTCCACATAGACAACAACAGAATAAATGCTAGGTCAAAACTGGGGAGGAGGATTGGCCTCTGGCCACATTGCTTTCTGTCATTTAGACATGGTAAAAATAAGATTAGAAACCCCACAATTGTGAAGTGTTTTCTGATAAAGGGGACATTTTAGGTTAAGGTCAATAAGAGAGGGGTATTGTACCACATTCATTTTTAGACTTTAAATTGCTATGTGATTTATTACCTCAATGTATTAAGAAGCATTTAATGATTTCTAAAAGCATTTTAAGGCTACATGATGTATCATTATCCACAGCAACAGCACTAAGTGTAAGGTACCCTCAGACCACAGCTCGGGGACCGGAGTGCAAAAAAATGACTTGGAGAGGAACAGATAGATAAGATTGGTCACAGCTTCAAACTTCATCTCTAAATCCTTCTCAGAATTTATCACTGAATTACAACAGCCTCAAGCACTTTTGGTTTGCTTACCAAAACCAGCTCCAAACAAGCCAGAAGTGGTACTTCCATTCAAACTGCATCTCAATTGCCAAGATCAGCTGTAGTAGAGGTGGGGCTCTGGTTTTATGGCAATATGAGTACTGAATTTCCAAAATCAAGAGCTGACTGTAAAGCAAATGTTTGCATGCTACAAATTACCATAATCTGGGGCTGAACAGTTAGATCTCAGCAACAACACAACATACATGCACTTGATGTCCTTATACAACCCAAGAGAAACCCTTAAAAAAAACCCCAAATTTAAACACCCCAACATGCATGACACCCTGTCCTTACAGCAGGAAAACAACTACTTCTAATCTCTTCATATGTATGGACATAGAACTGTATCAGTTCACACAATCTGGTAGCTTAGAGATAACATTTTTATGGAATAAAAGCAGCCACAAGAAGCTTCTGTAAAAAATCAAAGATGAACAGCTACCTGCACAAGAGATTAAGTCTGTTCCAGACATCACTGAATGTAGCAGTTCCTAGCACAGACCTGATGTGAATAAGCCTCCATATACGAAGCATATGAATATACTTCACATATATATAATATATATACATATATACACACACACATTTATAACCAAGTATAAATTAGATCTTCTTTTCACAAAGTTCAAAAAGTAGAGAAAAGCAGCATTTAGGTTTCACTGCTCAGGAAGTTTCCAGAGTTTAGTTTGCATTACATACAACAGAGTAAGTTACAAGTCCACATTTCTAGGTCTCACTGTCGAAAATAAATTCCTACCTGGAATTAATTACATTGTCTTTATAGTTCTACAGTTCAACAGCATAACATTAACCAACACATTTTTAACCATTTTCAGTTAGAAATTCAAAGGCAGCAGAAATCTTCAAGATAACACAAGGCGAAGAAACATGCTACAGCACAGTGAGACAGTAAAAAAATTCCTTGTGTATTCCATAGTACTATTGTTCTCCTTCACCAAAACTCTGAATCTGCTTGCATTAGAAGTGAAAATGCTTCAAGATGCTAGAGAGAAGATAAAACTTCTTTATATCCTTCTAGCAGCTGGAGTGACACACATTCTCTTAAGTTATTAATATTTAAGGAAGATCTATACTGAGTGAGCTCAAAGACAGAAATTAAAGCGGAGGCAAGGGCAAAGGACAAGGCAGTCTGCTCAGAAAGAAATTGCTTTTAAGCATCCAGAAATAAACCGACAGAAAACATAGAAGACCATACAGTAGAAATAGTCCTAGAAAGGTGACTGTAAAGGATGCTTCCTAATCTGTCTTCCAGATGAAATAAAGTACTGTAAAAATAAAGCTGCACAAGAAAGGATCTTCAGAGAGGAATTCTACCTTAACTGGTGGGATGATGGAGAACAGAAAGAAGTTCATTCCAAGCAATCAAACTTCTGAGTACACAGAAGACAAAGTTCTTTGCTTTTCACAATAAATTTAGCAGGTCTGACTAAGACGCTTTCAACTCTCATGCCAAAACATGATCACAGGAACTAAAGCCAGTCTAAATTATATATCCATGATGCTTTGCTTTTGACCAAAGCACACATTTTGATTTTTAGATATGTTAGGAAGTTTTCTTCACAAAGTAAGATAACGCCAAAGAAACTTTACCCCTCTTAAAAGGAATAAATACTTGAGTATGAGTTGAATTTATTTTCTTCAAAACAACACCATTTCTCCTACTGTTTAGAAAAATCTCTTTTTAGACTATAGTAGGGGAAGATGTTCCCTAAAAACCAGCTATTTTAAAAAATCTCATTCTATTTATTTTCACACATGCTAAATTTTTGTTCCACTTAATTAATTTTTCTTTTAATATTAGCAGAAAATGTGTTCTTCTCTCAAGCTTTTTTTTTTCAAATTAGATGTGATATAGCCAAATGGTACAATAACAAAATAGGAAAGGAGTTCTGAAAAAACAGTAATTTACATAAGGTCACCTTAAATATTCAATTTTAAAAGTTTCTGTCTTTGAAGGTGCTAAAAACCTGATGTCAATAGGGGACCTGATCAGATTAGGTCAGTAGAGAAATATTTATCTTGGCCAAAAAAGTTGGTTTTGTCTCAGTACACTTGCAGTTGTTGTGAACTCTGGTCAGACAGTTTGCCTCACTGGCTCTTAGGATTGAAAAAGCACAAAAAAAGACAAGCAAGCAATTCATGCATAAAACCTGTGGACTACCACAGATTTGTGACAAAAAAAAACCCTTTTCTGGATGGGTAACAATCCTCTCTTGCTCTTTCCAGGCACAGTGGCCAACCAAAAAGCATAGCTCCTTTTCAGTCTTTGGAATGAGACTAACATGACCCAAGTACAGCTCACCATCAGCTTCATATTTGACATGCTAAATGCTCCAAAATATCATTAGTCAAACCCTAGTCACCAGAGAGACCTAGAATATTTCTTGATCTTTAGCCACCTTCAAATTATCATGCTCTGAGAAGTTAACAGGACTAGGTATTACCATGACTACTAGTCAAAACACAACAGCAAAGACTGATAATCACTTCTCTCACCTATTCTCTTCACACCACCATACACCAAACTTTATTTTGGATGTATGAAACTCATCCTTCTCCCATTCTTACACTTCTTTCCTTCTCTGATTCATTTTCATGTACAGGTAACACATTTTGTTTTCCTTGAGAGCTACAAAGCAACCTGGCACACAGGTTATATACAGTTTCACCAGCTAAACGCGTCCCAGATCACATTTATCAATAAAGATCCTGGCCTGAGATCCTAGCAGACAAACCATACAACCTAGACACAGTAAAAGTTCTTCAGATAGGTTAAAAAGCAAGAGGAGCACAGTTTCTTCCATTTGAGTCACACGACACTTGCATGCTGTAGGTCACAGCAGAAAGGAAGGACAATGAGAATCTTCTGTCCCTCAGAGACAGTGTTTGCAAAGGGACTAGAATATTTCTTGTCCTTTAGCCATCTTTAAGTTATTATGTTTTGAGAAATTACTAGGACTACTACTAATAACAGAAAGTCTTCATTTTTCACAAGGCAGGGAAGGTACTTCATCAGAATGCAGAAAGAAGAGAGTTGCTTTATACTGACAGCTGAACATGCAATGGGAGAAAAAACCCATGTCCCATATTTGGTCTGAGGAGGAAAAACAGAAAAAGTTGCTGACATCTCTGTAGCATGGAATTCTCCATCTGTCAGAGCACAGATAGATAAATCCAAAATGACCCAGATTATTTTAACTAAAACTCCAACTTTTATTTGATTTGCAGCACTGAAACCCTTCAAAAATAAGAGCATTCTGATTTTATATTCAATCTGAATGTGAATGAAAAACCACTCTTTGAATAAGGCCCTGTCTGAGTATTATCTGAATAAAATATGATGCAGAGAATACATCAGGAGAGGATGGCATAGTCCACCTTTACATTACACTCCAACACTTAAGAAGATCATTTCAGTGAAGACCAAGTATGCCTGCTTTGGTTTTAAAAAGAAACCTGGAGACACACATTTAGACAGGGGTCTACACACTGCACTTGTAACAACTAGCAAAATACACCCCTTTAAAGCCTCAGTTAAAGCTGGAGAACACTGTATGCCAAGCACTGAATCCAAGATAATTATATAAGAATATAAGTGTAAACTGATCTTCAATTGTAAAGTCAGAACATCCTTTGATTCATCCAGTCTATTAGACTAGACTGCTTCAACAATGCAGAAACATAAAAGACCCAACCTTCTGCGAATTAACACAACAGTTCTAGAACAAAACATCTCTAAATAACAACATTCTAAGGTTTACCTTTCATATCCCAAGTTCTCCATGTCAAATATTACCTGCAATATTCAGAGTAGTATTGTTATGCTAATAAGCAAACTGCTACACAGCTTCAGGTACCTGGTAAGTAATAAATTAGCATTGAGTATGGCTTTTTGTTTGATTATCTAAAGGTAAAACTGGGGGACTAAGGACCACAGCCACGAATTCTTAAAATCCAACAAAAAGTGAGCAGACAGAACTATAAAGCTATTCATTCAAACTGCCACACATTTATCACATAGAAGTGAAAGAGGAAAAAACATAAGAAAGTAAGAAAGGCATGTGTTTAAAAGTGCTGTATTTCAAAAGCAAAGTTCAGGTTAAATGAATGAACAATGCTGTTATTTTGCCAACAAAAACTGATGATACCTTAAATTCAAACCATCCAATATAGCTACAGATAAAAATGAGGCTGGCTGTAAATTAACACAATCAGTTTGTGACAAACTCAGCACTGAAGTGTAACAGATCTTAAACAAAAAATGATAAATAGTTCACATCTACAAGGGCAGCCAACACTTCAGTCCTGCAACTAGAAACCATCTAAGATTTTATTTACAACTGTTGGGTCTTCCTTTGATAAAGTGATTAATGCATTTGCAGCTGACACAGGACTGCTTATCACAAGCAGCTGGGAGCTTCAAAGACGTGATTGAGTAACACCAGACCCTAAACAAAACTGAATACAAATGCCTGTAAGACAATGTAGATCAGGTATGCTGAAATCTTGTCAAACTTTAACATAAACTGAACTTTAGACAAAGCTCAAGTGAGAAAAAATAGTAGTAAACTATAGCAACATATCCGTAATTCCTCACAGAAAGCCATTAGATACTTTTTGGCATTTCACAGAAAACAACAAGACTTTTCTGGTGCAGGATCATCCTATTTCCTGCATGAATCAACCACCAACCAGAAGCTGGGGAGGAAATTTGCCAGAAGACTGCCAGACTTGCACTGTCAGTACAAGAAGTCAGAGCCCACACCAGCACTCCCTTCTCACACGTCCACAGTTGGTCCATTTCAGAAATGGCACCAACTCCCACCGGTGCCACTGTCCATATCAACCTTAATCAATCCTCTCCATGTTCTCTGACACCCTACTAGCAGGTACAGCTCACTGCTCTCTTCAGAGAGATGTTAAGTGTGGATCTGGGGTCTCTTTCCTCACTCAGAGAAAATACATGTCCTTTCACAGTACACTCAGTGACAGTACTCCAAAATCAAGCCATCAGGAGCAATCACGGGCCCAGGGCTATAAAGATGCTGAGACAGGCAGGGTAGTTTTAAATACCCAAAAGCATTAGAAGTATTTTAAAATGTAAAAAAAGTTCCTTTGAAGCAGAAGAAAGTTCATTACAAGAGAAAACAAAAAGGGGGGGAAAAAAGGAAAAAGCAAAAAGGTGGTGGTGGAAAGTAATAGACTCAATATCAGGCATGCAGGGAGGGAAACAGGATTTTCAACCATAGAGGTGTTGGAGCATTTGCAGGTCTGTACTAGATTATGTTATAGGGTATTCTGCTCTCATGTGAAACACTAAATTAAACAGCTTCCCTCCTCCCTTTACTTCTCAGTAGTAAAAACAGGGTCAGGAATATTCTGAAGGCACAATTAACAGTCAAGCACTGCCTAATTCCATAAAGCCTAGCCAGCTTCTCTGGTTCTGGCTACTGTTTGAAAGAAAATAATCAGGAAGTTTAAAAAGCAAAACAAATATTTAGCATCTTAATATTATACTGTGGGAATTATTATATAATTTCTCTTATTTTGTGCCATGTTACTAAAATTTCTATTATCACCATACAATGTTGATAAGTTTTAGTATTTGACTTCCAAGATACAGCAAATACATCTAGTGAACAGCTGAAACAACCTCTACCTTTAATCATATTGGCAGAGCCAAGTGATGGAACTGGATGAAACCCAAACAAGGGTCCTGAGAACAAATTCCATTTTCACCTGACTGAAATATAGAACATGCCAGAAATAACACATCATCAAAACTTTATGCCATATGCCTAATCACATCCCATGAAGTGCATTTTTGCCAGAAATAAAACAGAGAAGAGAGTGAGATTATTCACTTTTTCACTGAAATTTAGTATTGCCAGTGTGCAAAAGGGTTCTCTCTGCCCTGCCCCTTATCCCAAAGCGCAAAAAGAACTGCTTTGTCCTGCAACACCAAGAGTCTTCACAAAAACAGAATCACAAAAGAGTTGGGAAGAAAGAGCTTCAGAGATTTAAAAGGACAAGAGAAGGCAGCAAAGCAAAATCAAAGTCACTGCAAAACAGCTACCAGACAGGGAGGTCTAAGTAAGACAAGTAAGACTGTTGCCTTGATTTTTGCAGTTCTGAATGCTGTCATTCTTCTGTAGCTAGTTTCTCACACTTTTCTCTGTAAACATGGCCATGTTATTGTAACTATATCTTATCATGTACATTCCTTTCTCCTGGACACAGAACTTTGATGGGCATTTCCTCTGACCACTGTGACTGAGGGAGGAAGAACTAATTTCCTCCAATGAATAGTGATTTCTAAATGTATATAAAAATAAAGAAGGTGGGTCTTGCCTCCCTTCCTTCCTTCTCTCTCATCCTGGTAACAAGTGCCTCTGTCTCTTCCTTTTGTGTCGTTACTGCGACATAAGACATGCAGTCCAAGTGTGAAAAATTACATTTGAGGCACATGTTCCAGTTACTATTTTGCAGCAACTTTCTCCAACTTAGAGCTTGCAAGGGGGCCACACGGAAACCCTCCTTGCAAGTTTTAATCCACAACAATACAGCCCCACAATGAAGTTAAAATGAAAACATCTAGTAAGCAAACGTGATTAAATTATATATTTGCATATATTTTGCATCAGTTCTGAGATGCCATTACAACCCTCATTTTCATTTGCAGCTTGATGCCATCCATCACTCATACAGATGAGTTCAATTTACTTTTCAGTCAGCTATCTCATTCATTTTCTTAGGGCTCCAGAACTGTACCCACATACATTAACTCCACATACTATGCCATGCTCGACCACCAACAGAAATAGTAAGTAAAAGTTAACAAAGATGTACTGAAAATGCCTACAGCAAACTGGACACAACACAGCCATTATTCACAAGAATACTCAACACTAACCAGGTTATAGGAATGTTTTATCAAAACACCCTGTCAATAGGACTTGCAGAGTAACAGTTCCCTTCTCATTAACAGAGATGGTTGTATCTGTTTCCCAACTCACACACACAAAACCAGGTAGAGAACTGGTCACTGACAAATTCAGCCACAAGATGGTGAAGGCTTTTCAGGAAACTAATTGGATATACTTCCACTAAATTTTATCACCACATGCAGTGCCTGAAAATGAAACCAGCACATGCCATGAAGCAGTTGATTCTCTTCTTTAAATGGCTACTAAGTAAGGACACAGACACTGTCAGGTAACAGAAAAAAATGTAACATCAGAATTTGCTGGTCTAATGGTCACAAATTAAGTGACTTGGCCTCCTCTTGCAACAGCTTTGGCTGCATTATTAAAGGTATCTCTTACATTAACTATGAAGCTCAGCTCCAAAACAAAAACACACACACAAAAACCCAAGAAAAAATAGCCTGAAAATCCATTAAGTTAGCTTCAACAAGATTACAACAGTATTTAACAGTCTGATCATTAAACTATAGCTTGTATCTTTCAATATGAGCTCCTGCGTAACTAAAGTCATCATGAAAACATGATTCAAACTCACTATTTAAAAATTAAATCTAGCTTTTTTCTTCCCAATTAAAAGAAACTCCAAACCACAAAGAATCCTATTTCAATTTCTTTCTTCCCAGATTGCAGAAAAATATTTTTTCACTAACAAAAACCACTAGTATGAAACTTATCACACACAAGGCGTTTCAAAACTGAAACAACTTTGCAGAATGTTAATAGTCTGCTACAGCCTATTTCAAAACTACTCTGGTATGCAACATGTCGTGTGGAACTAAGGGCTGCACTATGAAGTTTGCTTATGAACATCAACATCCTGGATTTTGCTACACGATCAGGTTTTTTGCTCTAAAATCCACATTGATAAGCCAATTAGTTAATCTCTAAACACACAACGCATAAAAGGGATCATTTCAAACCAGAAAAATGGAAGATACTTATAATCACCACAGCATTCACATCTGAATGACAGCTAAACATAAAGACACATCAAACATTCAGCCATCTGGAAAGAAACTGGTTTTTTTGGGTTTTTTTTTTTCTATTGTCTATTCTCAAACCCTTAAGGCAAGAGTCAGAGGTTGACCAAGACTTCCATTTAGTGAGATGCTCATTTCATATCTACAACCATTAATGAACTGCACTATGAACAATAAGCTAGACTCCTCCACTTTCATTGCATTCAAAAAGAGTTGTGTCACACCAGGACAAACATTATGTGCATACTGCCTGATGTATTTTACATTTGGAACATCTGAAGTTACCAAAAAATCTACCTAGTGTTTTCCTAGTGTCTTTGAATATGCCTTATTTAATAAAATGATGATGGCAATTAACTTCCATTTTGTTAATTCAGACAGGAAAGAATATAATACATATACAACAGCAAAATTCATTATATATAAATAAACACAACCAAAGTATGTATCCCATCTCTGTTCAGAGTTAAATGGTAGTGAACATTGCTGCAGCAATATAAGCAGAAAACCACACCGCAAGTGCAGCTACCAGAGACCAGGGATGACAAGAGGAAGATGCAGTCCAGCTTTAACACTAAACTTTTAAAAATACGTGAAAGGTCTAATGAGAAAAAGCATCTTGAATGTACAAAAGCAAACCATCTACTCCTTTCACATTCTGACTTGTGGCAATTACTCCCCCACAACACACAAAATACAATTTAAATGGAAAATGGCCTAAACCAACATTTTTCCAGACTCATGGATCAAGGGGTCATCACTGGCATCCACCAACCCCTCTTACTTCAAGTGGACATATGTGAAAAGGATAAGCATGTAAAGCAATTTTTGTTCTGTTGACAGTTCTGAAAAAATAAGTGGATTGAACACAGCAGTAATTGTAAGAAGGAATACACCTTCAGAAGCAATATATTTAAAATGCACAGGCCGTAAGTGTTCTTTTAAGCACTTCTGAGTTATGTTGAGTATTTAGAGCAAACATTAACTCTTAATTTTGCTCTTCACAAAGCCAGTGGAGTGGTTTCCATAGGGGTTTTTCAGGTAAAGTTAGTACCTCCCATCAGTCAGCAGCTGAGTGAGAGCTATCCAAATAACTGCTCCTGAAACATTAATACAGAAGATCTCCGTGTTTTTGAGGGCAAATCTTCTTGCCTCACATAGATGAGTCATAATTTATCACTGACAGAACAAATCCTAATGTCAGTTTGTTTTTTTTTTTTTCCACACACACACACATCTACTTTTTTTCCCCTCTCAAACAAAACATGCATCTTCCTTTTTCATTACAAGCTAAACAACACCTGCATCATGGCTACTACTATGCAAATGCTGGTCTTTCTTTACGCAAAATGTTAAAGTGCCAATGAACTTTCTCCCTTCTGTCACCCAACACAACTATTTCATGTTTCCAGCTCTTCAGGGAGTTTTCTTTTTGTACCTTATAACGCAAGGAACTCCTGAAACATTTGTTCAGGATACATTCATTACAGCCACCAGGGGAAAATTCATTGTGAATTGGCAGCAGCTTGGTTTTTCAAATGAGCCTAATTCTGTAGGAGCTGAGGATGTTAACTCCCTTCAGTTCTTGAAAAATTTCAGGAACTCTTTCCACCCTACGCAAGACACGGGAAGACTCAAATCAAGAGAACAATATCCTCTCCAATCTTCTGTTCTTTGAGCAAAGAACAGGTTGAGAGGTGCCAGTAACAGAAGACAACAGTCAAATTTCCAGTATCACAAAAAAATATACATATCTGGTAAATAACGCAGCTGTGAGAAACAGACTTTTGAAAAATATGCAAATGAAGCAAATTGTATATATTAGTATACTGTTGTAACCTGTTCCATAGAGTGGGGAGGGGAAGGAGGGCAACCTAGAGAAAAGGACAGAATTTCTGTAGAAACTTCAGTAGAAACTTCAGTAGAATGAGTAACCTAAAGAAAACACAGTTGAAGTCAATGAGTTAAAGCAAAGTATACTACATTTTTTAAATTTTTACACATTAGAACAGACCAGATACTTCCACAAATTAACTCATACTTGGTATGAAATAAACTACCTTGCAAAAATAAACCAATGGATTGCTGACAACCCCCTACTGCAGCCAATTATTCTATTTATTCAAAAAAATCATTATACCTTAACAAAAATCATTGTTACAGCCAATAACTTAAACTGAGTATGAGTGGAAGGAATGTGATTTGGAGATAAACTGCATTTCACAGAATTCACAATATATAAACATTTGATTGATGCATACTGTATTTGCCTCATTTTTTTTCCTGCAAACGTAACAAATACTGCAGGTGTTTTTTCCTAAAAGCAAGCCCTCTGGAGTCTTTACTCAGCAAAAAAACCTCCTGTATGACTTCTGGTTTCCACACAGGCTCTCATATAGAATAATCCACAGTTCAACTAAAAACCAAGATAATGAAAATAAAACTTCTTCAGAGAAGTAACTTCAGCAGTGAATGGAAGACTTCAGGACTATTTATTTTAAAAGCAGAAGCTTGTTTCAGTTTAAAAAAAACGTACAGGTGAGATGCAGCACAATCATCCAATTTACTGATGACGAAGTATGACACAAGCTAGAGGACCAGAGGAAGTTAGTCCTTGGTTTTGTCCTGGACAGAGTGAGGAACACTTTGCACTGTATAACTGCAAAGGCCTTACTACCTGTGAAAGAGAAAAGGTACAAGTAAGCCATTTTAGGCTTAAACTGCTGCAAAATGGCAACATCACCTTGATCAGATTTGTAGAACCCCTGAATTACTTCTATTTCTGGAAGAGCTGCAGACATACTATCACAAGTAGCTTTCTTTATTGCTTATACTACTTCGGCACTACTGTGCTTCTGTCCTGCCCTTGTGGTGTTTAACATCCAGGACTGATGCAAAAAAAATTCTGAGATTAAACTCCATCAAAATCATTACTGAAATAGTTAAGAGAGCCTTATAGAAAAGGTTGCAGCTTGCAGAGAATCTTAACACCTGCTCAACCACAAATCCATAGGAAAGATGTTCTGCAACTGAGAGGCAGGCAGGAGTAGCAGGGTTAGATGGTACATGGAATTCTGACAAGCTAGGGAGGAAAAAGGTAGGTAAGCAGAGTTCTAGGTTACACAGTACCTTCATTCTTTATTCATGAAACTCATCACTTACAAAAGGTCTGTATCCAAATCAGCCTGCAGCCAACACTTCTAATAACAGCAAAGCCTTAAGAGCTTTAAATTTGTAGTCTGGTTTCACTTCTGGCTTGCGCTCAGAAATAAGAGTTGGCAAACACAGAATTTTAGGGGAAAGCTTTCTAACACTCAGAATACTATCCACCAAATGAGTATCACAGAGGATGTAAAAAAAAAATATGATCATCATTTTGGGCAAAGGTCACAGCAGGCAAACTGCACCACTAATAACCGCACTCAACAAAAAATGCCTAATCTAAGGAACTGAAGTGAACGGTGCCTGCATTCAGCAGCAGTTAAAACTCCTTAAAACATGGAAAAATGATGGCATTATATCCCAAATCTTCTGCATGAAATTCTGGTCTTACCACCATTAATGACATCCAGCACTGCAAGACCAACAAATATTATAAAAAAGGCTAAGAAAGACTATACACTCTCAAAACTTCTAGATTAAGCAGAAGCATAAAGAGGGAGCCACCTTACTACGAACATCATCAAAATTGACAAAGACATGTTGAAGTCTGCCTGTCCCACAGGCATGCCAGTCAAGAGGCCAAGCTGCAGAGCAGGCACAAGCATCTTCTCAACCAGTCCCCTTCTGCAGCAGCTGCAAATCACCTGCAGCTCACCCACACTTACTGGACAGACAGAACCTTGTCAGGTGCCAGGCAAATGTGAAAACACTTCTTCACCAGTACCTCTCACAAGTAATGAGAGGGCATAAATCCATGCCCAAATTAAAAGAATAATCCTTAATTCTAAAATGGCCTCCAGATGGGTGCTGCAGAGTTTGGATACAGAACAAATACACCATATATATGGGATTAACCCATCAGGATTTATGACTTGTCTCTCCTTACCAAAGGTCTAAGCAGGGACATGCTGCATTCGAACTTCTTTTGAGCTGGAACTACTCTGACTTGACCTGTACATTGATACTCAAAAGAAACAGGAGATGATTATACAGAGTACTTTTTGTCTCCTCTCAAAAAAATCTATAATGTAGATGTTTAATTCTGCCAATAAAGACCAACTCAGCTGTTGATGGATTGATGAGAATGAGATAGTATCTTCTAAAGTTTCAGGAAAGAGATAAGAGTACAGAAACCGGTTAGTCACAGTAAAAAAATAAAGCCACAAAATTTTCAAGGAGTGTAGGTCTCAGTTTTTTTGAATTACATCTAATTCTCCTGTAATCATTCAATTTTCTTCTACTGATTGAGAAATTACTGCATTTTTGTAAAGGAAAACAATAGAGAGGGTGCATATTACAATTCATCAATAGCTAGTACTTTGTTGGAAATGTGAAAAACATTCTATCATAGAAGCTGTACTGCAAAACCATTTGGCTCAATGAAGCCTCATCTTTGAGGTCAAAACCTTAGCCAGGAAAAAGAGGGAGTTCAGTGCCAGCTGTTAGCTTCTACCCATCAGCCTGCACTCTGTGATTCCAAGTATCAGTCTCTGTAAGAGTACAATCATTCATCTTCCTCTCTATCTGCCCTTCATACCAATGGCATCCTTATTACAGGCTGTAAGAACCATGTTCATTCAAGCACTCTGTAGTTTTCTTTTTCATACACACAACAACCAATTAAAAAAAAAAAAAGAAAAACACTGAGGTAAGAAGTCTCCCTGTGGCAACAAATGCTGCCAGTGCATTCTCAAGAAACCAACGAGCAACTTGTCTAAACCTCCCAGTTTGGGAGCATTCCCAAGGGCAGTTGAGCACTGGAGTAGTGCTGTGGCACCTGCCACAACACAGCAAAGTCATCACTTCTGAACGGATGTACTTACTGGTGACACAAAAATTACAGGTTTACATTGGAAAGTAAGAGATATTTTGATTACATTAAAACACTACAACAGTTCACTTAATGGAGGTGTCTATAGCACAATGATTAGGCATAAAGAGAAAAAAACCGAAACATTTACAAAATCAAGTCCTACTTATTTTCTCTTTAAAGTGAGGATAACAGTCCAAAAAGTCCCATCCAGTGCAAACAGTAATTTCTTACAACACTACATTTCCTTTACAAATAAGTTTATAAAGTAATCCTATGGAAGTAATAAAGTACTGTTGATAAGACTGACAGAATTACAACAACAACATTTAACCTGAGGGGAACAAAGAATGCTTTTATTAATGACAATATTACACAAATACTGCATAGTCTTTTTTTCCAAAAGTTCTTGTAACATGTTGATTTTCTAAATTTCTTATATGAAGCAGCTTTTTCAGTTTACCAATGTATTCAGGGCACTATCTAGTTCAGTGGAATTTACAAGACAATTTCTATCAATAAGCCATTCACATGAGCCTGGCGGTTCCCTACATAGAATAGGTATATCCTCATGCATAAGCAAGATTCAAGAATGAAATACAAAAATACAAAGCAGAATCTGTTTACAATGATACTAATTGCCAAGACCTTTAGTGTTATCATATTCATTAAGGATGAAACACAGGCATCTTTACGGGGGGCTAAGAGGGAGTTTACAATAATGAAGCAATAGGTTTTTATGCCTAGGAAAGCTGCAGTTCTGACATTTGAATCATTAGGAAAGCAGAAAGAATGCTCTGCTCAACGGGGGAGGAAATCTGCTGCTTCAGTAGCAAGATGCCAGACAGCACAGTATGTTGCAATTCAACTGACCTATCATACCAAATGAGTAAGGAGGAAAGTAAAGTCATATAACATAAAACATTATGCCCAAATAACTGTATCTGTTAGAATAAAAACATTATGTTTTTCAGAAAATATCAATAGAACACAACCCTCCATTTTCAGATACTTAAGAAAAAAAAAACAAAAAAACTTAAAACTGCATTTTATGCAGCAAGCAAAAGCACCTCCCGGTTCCATCCTATGCCAGAAATACCATTTGAGGTTTAAATTCCTTCTTCACAAATTCCTACAAGCCTACTCAGAGTTCATCTTCAACTTGGCAAAGAGCAACAGCAAGCAGTCACTACTGAGAACTCTGCTCTGTTCTTTAATGGTTTCCTTCTATGGCTGATTTAACATTCAATTACTACACAAATCTTTACTGTCTCTCAATTAATAACAACTGAATAGGACTCAGAACATGATAAACATAATCTAGGAGAAAAAAATGGAAACATGTACCACATACACTAAAGTCTGACCTGCAGTATTTCCAGGATGGGTTACTCTCATTTTCCCTATTGAATTTCTATCAGTTTTATCCAGTTCTACCCACTCTTCAGCTGAGCTCCCCTGAAACACATTAACATCAGGCAACTTAATATTCAGCCAAAAGCCCATTACTGGCAGTAGTCAAATTCTTACAAGGAACAAAGGGATCCAAACCCATTTTTTTCACATTACAGAAGTACATAATGTCCTAGAAGATATTTTCTATGACAAGTCTAAGTTCAATGGCAGTTTTTCTGTTTAGATTATAAACACCTGGGAAAAAAAAGAAAAGGATACTGGAAATCTACCAAAAATCTCATTACATCAACACCAGTGGCTATGATAGAACACAGCAGTAGATATTTTAAGCAAAAGTGATTAAAAAGCAGGCACTTTTTAACTCTCAGTTTTTCTTGATCATTGTAAAAGTGATTCAGAAAATTCTTTAAGGGACTCAAAGTTCTGCCACTTGAAAGATATTTCCAATCTCAACGAAGTATCACCACTAGAGTTTTTAAGTCAGTAAACAGAGTTTCTGAAATAATTTGTTTCCTTCCATTTTCTTTACTTCTCCTACTTACATGGCCTGTCTTCCTCTACGTGAGTCAGTTACTCAAACTCATACAATAGTAATGGGAACGCAGTGTATCAAGATATATTCTCATTTTTTAGTACAGCATCATAGGGACAAATCCAAAGACTGAATGCAGAAGTGATAATCAAGCTGTTCGTTGAAATGCCAAAATAATGTCTAAGCTCACTAGCATACTGTAGCTGCTTAAGCATACTAAGAAAAATATGAGAATTAATAGTTAAAATATTTTCTAACAAAAAAAAAAGTACTTGAAGACAGACCATAGAATTGTTTCAGTAAAACCATAATTATGGATTCACCCTATTCCTAACAGAGAAAAAGAAATAAACTAAGACAAACTGCGATAGGGAAAAAAATATCAAATCTAGAGAGCAGGTCCAAGACAAAAGTACACAAGTGCCACACAAATATAACTATTGCTTTGCCTTTATAAAGGACTAAATATTTACAATTTTACCAAAACAGAAAAAATGGTCATAAAAAAGGATTTCTTTCAAATCTTTCTCCATATATCTTCTGAAGAAATCTTCTGTTTTTGCAAACATCTTTTGTAAGCATAGAGTTTAGAGTCAAAATAGTCATTCTCCCTATCCCCAATGTATTTGGAGAAACTACAAGAACATTTAGTACTCCTTCTGTTTGCTGGCTGATTTACAACAGCAATATCTAATTCCAGAAAACTAATTGTCATGTGGTCGGCAAGCAGCAACAGAAAAGAACTGAGAAAGTATTTTATTAGTAGGACTCAGAAAATTATATAGACACTCAACCTGCAGCCTTAGCTCTTTAAATGCACCTAATTTGGTAAAGATCATCAATACAACCCAGTCTGCCTACTTTTTCTCACTCTAATCTAAAACGCACCATTTGTGAATTAACCTCCAATCTTATTGCTTCCTGCTCAGTCTGACTGCCAATCAAAACTACCTTTGACATCCCAGAAATAACTGCTGGCCTCTGCACATTCTCATGAGTGGAAAGACACACCCTAATGCCTGTACTAACTGGAGGTCAAGTCCCTGGGAGACAGGTCAACTAATATTTGACTGTCTCCATCAGCACTCCCGAAGGATGCCCACAAAGGCTGTTGAGAGTGAGCCACTCAAGAATTTAACTGTGCTTAAAATGACAAATTTTAAACAACAAATTGCAGTGCTGATTAATTTTGCTCCATGACTTCCATGTCCCACCCATTCAAATGGCTTCTATGAACAAGACTTCAGACAGCCAACACAGTCACTTCAATCAAGCCATCTAGGTAAGTGTCATGTATGCAAACATGAGTAAATTCATATAGAGATGATAAACACCACTTCTCCATCCCTGGCTCCTCCAGAGAGGAAAAGAACATCTGGAGCAGCAAGATGTTTTATACATTTTCCTCAGAAAAGTTTCACTGCAGCTTAAAGAACAGTCACTGTGGATTTCACTTGCTAGTCTCATAGTCATTCTTTTCCCTGAGCAGACATCACTTTCTGTACCAAGAGCATTCAAGGGCTCTGAGATATCAAGTAAGGCTCTCCAGCTGAACCAAGGGCTCCACTACAAGGCTGGTAACTCAACTGTTGCCTCAAACGTGGGGGGAGCAGCATTTCAATGGGGACACATGAGCACAACAATGCATTTACCTCAAGTGCATTTAGCCCCACATACATTTTAAGGAATTGCTTTCAACAGGACAACGCAAATTCAGACATCACAAACGCACAGGCAACCTTTCAGTGCTGACCCTGAACCCCTCTTTCTCCCTCTCATTCACATGCTTGGGGAGGGAAAAAAAAAGTCTCTGACAATTAACTGGAAAACAATCAACACAGTACCTGCATCCAAGGCTATGCCTTATAGCTCCAGAGAAGCAAATGCAGTATCAGGCACAGCAACTCAACTATGTTGCAGTACATCTGTTCTCACTCAAGCAAAGAATCCTAAATACAACAGATGACATGCAACTGCTCCCCGAGGCACCAAAAATATCAAGTTGGGGACTGGGCTGACAATAAGGAATCATTAATCCTACTGTATCTACCTGTCAGCAGGAAGCCTTAATGCACATTACTAAACAGCACCAAAAGCAGATCCTGAGTCACAGAAGAGTCCCAACAAACTTCATTTTACTGAGACTCAAGTCACACTCTGAGATGACAGTGACTTCCATGAAAAATTTTTTGACAATTCTCACAAAGCATCTGATCAGCAAAAAAATTTCTTCAACATCTAACACCATTCACATCACAAAAACCCAGACCACAGAAATCTTAGTTGATACTGTAATACAAAGTTCTTGAGTCTAGGCAGTTACTGGCACCCTCCAGGTGATATCTGCCCATTCTGAACTACAGCAGTACCTCTAAAACCCACTAAATTCAGTAGCATAAAAAAACAGTCACTGTCTGATTTTTTTAACTGAAGTTCAGTTAACAAAGCAACTTCGTTAACTGAGACACCTGAGCCTTCATGACCAAACCTTGCCAGCACAGTTCAGTCAAGAAACCAAATTCATCTTGCTAAGGAAACACAGCAGGCTACAACAGGCAACTGCCCACAGAGTTCTCAACTATCTACCAAAAGTCTCACAGAAATGAAAGAATCATTTACTGCATCAACTTTCCTCTCATTACAAGTATAAAGAAGTGTGAAGCAGTTTAAACCAATTCAAAAAATTTCTCTTTGTATACATATATTAAAATAATTTACAATATACATGAATTAACATTCTAATCTCGTATCATTCCCTTTGCCAGACAAGCGACTGTAGTGTAATAGGAAAACTAGACTTCCAGAACAAATCCCAAAATTCAGTACCTCTCAAACATTTTTGTGGTATTTGACAGTACCATAACTAATAAAAAGTTTCTAAAGCTCGTATCCTAGCTACCTTTTTCATTTTCCATTCTGCAAATATGAAAGATATTCCCTGTATCAATTCACCTCCCCTCTCCAAATACTTCAGGTACTTTAACAATATCAGTTTCCACTTAGTTCTTTTGAAAGATTTTAACACTTCAAAAAAACTTACAAAAAGAACACTTAACATGCCAACAGAAAGAGCATCATTCTGTCACATAAAGTATTCCAAACATCTTCACTATTTTGAAAAGAAAAACAAATATTCAGTTATCTTTAGCACAAACTTGTTTATGTGCACACCTCACAGCAGATTTTAGCTGCTGATTATCTTCAGATAATCCCATTCTCAGTAAAATTTTACATTTTTTTAAAGAAAGTTAATTTTAGAAAGAGCCAATAGAAGAAAAATGGCAAAAAACCCAATCCATCATGTTACATCAGACAAAAAATACTGCAAGAGGTAATAAAATTAATTGTTTGACACATCTGTATGATCTGTTTTACCAACCCCAAACTTTCCCCCAGGAAAGCAATCCAACGCTGAACAATGCTTGTCAAGATAAGACAAAATTTATCTTTTTGGCCAGTTCCACTGCAAACCTTGTAGACTGGAAGCTAACTACTCAAAGCACTGCAACCGAACTCTTTACGCTTCTAGTGAATAGGGGGGGAGGGAAAGAGGATGCACAAGGCATACAACTTTTTTTTGTGACTTGCATGAAAACCTGTTCTGCTTTTCAAGTCCTTAGGTTGCTTCACAACGCTGCCTTTTTACACATCCTTGAATAAGCTCTAAAGCACCATTTCTCAAGGTGATCAGCAATTTTTGAACAAGCTGGCCTGTACCTGCTTTGTCCACACACAATGCAGAATAAGGAACCCAAAATTTCTATAAGAAAATAAGCCAAAGGAAAAAAAAAGCTTAGCAAAGGAAGAAATACAAGGTCAGAAACATGGACTACAAGGTCAGAAACATGGACTCTGGCCTCTGGCTGTTCTATAGAGAAGGTTGATGATTCTTGACCTCATAATGAAGAGCACATAGGAGATGACTGCTAGGCATAAAAAAAAAAATTCTTTAGACACTATTTTAACAGCAAATTGGTTACCAATTGAGGAGAACTGCAGTATACTTTAAGTACCTGGCATTTATCTGAACCTCTCTCACACTGTTGGAATTTCTATCCTATAATTGCTCATTGAGTCTTCTAGAACAGTCAGGGCTTCACCTAGAAAGGCAGATATCCTTCTACTTCTTTGGAAGAGAATAGAAGAAAGGTAAATAAAGAGTAGAGAAGGAAAAGTACTCGAAATACTTATACAAAGACTTTGTAGGCCACCTTTAAGCCATCATCATGAGACTAATTCCAATGTACTCACAAGCACAAATCAAAGCTGAAATCAATTTGTAAATTTCTAAGTTCAACTCAGCTGAAAGTAATTTTGTTTCTGATCAAGCCCCTCTCTTGAAGGCATATTTTAGTACTCTGAGCTATAATTCAGTGCAAAAGATCTCACTGACTTTGGGCTCTAACAGTATCAAGACTTCTATAAATATTTTGCAGTTATTACATATAGACAACATCACTAGGAAAAAGAACTTTTCATGCAAAATATTTGTCAAGCTGTATATATCTTAAGGCAGGTTAAAGCATGGGACACTTGCTCACAAGGACCAATATGGAGACCACAACAATCCCTACTAGAGCAGTCTCAGCTGTTCATGATGTATTTAACATATCAGTAGCAAGGTTTTCTCAAACTAAACCTAAAAGAACAAGAATTTACTTTCAGTTTTGCATTCGGGATATCAAACAACTAACCAGGCCCATAAGAAACCAGATCCCATAGGATGTTGACTACTTTTTACTCAGATGTCTTGGGAAGATGAACAATTCTGCAAGCCCTTTATTCAGGGCTTGTAACTGAAATCTCTTTCACAAAGCAGTATTTGCAACACTAGGCCTTTCATCAATACTGAACAGTACCCCATTAGCCTTCAGCACCTGCCTCTGGGAGAAAAAAAGAAAAAAATCTTTTTATGCTCAATTAGGTACAACCAAAGAAAAACTCAGAACTCCTTTCATGTAAAGGAAACCACCTTCCCATGCAGATAGCACCTCACTAAGCAACTGATGCTGCAAAAGACAAGCGTCAATGAAATTAACTTATTGTTATGCTCGCGTCTGTTTCAAGTTTGTTAGTCAACACGCACGGCAGTAACAGCCATGCTGGCTGGGCAGCTGAGCGGGACACGCTCCCAGCCCGCCGGCATCAGCTGCTCACACAAAGTACCTGGCACGGGGACTCAGGGAGGGGACCGTGCCCGCGGGCCCCAGGGCC